>JANAVB010029617.1:10057523-10395023 GCA_029216955.1 Iris pallida | reverse complement strand
TGACCAGAGTTGACCCGTTGACCAAAAGTCAACGGTAAGTCAGTTTTTGACCTAGATTGATCCGGTTTAACTTCTAATGTTCTCCCATGACCAAGATTGACCCGACTAGACATGTCTTGACCTAGAATGACTAAATAGGATTTAATTTGATTTAACTTTACTTCCTAAACTTAGTATTGATACGTCTTGTTCTCTATAGGTCCTCGAGACACTGCAGTTGATCCAGTCGACATATTTTATCATCTTACAGGCGAGTACATTCTCTGATACTTTTTCCCAATTTATGATAACTGTTATGATTCATGTACTTAGTGTTGATATGCTTATTCCCGACACATGGTTCTCACGGATTGGTATTCTTGGATCCCGACAAGAGATGTTTTCTCCTTCTTAGGTTGGGATGTATTGTGCAAGCACCCTTGTAGCTCTTGCTCAATATATGGTCACTGATTCTAGAGAAGGCTAGCTACCTTCTCATTAGAATCCCATGCAGTGACGTGTCCTGTTTGGATCCATTCTACCAGTTGGGGTAGGGGGAGTAGTAGCGTAGGCCTGTGATCAGATCCATCCCGCATTCCCGAACAGTGTGAGTCATATACCGCACATATGACTTGCCAGGCCGATTCTTGACAGGTACCCAAGCCGATCATAAGCTGAAACTACTACTCACACACATTGGATATATAGCTTACCTTGATTGTGTATATGCCATGATCCCGTTCTATTTTCTTGTTCTAGCTCTAGCTTTACAGCTTACCATGCCATGATACATACATGTACACTCCATGATTCATTGTATATGCTCTATTTACAGTTTTATAGCTTTTATTCTATCTTGAGATCTGTTATGAGATATATGTACTCGTTCCATCCTGACTGGACTGTTGATAAAATATTACAGATATCGACGAGGGAGACTGCAGTACCTACTACGGTCCGGACGACGTAGTGGGCCTAGACTTGGTCCCGCAGGACGTAGCTCCGCCTAACGAGACTATACCACTTGTTTAGTTAGAGTAGGTCTTTGTACTGGACTTAGTTTCCAGTTACTTTTTGAGATTGTATTATATTTGGACTGTATTAGAGACTGGACTTGTATATTATTTGTATCTGGACTTCACAGGTTATATTTTATCGTCTTGTTGTCTTTATCTTTCAGTCTTTACTTATCATCTTAGAGTTGTGATTGAGCACTTATATATATTCATTGCTTGTCCTCCGTTCAGAGTTGACTATATTCTCGACAGGTTTTGTTATATATATAAACTGTTGTCAGACTAGAAAATCCACAGCGTTCCACGCTGTTTTTCTGGTGAAGGCTGGGCGTTGTCGCGTCACGTGCCCTTTTAGCGGGTGCGGGTCGTGACACGTTTTAGTGGTGGCCCATACAGGTCCTGAAGTCGCAATTAGTGTGATGTCGTAGCGGCACTCGTCTTAGAGTGTTGACTACGAGCCTGTGTTACCCATAAGAAATAGTAGGCTAAGAGTGCTCAATCACAGTAGGATCTTTCCTTGCTTATCTTGCTTACCGTCTTTGATATTGATTTACTGCTTTCTAGCTGTCCTCCTTTGATATTGCCTTCATGTGCCATATTGATATCTTCTTCTCAATTTGTCTCCAGGATATTGATGACTCATTCTCCTGGCGAGGAGCACGGGGAGACGGAGAGGTCTGCCACCTCTGGCGGACAGGCTCCGGTCACTTCCCCGGCTGATGGGACTTCTGTTGGGGCTCTTGGAGGTACTTCTCCAGCTACCTCGATGACCGTCCCTGGGGCCATTACGGGTGCTCTTCCCGTAGTGCCAGGGGCTGCAGCAGGAGCTGCCGGGGGTATTCTTCCTCCTCAGCAAGGGACTCCTCCGGTGATGATGGGAGCTATTCCTCCATTGCCTTCTCTGCCCACAGACATGGGGCAGATGCTAGCGTTCTTCCACCAGGTGCTTGAGTCCCAGCGGGATCAGCACGAGGCTCAGTTGAGGCAGACATAGGCCATGTGCCAGGGCATGGAGGATGCACACAGGTTGGCTATGGCGGCAGTGGAGCGTGGGGCTCCACAGAGGGAGGTTCAGCATCAGCAGCAGCCGAAGATCGGGGTTATCCAGGCTTTCAAGAAGCTTGGTCCGAGGGATTTCAAGGGGACTGAGGGCATTATCTATGCTGATGACTGGCTCGAGGATATCGAGCGCCAGATGGGGGCCTGTCGCCTGACATTGTCCCGAGCAACTGCATCGAACAAAGTCGATGCGAAGAATTGTATTGTCCCAAAGAATGCGAAGAATTGAATCGATGCAAAGCGCTGCATTGCCCCGAAGGATAAGTGCGTTGAGTTGGCTCGAAGATTCTAAGAAATCGAATCGGCCCAAGGCGCAAGTCTGAATCGATACAAGTATTAATTTTAGTTAATTTCATGTGCATGCTATCCATTTACGCTAAAATATTAGAGGTCGATATTTTACCTCATTCGTAACGAGTCCGTAAAACCCAAATCACCGTCTCGCAACGGGCTGGGACTTGGGCACGGTAGGCCGGAATCGATCGAGTAGTTCAATAAAACAAGAAGTGTCTGTCACGACCCGATCCCAATTTTTTGGGTCGAATCAGATCATGTCCAGCCTGCACCGTTGTTGAGACGGCGGCAGTAAGCTGTATCACTCATGCAGGTAATAAACAACACAGTCTAATTGCCACAACTTTAATAATTCGAATAGTTTAAAACTTTTTACAACAAAATGAAAGATACATCTGAAATACATTGTTTTTCACAAACATCATGAATTATAAAAGAAGAAGAAAATCTAGGCAACCAGCTCATCAGTCTCGAGATCATCGTTCTCTAGTTGGGATCTCAGAAAAACTACCGCGGAACAAAGCATCAACAGTGATACCTAAAAATATTGGGTCTCCAGTCAGGAGGGAGCAAAGTACAATTCATACTAATTTGACAATTGAAATAATAATAGAATCATGCACTTTTAAACAATTTGAAATAAACATTTTCCAGCAGTTAAAACATTGTGATGTGAATAGGCAATAGAATATGACCGGATTGGGTTGTACAGTAAAAGATATGGCTTATCCCTGTGTGTATGAGGGGTAAGCTAATACAGTTCTAAATTATTACTTTGGATGTGGTCATAGTCATTATACTACTCTTCCAGTCCCCAAACAGTTACAGTAGTTACAGTCAGTGCTCTCAGAGAGAGTTCCGTGTTGCATCGTGGTTTAAACTTGCATTAAAATGATTACTAAATAATTGTAAACTAACACAAAATGTACTTGCCTTTGTTTACGATTGGAAACGGTGTTGGTTCCGGGAAGATGCTAGGTTCGTCTCCGAGATCCTACAGTTGGAGAACTTGACTTAGAACCATCGTGAAACCAAGCTAGGTGTGCTAGTTACAATCTCTAGTAGCAGGTCCTAGTCAGATTTTAAGTTTGTTTATTTAATGCTAACGGTTTACGACGCGTACTACGTTGGTTCTCATTTAGTTGGATAGCCAGTTTCTGGTTTTACTTGGAAAATTGTCGTTACCGGTTAATTTGGCAAAAACTTGTATTTTGTAATATTATATATATAAAACTACATTTTCTTTCAATGATAAAACGTGAGTTTTGTTAATAATCAATATTTTATTCAAGTTATTATATCGTGAAAAATCTTTATTTAATTTATACAAAATATTTATCAGTCATTTTGTTACGAAGCGCCTAATAATATAAATGATAAAACCATGCAGAAAATTAAAAGAAAATCAACCCAGAAAATAAATGAAAAACCTAGACTACGCAATACAGGGGCACAGCTGACTTAATAGGAATATGGGCTTATGCACTTACAAACTTTACATAAATTAAAATAAGAGAAAATTAGATAGCTCTGACTAATATCTCGTATTTTAAATATCGAAAACAAAATTAAAAAATAAAATAAATAAAATTTTAGGAGTCTCAGACTTGGTCCAATCGTCACTATTTGTTGCTAATGCCTCAACGTCCGGGTAAAATCGATTTTGTTTGCATTTTGCTAGGGCTCACGGACCAGTATGGTCGTTGCCCAAAAATCTAATTAAATAAAATATTTTCCGAAAACCGATTTGAAATTCATTTCTAAATTTTATAAAAATTTGGGCATATTTCCTCTATTTTCGGGACAACCCAAAACTGGGAAAATGTGCCGAAACACCCATAATAAAATTCCCAAACCAGGGAACACCCAGAAATTAACTTCCAAACTATTTTTACACAAAATTAAATTCACAGAATAATTTCCGAAGCTTAATCGGAGCCTGAAATTATAATCGAAAAATCCCAAAATGAGATCGGAAACCACAGCACCCAAAACCCAGAAAACATATTTCGGAAAAATCCGAAATAAACACAGAATATCACAGAAACGTCTCCGAAAAATCTGAAATCACTATGTCGACCTAAAACCGAATTTTCGGAAGGAAATCGGGGACCATTATCATCATCGACTACCGAATAAATGGAACGGGACCAGAATTATACCTTGGATTGCTCGGCTAAAGCTCTCAGAAGAATAATATAGAAAATAATCGCGGACAGCAGGTCGGGAAAGCCCGGGACAACCCTGGACAACGCCGTTCGGAACAGCGAGGGCACGGGAGGCTCGCGGAAACCACGTCGGAGTGATGCGAGGCCGGCAGAAGGGTGCCGGAGGGCGCTGGTCCAGAAGAGGGGGCCGGGCTCGGGGAGGTCCGCGTGGGCGGAGGGGTGCAGCGCTGGGGAACGGCGCCGGGGCTCGGGGTCCGGCGGGAGACGCGCGCCGGAGCTAGGGCAGCCCAGGGGCGCGCTGGTCCGGGGGTCGGGGCCGGGCTGGACAGCGCCGGAGGCGCGTCGGGAGTCGGCCGGAGCGTCGGGGTTGCGGGTCTGGCAGGGGAGGCCGAGGGCGGCGCTCGGCAGGGGTGCGGAGGAGGCGGGCTTGGGCGCCGGAAGTGGTCGGGCGGAACCGCTGGGCGGTCGGCCTGGGTCGGGGACCGCCGGGCTCGGTTGGCCTGGACGGCTGCGGGGGCCGCCGAGGGGGCGCGGTCGGAGCTCCGGCTAGGGCTCGAGATTTGGGGAAAGTGGGAGGAAAAGATAGTGATGGGGTTGGTGAAGAGAAGGGGATTATATAGGAGTGAGGGGAAGGGGTTACCAGAAATAAAGGGGCACGACGGTTCGGGAGGCCAAGGGTCGCCGGAGTGATGGTGGTGGCGGCGGACGTTCGGGAAGCCAAAGGTCATACGTTGGGGAAAAAAGAAAACTCTTTCCTTATGCTGAATGAAACACAATGGAAAGAGTAAATAATAGTTAAGTGAAAGTTTTCATTAGTTTTTGTTTTATTAAGGAATTGATATATATATATATATAATTTAAATATACTCAGGAAAATTTTAGAAAATTAAACTTGGGTTCGAGATGAGTTTGGGCTGGGTCAGAACGGGTCAGAACCAACAATCTAAATCCAGGATTAATAATGTTTCAAAAATACAATTTTTTCTAAATTAACAATTAATAATGATTTATGATAATAATTAGCTAATTAACTTATTCAATTAATTAACTAAAAAATTGAAGGTTTCTAGACGGGTTCGGGACTTGGGAACGAGTTCTGGTCTGGGTCAGCCAAAACAAAAAATCCATGATTATTTATTTTGAAATTAGTAATTTTCTATTTAGCTATTAATACTAATCTGGCAAAATATTAATTTAGCAAACACAAAAAATTAATAATTTGAAAAAATAATAAAATCGAATTTACGGGTTTCACAACCTTCCCTCCTTAGAAAATTTCGTCCTCGAAATTAAAGGCAGGGTTAGGAGTAAACTCAAATCAAACAGGTACGGGTACTACGCCCGTAACTCAGGTCCAATAATATTTTATTTCCAAGGCAGTCGTGGATGAGACATTTAGGAACAAGTTTTAACTATGTCACCATTCACGCAGAACAAGAATATATATATGCGAACCAAAGTACACATGGTTGATCAGACTATTATGCACCGGTTCTGATTAGACAATATAATAGTGAGTGCACCCAATAAAATACTGTCATGATCAAGCTCGATAAAGAAATAAGCTCACAAAACTAGGCTAACTTAGCAGTATCAGTCAAAATATTAGAACGAAAGATAATGTTTGCAAGAGATAAAAGTTATGAGGCGGCACAGGGTTCCTGGTTTTCTTCTCACCTCTGTCTAAAATCGCCACTGGCTTCTCTGGCACTATAAGGCTGGGTCCAATCTCTAGCTCTGAATGGTCCAAGATGTGGCTCGGATACAGAATGTAGCGTCTGAGCTACGAAACGTGGAAGACGTTGTGTACGCCCCCAAGATTAGCTGGTAGAGCTAATCGGTACGCTACTTCTCCAATTCGGCTCAAAACTTCAAATGGGCCGATGTACCTGGGGCTCAGCTTTCCTGCTCTGCCAAATCTGATCGTTCCTCTGGTAGGAGAAATTCTCACAAAAACACTATCTCCTTCTTCAAACTCCAGTGGTCGACGACTGCTATCAGCCCAATGCTTCTGGCTGTCTTGGACGATCCTGAGCTTGTCTCTAATCACCGTCACCTTCTCTGCTGCGTCAGTCACCATCTCTGGCCCCAGCAGTACTTTTTCTCCTACGTCGTCCCATGCAAGTGGAGTGCGGTAACGACGTCCATAAAGAGCTTCAAATGGTGTCATACCAATGCTAGCTTGGTAACTGTTGTTGTAGGAGAATTCCACCAAATGCAAGTGGTCTTCCCAAGACCCTCCAAATTCCAAGACGTAAGATCTCAGCATGTCCTCTAGTGTCTGGATGGTTCTCTCCGATTGTCCGTCAGTTTGAGGATGGTAAGCTGTGCTGAACTTCAGTTTTGTTCCCAAGCTGTCATGCAAACTCTTCCAAAAGTGTGAGTGTGAAACCCAGTTTTGGTTTTATGAATTTATTATTAATAGCATAATATTATTATAATTATTAGTATCATTTTGGATTTTAAAATCAATTTCAAAAAAATAATAAACATGGATTTTTGGGTGCTGACCCAGACCCAAGCCGGACCCGATTCTCGAACCCAGATCCAGTCCAAATTCTATTCCTAAAATCTGATTTGTTTTATAAAAAATAATAATAAATCCTTTTGGATCTGGTCCAAGTGGACCAGACCTCTTCCCTTCCCACGTATTATTCTCCCCACCTCTTTCTCTACTACAAACACTCACAGCCATCCCCATAACACCCACTCCTCCTTATAACTCCCATTCACCATCCCACCAACACCACTACTCACTCCAACTTCCCTATTTCTTATTCTCATTACAAAGAACAAAACAAACCCTTCCCCAACTTCCCTTCCCCAAACCCTTTACTCCCAGAGCTCTCGAGCCCGACCCCCTGCCGAGCTCCCGACGGCCGCCGACCCACGCGCCCGATGCCGGCAGCCCCCAGTGCCCCCTCCGCCGGCGCCCCTCCTAGCGCGGCCGACCCCCCCGGCCTCCAGCACGCCCGCGGCTCCCCCGGCCGCCCGGACCCCCGGCTCTCCGCGCCCGACCCCCTTCGCAGCGGACCCCCGACCCTCTGCGCCCCCGCGAGCCGCACCACGGCGACTTCCCGGCCCGACCCCGAGCTCCCGCTGCCGATCCAGCGCCCCGCGCGCTGTTCTCCCCGATCCACCCGACCCGGCGCGCCTCCCGCAGCCCTGGCGCTCCACCGCCGTGACCCAGCGCTGACCCCGAGGCTGTCCGCTGTTCTGGACAGCGCTCTTCGCTGGATTTCAACCTCGATCTGTGGATTTGCGCGTCCCGAGTCCGAGGCAACCCTTCAGATTCCATCTTTTTGGGTAATCCCTGGTTAATCACAGTAGTTCGTCCCTCCCCGGTGTCGATGATGAATTGGTCCACGAGTTTCCTTTGGAAAATTCGATTTTTGGGGTGAACGTCGTTCCCGGGATTTCCGAGGAACGTCGGGAAGTTCTGTTAATTGGTTTTCCTTATTTACGAAACTTTTCAAAAATGATTTTCTAAATACTTTAGTTTTCGGATATTTCTAATTATTGTGCTGTGATGTTCTGGTTTAGTTTCGGACTCCCGAATTTGTTTCGGGTTGTTCCAAATTAATATTTGGAATGTTTGTGGTTATTATATATATATATATATATATTTTGGGATTCCCTGGTTTGGGATTTGTAGGAAAATATTGGCATATTTCCCAGTCTTTGGGTTGACCAAAATAGAGAAAATGCTGCCGGATTTTTCCGTAAATTTAATTATATTTTAAAGATGATTTTAAAATGGATTTCGGAAAATATTAATATTTTGGATTTTTGGGCGACGACCGTATCGGTCAATGGGCCCCGGCTAAGTGCAAACGAAACCGGCTTCGTCCGGACGTTGAGGCATTAGCCTAAAATGACGATTGAACCATATCTGAGACTCACTAAATATTTAGTTTATTTTATTATTTATTTTATTCATAATTAATTATAGGAAGTTTAGAACTAACGACTATTTCGTCTTATTTCAATTTATGTAAATAAATTGTAAATTGGTAGCGTAGGATTTTCTGTTGTTTTTTGGTTTTGCGAGTTTTTGTAGCGTACGCGTAAATCGAAATATATAATTATTTTCATATAAAAATTAATAAAGTTTTATCACATAAAATTTACAAGTTTTAATATTTAAATAACGATCATGTATTTCTCATTAAAATAAAAAATTTAGTTGTATATGTATAAATATGAAAATACAATATTTTAATCAATTAATTTGGTATCGACGAGTTTTCCCAAAATACAAAGTTTAAACGATCTTTCCCTCGTTATTAATTCAACGCACAAATAATCGTGTTTTTGTTCGTGTTTTGTTAATAAAGAATTAAAATTGATTAGGACACAATTAGAGATTTCAACTAGTATAGTTAGATTGGTAACCCTGGATTCTGAGTCAATTTCTCGAATGTAGGAATTCGAGGACGATCCTAATTTTCCATCTCGAAGTCTCCAACTTTCCAGTCCAGTTCATTTGAGGCAAGTATAGTTTGTGTTAGTTTACAGTTATTTTAATAATCTTTTTACTGCAAGTTTAAACCACGATGCAACACGAAACTCTCTCGGAGAGCACTGACTGATTGACTGTTGGGAACTGGGGGAATAGTGTAATGTTTATGACCACATCCAACTAATAACTTAGAACTGTATTAGCTTACCCCTCATACACACGGGGATAAGCCGTATCGTATCAATAGGATACAACTGTACAACCCAAGCCGGTCATATTCATTACCTATTCAAATCACACTGTTTTACTGCTAGAAAACTGTTCATTTCTAAATTGTTTAAAAGTGCATGATTCTATTATTTATTTTAACTATTTAAATTAGCATGAATTGTACTTTGCTCTCTCCTGACTGGAAATACATTTTTAGGGGATATTGAGGATGCTGAGCTGTTAATCAACAGCTACTACGACCCTGTTCTGTACCGCGTAGTGCTGCCAGAGTCCCCATTGGAGGACGCATGGACCGAGGCCGAAGAGCTGAATGATTAGATATATTTTTTCTTTCCAGTTTTGTTGTTTCATTTGAAAATTCTGTTTATTTGAATTCAGTATTTATTTCAGTACTTTTAAATTCCAGTTGTATTTATTTCAAATATTTAATAAAGTTTCATTTCCCGAATTTGAGTTGTGACAAATATAGATGTTGTTGTTATGGTTACCTGCTAATGGAACAGCTTACTGCCGCCGTCTCAACAACGGTGCAGGCTGGACATGATCCGGTTCGACCCAATTAGTTGGGATCGGGTCATGACATATTTTTAGTGGTGGCCCATGCAGGTCCATACAACAACTTAGGAAAACATACCTAGAAATAATTAGAACACTAGAACATTAATTTGTCACAACATAGGTCCGAATTATATATAAATAAATATTTTTGTTTGATTATAGACTGGTAGGATACCTTGCTTATGTTTGTACCCTAAACCTTCCAGATTATTACCAAGGAAAAGACCACCCCTGCTGGCGATGAGGTGTCATCACCTGAACATACCCCATCTCCTCCAACACGTCCAGACCCTTTACCGTTGCAGCTGACCGACCGTCCCCATCAATCTCCAGCACTCTGTGGCGCTTACGCCACTACTTCTCAAGCGGCGAACCCTACACTTCCCCGGGCTGAGCCGCAGATCCCTGCGGTAGTGTCCGCACCAGCTGCCCCACCAGTGCCCGTGGATCCCACTGATCTAGTGGGCATGCTACGTGGAGTGCTCGAAGCCCAGAGAGCCCAAGCAGAAGCTCATCGAGAACAGGCTGCAGCCCAAGCTGAAGCCCATCGCGAGCAGACCGCGATTATGAGAGAAGGCATGGAGAATGCCCACAATGTGGCTATGGCTGCCCTCGAGAGAGGAAGAACCACTTCATCGGAGCCACGACCTGCCAAGGTAAGCATAATTCAGGAGTTAAGATTTATATCATTAAAGGCCTTTCTTTTGATTAGAGGCGTATTATTACATGAAGGTCGGAGATATAGAGAGCTTTAAGAAGCAAGGCCCTCGACCTTTCAAAGGGACCGAGGGTATCATCTACGCCGATGAATGGCTAGACAGCATGGAGTGTCTCTTGAGCGTCGCTCGACTCCCAGAGGACCTCAAGACCGAAGCAGTAGGACTCTAGCTACAGGATGTGGCGAGCATCTGGTATCGGAATGAACCCCGACTCCAGGACAAGCAGCTCGACTGGGACACCTTCAAGAGGCTGTTCTGCAGGAAGTTTTTCCCAACATCAGAGATGCGGAAGATGGAAAGGCAATTCCAGGACCTGAAGCAAGGAAACATGACGGTCAGCGAGTATGCGGCAGAGTTCGGCCGACTTAGCCGCTTTGCCCAGAACCTGGTTGCTGACCCCAAGGATCGTGCCGAACGATTCAGGTATAGATTAAGAGAAGAGATTCGCACCCCTGTGATCGCAGGTGGCGCCAAGACATACGAGAGGATCCTGATACGAGCTCAGAACGTGGAGAAGAGCCAGCCTTCTCGATCCAAGAGGGAGTATCCTGGAACTAGCAACTTCCAGGATAACCAGAAGAGGCCCAACAACAACAACAGGCCTTCGCACCACCAGCAGCAGAACCATCAGGCAAGGACAAATGACAGAGCACCTCAGAAGCAGATCCCTGTCTGTGATTTTTGCAAGAGGCCAGGACATCAATCGAACATATGTAGGAAGAAGCTAGGACACTGCCTAGTCTGTGGGTCTGCCACCCACCAAGTGAGGGTCTGTCCCTCGTCAGTCCATCGAACCGGAGCAACTCAACAAAGAGCTCCCCTACCCACTCAGCAGCAACGGTTCGGACAATACCAGCAGAAGACCGGGCGAGCTTTTGCCCTAGCAGCAGATGAGCAGGAACCAGAGCAGGAACCCACCGCTGATGTTATCACAGGTTCCATTTATGTGTTTTCACATCCTGCTCTAGCATTATTTGATTCGGGTGCATCATATAGTTTCATATCATCAGAGTTTATTTCTGCACACCACCTAGACACGGGACTTAGCAAGGTGATTAGTAGAGTTATGACTGGTGGTGGACCTATACCCATCACCGAGGCTTGTAACTGTCCCATCACTATCTCAGGCCATCAGTTCTTAACACCCTTACTAGTGATGCCCCTGCCCAATTATGATGTAGTCCTAGGGATGGACTGGTTAAGTGAACAGCATACGCTGATAGATTGTCACCGAGGATGTGTCATCTTCAGCCCACCAGGAGAACCGGAGTTTGAAATCTCTCGAGCTCCGGAGGACATGAAGAGTGTTACCTACTCCTCAATCACCGAAGAACCCGGGCCTCCTCACCCTATCATCGCGGAATTCATGGACTTCTTTCCAGATAGTCTTCCAGGATTGCCACCGGATCGAGGTGTGGAATTCACCATCGATCTAGTACCCGGCTCTTCCTATATTTCTCGGGGATGCTACAGAGTCAACCCCAAGGAGGCAAAGGAGATGAAGGATCATATTGACGAGCTGAAGGCGCAAGGATTTATCAGAGACGGGGCTTCACCCTGGGGAGCACCAGTTTTGTTCGTACCCAAGTAGGATAGAACCGTGCGGATGTACATTGACTACCGGGCGCTGAACTACATCACCATCAAAAACAAGTACCCCCTGCCCCAGATCGACGACCTGTTTGATCAACTGAGTGGAGCCAAGGTATTTTCAAAGATAGATCTCAGATCAGGCTACCATCAAATCAAGGTCAGGAAGGAGGATATTTCCAAGACGACATTCAACACCAAGTATGGGCAATTTGAATTCTTGGTCATGCCGTTTGGACTGACGAATGCTCATGGGGTATTCATGAACCTCATAAACAAGGTTTTCCATGAATACCTAGATCAGTTTGTTGTTGTCTTTATCGATGTCATACTGATCTACTCGAAGACTGAGAAAGAGCATGAAGAGCACCTGAGGAAAGTACTGAGTACCTTGAGGAAGGAGAAGCTCTATGGTAAGCTATCCAAATGCGAATTCTTTTTAGACAAAGTAGAATTTTTGGGCCATGTTGTCACAGAAAAAGGAATATCGGTGGATCCAAAGAAGATAGCTGCCATTGAGAAGTAGACTGCACCAAGCTCGGTTGCAGAGATCAGAAGCTTCTTGGGTTTAGCTGGCTACTACCGGAAGTTCGTGAAGGATTTCTCCAAGATTGCTGAACCAATGACAAAGCTTACCAGGAAGAACGAGGAATTCATTTGGTCTGAAGCTTGCCAGTCAGCTTTTGAGGAACTGAAGAAGAGGCTTACCACGATGCCGATACTTGCGCTACCCGCAGGTACCGACGGTTTCTCAATCTACAGTGATGCTTCCGGTAAGGGATTGGGCTGCGTTCTTCAACAACACGGAAAAGTAATTGCTTATGCATCTAGGCAATTATGGACTCATGAGAAGAACTATCCCACACATAATTTGGAGCTTGCAGCGATAATATTTGCTTTGAAGCTATGGAAGCACTACCTGTATGGAGAGAGAGTGGAAATATTTATAGACCATAAAAGTCTGAAATATGTTTTCACTCAGAAGGAGCTAAACATGAGACAGAGGCGATGGCTGGAGCTGATGAAGGATTTTGACATCAACCTGCAGTATCATCCGGGTAAGGCTAATGTTGTTGCAGATGCACTTAGTCGTTACCCGATGGCAATGTTTTTGACCAAGGAACGTCATTTGCTGGAGGACATGGAGAAGCTTGGATTGGAGATTGTACTGCCTGAGGAGGAAATGAAGAAACTGGAAAGAGAAGCCATCGTACCCGGAGCTGAATCATCACTGATGCAGTTGCAAGTGCGTTCAAGTCTTATGGACAGAGTCAAGGAGGCACAATTCCAAGACAAGATGCTTTGCAAACTCAGAGATCAGGTGCTGGCAGGGACACTTGAAGGATTCTCAATCGCCAGCGACGGAGCACTGAAGAATGGTACGAGGCTTTGCGTACCAACTGGCGAACTGAGGAATGAACTGATGCAAGAAGCGCACCAGTCGCAGTATTCCATACATCCTGGAGCCAACAAAATGTACCGGGATATGCGTACAATAGTGTGGTGGTACGGAATGAAGAAGGACGTATCCAGGTATGTGGCTAGATGTTTAATTTGTCAGCAAGTTAAAGCTAGCAGACAGAGACCAGCAAGATTATTGCAGCCGCTTGACATCCCAGAATGGAAATAGGACCACATAATAATAGATTTTGTATCGGGACTGCCTCGATCCCATGGAGGGAAGGATGCCATTTGGGTTATCGTGGACCGACTGACGAAGTCGGCTCACTTTATCCCCTTCAAGGTTGGTTTATCCATCGAGAAGTTGGCAGCACTGTACATGCGGCACATCTACCGGATTCATGGAGTTCCGGTAAGTATCGTATCTGACAGAGATACTAGATTTACATCTCACTTTTGGAAGAGTTTGCATGACAGCTTGGGAACACAACTGAAGTTCAGCACCGCCTACCACCCCCAGACTGACGGGCAATCAGAGAGAACAATCCAGACGCTAGAAGACATGCTGAGATCCTGTGTCTTGGAATTTGGAGGATATTGGAAAGACCATTTGTACTTGGTAGAGTTTTCTTACAACAACAGCTACCAAGCTAGCATCGGTATGACACCGTTCGAGGCACTCTATGGACGTCGTTGCCGTACTCCACTTGCTTGGGACGACGTCGGAGAACGAGTGTTGGTTGGACCTGAGATGGTGACCGATGCAGCAGAGAAGATAAGAATGATCAGAGACAAGCTCAGGATTGCCCAGGACAGACAGAAGCATTGGGCCGATAGCAGCCGACGGCCTTTGGAGTTTGAAGAAGGTGACAGTGTGTTTGTGAAGATCTCTCCTACCAGAGGAACCATCCGTTTTTGCAGAGCAGGAAAGCTAAGCCCTAGGTATATTGGTCCTTTTGAAGTACTCAGCAGGATTAGAGAAGTGGCTTATCGGGTGGCTCTACCCCCAAGTCTCGAAGGCGTCCACAAGGTCTTCCACGTTTCGCAGCTGAGACGCTACATCCCGGACCCGAGCAACATCTTGGACCATTCGGAGCTGGAGATTGGACCCAGCCTCACAGTGCCAGAGAAGCCAGTGGCGATATTGGACAGAGGCGAGAAGAGAACCAGGAACTCTGTAACGTCGATAGTCAGAGTCATGTGGCGACACAACTCACCAGGCGAGTCGACCTGGGAGCGAGAAGACCAGATGCGGGAGCAGTACCCGTACATGTTTGAGACTTAAGGTAACCCCTAACCCTGACTTTAATTTCGAGGACAAAATTTTCTAAGAAGAAAAGATTGTGAAACCCAGTTTTGGTTTTATGAATTTATTATTAATAGCATAATATTATTATAATTATTAGTATCATTTTGGGTTTTAAAATCAATTTCAAAAAAATAATAAACATGGATTTTTGGGTGCTGACCCAGACCCGAGCCGGACCCGATTCCCGAACCCAGACCCAGTCCAAATTCTATTCTTAAAATCTGATTTGTTTTATAAAAAATAATAATAAATCCTTTTGGATCTGGTCCAAGTGGACCAGACCTCTTCCCTTCCCACGTACTATTCTCCCCACCCCTTTCTCTACTACAAACACTCACAGCCATCCCCATAACACCCACTCCTCCTTATAACTCCCATTCACCATCCCACCAACACCACTACTCACTCCAACTTCCCCATTTCTTATTCTCATTACAGAGAACAAAACAAACCCTTCCCCAACTTCCCTTCCCCAAACCCTTTATTCCCAGAGCTCCCGAGCCCGACCCCCTGCCGAGCTCCCGACGGTCGCCGACCCACGCGCCCGACGCTGGGAGCCTCCAGCGCCTCCTCCGCCGGCGCCCCTCCCAGCGCGGCCGACCCTCCCGGCCTCCAGCATGCCCGCGGCTCCCCCGGCCGTCCGGACCCCCGGCTCTCCGCGCCCGACCCCCTTCGCAGCGGACCCCCGACCCCCTGCGCCCCCGCGAGCCGCGCCCCGGCGACTTCCCGCCCCGACCCCGAGCTTCCGCTGCCGATCCAGCTCCCCGCGCGCTCTTCTCCCCGATCCAGCCGACCCGGCGCGCCTCCCGCAGCCCCGGCGCTCCACCGCCGCGACCCAGCGCTGACCCCGAGGCTGTCCACTGTTCTGGACAGCGCTCTTCGCTGGATTTCAACCCCGATCTGTGGATTTGCGCGTCCCGAGTCCGAGGCAACCCTTCGAATTCTGTCTTTTTGGGTAATCCCTGGTTAATCACAGTAGTTCGTCCCTCCCTGGTGTCGATGATGAATTGGTCCACGAGTTTCCTTTGGAAAATTTGATTTTTGGGGTGAACGTCGTTTCCGGGATTTCCGAGGAACGTCGGGAAGTTCTGTTAATTGGTTTTCCTTATTTCCGAAACTTTTCGGAAATAATTTTCTAAATACTTTAGTTTTCGGATATTTCTAATTATTGTGCTGTGATGTTCTGGTTTAGTTTCGGACTCCCGAATTTGTTTCGGGTTGTTCCGAATTAATATTTGGAATGTTTGTGGTTATTTTTATATATATATATATTTTTTGGGATTCCCTGGTTTGGGATTTGCAGGAAAATATTGGCATATTTCCCAGTCTTTGGGTTGACCAAAATAGAGGAAATGATGCTGGATTTTTCCGTAAATTTAATTATATTTTAAAGATGATTTTAAAATGGATTTCGGAAAATTTAATATTTTGGATTTTTGGGCAACGACCGTATCGGTCAATGGGCCCCGGCTAAGTGCAAATGAAACCGACTTCGCCCGGACGTTGAGGCATTAGCCTAAAATGACGATTGGACCATATCTGAGACTCACTAAATATTTAGTTTATTTTATTATTTATTTTATTCATAATTAATTATAGAAAGTTTAGAACTAACGACCATTTCGTCTTATTTCAATTTATGTAAATAAATTGTAATGGGCATAAGCCCAGCTGGTTGTTGGCTCTGTGACTTGTAAATTGGTAGCGTAGAATTTTCTGTTGTTTTCTGGTTTTACGAGTTTTTGTAGCGTACGCGTAAATCGAAATATATAATTATTTTCATATAAAAATTAATAAAGTTTTATCACATAAAATTTACAAGTTTTAATATTTAAATAACGATCATGTATTTTTCATTAAAATAAAAAAATTTAGTTGTATATGTATAAATATGAAAATACAAGGTTTTAATCAATTAATTTGGTATCGACGAGTTTTCCTAAAATACAAAGTTTAAACGATCTTTCCCTCGTTATTAATTCAACGCACAAATAATCGTGTTTTTGTTCGTGTTTTGTTAATAAAGAATTAAAATTGATTATGACACAATTAGATATTTCAACTAGCATAGTTAGATTGGTAACCCTGGATTCTGAGTCAATTTCTCGAATGTAGGAATTCGAGGACGATCCTAATTTCCCATCTCGAAGTCTCCAACTTTCCAGTCCAGTTTATTTGAGGCAAGTATAGTTTGTGTTAGTTTACAGTTATTTTAATAATCATTTTACGGCAAGTTTAAACCACGATGCAACACGAAACTCTCTCGGAGAGCACTGACTGATTGACTGTTGGTAACTGGGGGAATAGTGTAATATTTATGACCACATCCAACTGATAACTTAGAACTGTATTAGCTTACCCTTCATACACACGAGGATAAGCCGTATCGTATCAATAGGATACAACTGTACAACCCAAGCCGGTCATATTCATTACCTATTCAAATCATACTGTTTTACTGCTAGAAAATTGTTCATTTCTAAACTGTTTAAAAGTACATGATTCTATTATTTATTTTAACTGTTTAAATTAGCATGAATTGTACTTTGCTCCCTCCTGACTGGAGATACATTTTTAGGGGATATTGAGGATACTGAGCTGTTAATCAGCAGCTACTATGACCCTGTTCTGTACCCCATAGTGCTGCCAGAGTCCCCATTGGAGGACGCAGGGACCGAGGCTGAAGAGCCGAATGATTAGATAGATTTTTCTTTTCCATTTTTGTTGTTTTATTTGAAAATTCTGTTTATTTGAATTCAGTATTTATTTCAGTACTTTTAAATTCCAGTTGTATTTATTTCAAATGTTTAATAAAGTTTCATTTCCCGAATTTGACTTGTGACAAATATAGATGTTGTTGTTATGGTTACCTGCTAATGGAACAGCTTACTGCCGCCGTCTCAACAACGGTGCACGCTGGGCATGATCCGGTTCGACCCAATTAGTTGGGATCGGGTCGTGACAGTGAGGTAAATCTAGTATCTCGGTCAGATACAATACTTACCGGTACTCCATGAATCCGGTAGATGTGCCACATGTATTGTGCTGCCAACTTCTCGGTGGATAAACCAACCTTGAAGGGGATAAAGTGCGCTGACTTAGTCAGTCGGTCCACAATAACCTAGCGTCCTTCCCTCCTTGGGATTGAGGCAGTCCCGACACAAAATCCATTGTTATGTGCTCCCATTTCCACTCCGGGATATCAAGCGGCTGCAATAGTCCTGCTAGTCTCTGTCTGCTAGCTTTTACTTGTTGACAAATTAAACATCTAGACACATACCTGGATACGTCCTTCTTCATTCTGTACCACCACAATATAGCACGCATATCCCGATACGTTTTGTTGGCTCCTGGATGTATGGAATACTGCGACTGGTGCGCTTCTTGCATCAGCTCGTTCCTCAGTTCGCCAGTTGGTACACATAGCCTCGTACCATTCTTTAATGCTCCGTCACTGGCGATAGAGAATCCTTCAAGTGTTCCTTCCAGCACTTCATCTCTGAGTTTGCAAAACGTTTCGTCTTGGAATTGTGCCTCCTTGACTCTGTCCATCAGACTTGAACGCAATTGCAACTGCATCATGGTTGAGTCAGCTCCAGGTACAATAGCTTCTCGCCCCAGATCCTTCATCTTTTCCTCAGGCAGTATAATTTCCAGACCAAGCTTCTCTATGTCCTCCAACAAGTGCCGCTCCTTAGTCAAGAACATCGCCACTGGGTATCGACTAAGTACATCTGCAACCACATTAGCCTTACCCGGATGGTACTGCAGGTCAATGTCAAAATCCTTCATCAGCTCCAGCCATCTTCTTTATCTCATGTTCAGTTCCTTCTGAGTGAAAACATATTTCAAACTTTTGTGGTCTGTATATATTTCCACTCTCTCTCCATAGAGACAATGCTTCCATAGCTTCAATACAAAGATGACTGCAGCAAGCTCCAGGTCATGTGTGGGATAGTTCTTCTCATGAGTCCGTAATTGCCTAGATGCGTAAGCAATTACTTTTCCATGTTGTTGAAGAATGTAACCCAGTCCTTTTCCAGAGGCATCGCTGTAGATTAAGAAACCGCCGGTACCTGCGGGTAGCGCAAGTATCGGTGCTGTTGTAAGCCTCTTCTTCAGTTCCTCAAACGACGCCTGGCAAGCTTCCGTCCAGATGAACTCTTCATTCTTCCGAGTGAGCTTCGTCATTGGTTCAGCAATCTTAGCAAAATCCTTCACAAACTTCCGATAGTAGCCAGCCAAGTCCAAGAAACTTCTGATTTCAGCAACTGAGCTTGGGGTAGACCACTTCTCAACAGCAGCTATCTTCTTAGGGTCCACCAAAATTCCTTCTCCTGTGACAACATGGCCAAGAAAATCCACCTTGTCTAGAAAGAATTCACATTTGGATAGCTTACCATATAGCTTCTATTTCCTCAAAGTTCCCAGAACTTTTCTGAGGTGCTCTTCATGCTCCTCTTCAGTCTTCGAGTAGATCAGGATGTCATCGATGAAGACAACGACAAACTGATCTAGGTATTCATGAAAAACCTTGTTCATAAGGTTCATGAACATAGCAGGAGCATTCGTCAGTCCAAACGGCATGACCAAGAATTCAAACTGCCCATACTTGGTGTTGAACGCCGTCTTAGGAATGTCCTCCTTCCTGACCTTGATCTGATGGTAGCCGGATCTGAGGTCTATCTTCGAGAACACCTTGGCTCCACTGAGTTGATCAAAAAAGTCATCGATCCGGGGCAGAGGGTACTTGTTCTTGATGGTGATGTTGTTCAGCGCCCGATAATCAATACACATCCGCACGGTTCCATCCTTCTTGGGCACGAACAAAACTGGTGCCCCCGAGGGTGAAGCCCCGTATCGGATAAATCCCTGGGTCTTCAGTTCTTTGATCTGGTCCTTCATCTCCTTGACCTCCTTGGGGTTGACTCTATAGCATCCCTTAGAAATAGGGGAAGGGTCGGAAACTAGGTCAATGGTGAATCCTATGTCTCGATCTGGGGTAATCCAGGAAAACTATCAGGAAAACGTCCATGAATTCCGCTATGATAGGATGGGGAGGTCCGGGTTCTTTAGTAATAGGGGTGTAGGTAACATACTCCATATCTTCAGGAGCTCGATAGATTTCAACTCTGGCTCTCCAGATGGGCTGAATATTACACATCCTCTATAACAATCTACCAGTCTATCCCTAAGAGTACATCATAGTTGGGTAAGGGCATCACAAGTAAGGTGCTAAGAATTTATGGTCTGAGATAGTAATAGGGTAGTTACAGGTCTCAATGATGGGTATGGGTCTAAGTATGACCGGTGTGGATCTCATTGCCAGCAGAGCCGGAATAAGTGGTCTTTCCTTTGGCCATACTATGGAAGATTTAGGATACAAAACATAAGCAAGGTAGCCTACCAGTCTATAGCAAACAAAAATATTTATTTATAATATATTTCGGTCCTATGTTGTGACAAATTGATGTTCTGGTGTTTGAAAACCTCGTATAAATACATAAGCTGTAAAATGTAGTAGAACCATAACTAACTAATCTCATCCACAAATCAAAGAAAAAGATATCATATATCAACTATGAATTTGTCTTGATACAATATGTTGGGCGAAGACAAATCCACTACCAACAAAATAAGGAAAAGTACATAGAAGATAAAATGAGTGGCGAGCGAAGTGAAGACAATCCAAGTGCAATCATCCTCGAGAAATAGTGAAGATCACGGCTAGAGCTAGAACACCTGCGAAAGACAATAGCACACACACCTGGCAAGACAACCAGGTCATCAGAGGGACGTAACAAGACACATCATAGCATGTCATATAAACTGAATAAATATTGCTCAATAAATAAGTAAATCGAATTTATAACATAGTCCAATACGCACCTACTGAACGAGCGTACCATCCCCCCAACCAAACAAGGACAAGAGATGGTAAACTAATTCACGGTGACGTGTCTTCCCATGCTAAGAATCCGATATGGTATCCGGACCCCAACAAGGTTCAATACCTTCTCAACGAAGTAGTAAGCCACACCTACAACCAAACAAGGATAAGATGTGACGAACTAATCTGCGACAAGTTATTGTTCCAAGCCACGGTCAGATACAAGTACCCAAACCAAAAGTACTCGTACCTAACGGATAGGGTAGCCTACCATTCTAAGTGCAATATTGTTAAGAACAATCCTTCCTACGTATGGGCCCTGGCTAAATAGGATCGGCATAGTCCCCTCTTGGGCACCAGAGGCCCCAGCAGGAAGAGCATGGGTCATCAACCCTGTATCTCCAGCGGAGAGTCCGGGTCACAAGGGAAGTGCATCGAAGCCCATACGCTAAGGAATTGTCCTCCCCGCCCAATGCCTACTGTGTTGCATCCACAACACAAACCACTATAACCGCTAAGTCAAACTAGCATGCAACTTCTATTAGCGGTTATTTCTATCGCACGGCTTGTACGTACTGGTGGCCAGCCAATCACGCACTTCCGTGTTTTATATGCGACACACAACCTTGTGTTACAACGTGTCAAGGCCAATGAATGCAACACACAAGGTGGTCCCTTAAATCTAGGTTTAATTTGTAAGAAAAATAATACACAGCAGAAAATATAAATGAACAGTTATGCCATGTATCATAGTTTATTTTGCATAAAGAAAATAAGTAATGCATGAAATATGAGCTAAAATAATTAAACAGCTAATGGCAAGGTGTCTTGCCAGGTAAAGCGCCTGGTGTGCTGCGAATATCACGGTGGCACGAACTGCGACTTTGGTGCAACAACTATACATGGAGACCTCGGATGGTGGCACGGACAGTTCCATCAGGGCCAGGACGGTCAATTTAGTTAGGATGGATATCAAGTAGTTTGGAATTGGCAAAGGAATAGGAAGATTGGGATTGGTCATGGACAACAATAGATATTCGAAATATATAAAAAAAAACTCATTTCTATAGGAAAATAATTTAGACTAAAAATAATTTTAGGCTAAAAACTAATTTTTATCAAATAAATAAATTTTTAACTAAAAGCCATAAATGATACAAAATAATATAACACTAATTTAGGTAAACCCTTAAAATATTGAGAAATTATTTTAGCGCAAAAATCCAATTTAGTCAAAATAGACTTTTTAGAGCTATATTTAAAATAATAATATACTATTTAGAGGGTGTCTAAACCAAGTTTTGAAAGTATATATAGGCCAAGCCCAAAATATAATTTTTGAAAACTATAATTTATATATTTATTTAATACACAATTACTAAAGAAAATAATAATAATAATAATAATAATAATAATAAGTAATTACAATAATGATAATGATATTTATGATAATAAAAATAATTATAATATATACTAATGATAGATATAATAATAATAATAATAATAATAATAATAATAATCATAAAAAATAGTAACTGCTGTTCTCTCGAGTACTGTATACTGTAAGTAAGTTAAAAAAAACGAAAAAGGAAGAGAGAGAAAGAGAATTGGTGAGAGGGAGGAAGAGGGAGAGTGAGGAAAGAGAGGGAGGCGGAGAGCTAGAGAGAGAGGCGAGAGAGTGTCTGTGAGGGAGAGAGAGGTCCAGCGGGATGTGAGAGAGTCGGACGGTGGGAAGGTGAACGGAGAAGGGAGGGTGAGCTCGGGGCGGAGGCTAGGGGACGTCGGCGCTCGACGATTTGGAGCGGCGGAGGGCGGATCCGAGGTGGAGGAGGGTTTTGGAAGGGCGGCGGAGACCGGAGAGGAGCGGTGAAGGGCTACGGTGGCGTAGGCGGAGGGCAGCGCTCGCTCGGCGGAGGCGGAGCGGGGTTCGGTCAGCGGAGGGCTAGGGCACGGCGGGAGAGGGTTTTGGGGAGTCGCCGTGGTCGGCGACGCAGGGGGAAGGAAGGGCGGCGAGGCGGAGGATGGCGCCAAGGCGGAGAGGGTCTCGGGAAGAGGGTGGCGCCAGCGGCTGATGGCCGGGCGGAGGCGCCGGACCAAGGCGGAGGAAAACTCCAGATCTGGAGGAGGAGGGACCCTCGCCAGGGCGGACGCCGGCGGTGGATGCGCCGTTCGGCGAGAAGGGGAAGGGGCATGCGGCGGACGGCCAGCGAGGGGGAGGTCTCGCGCGCCGCTCGCGGTGGGGCGGAGGCGGCAGACGCGGAGACGGGTTCGGCGGATCTGGGAGGAGGAGGCTGGTCTGGTCGGTGCGCTGGTGGTTCACCGGAGACGCGGGTGCGCCGCCGCTTGCTCCGGCGATGGCAGCGTAGAGCAAGCCGATGGATGGAGGTCGGCGGTCGAGGGTCGAACATGGCGTCGGAGGAGGTAAGGATTTTATTTGTTTGGATTTTTGGGGAAACGACGTACGGCCGGACACGTCGGGAGAGGTCTGGGTTTTGGTTGGCTACTTGGTGTTGGCTGCCACGGTGGTGGCGGTGGTTGTTCGGGTGGCCGGGATTTTGACGACGGTGGTGGTGTTACGGGTCCCGCAGTCGGAGGAAGGGGCTGTGATGGCGAGGCTCTCGGCGTGGTGGCGGACGTGGCCAGAGAAGGAGTTTGGTGGTGGAGATCGGGGGTTGGACGCGGTTAGGGTTAGGGTTAGGGTTTAGGAATTTTGATAATTATTGTCGGGTTGTCTACAGAAAAATAAATGTATGTGTAAAAAGATGGAATAAGAAGGTCACCGGGGTCGGACCCGAGGCTGTCACGGCCGACACGGAAAGATGTTGGACACCGACACGAGGCACGTACACTTTGTGGAAATTTTTGTGGATGAATAAAAAGTTGGAGGAGTACCTGCCTATTTATAGGATGTGGGAATTCCCGGTTGGATAGAATTAGGATTGATTTAAAACC
Source organism: Iris pallida (assembly GCA_029216955.1). Lineage (NCBI taxonomy): Eukaryota > Viridiplantae > Streptophyta > Magnoliopsida > Asparagales > Iridaceae > Iris > Iris pallida. The sequence continues at coordinate 10,371,395 of JANAVB010029617.1, read as the reverse complement.
CAAAAATAGATAACTTGCAATTTAAAATCAATCAAATCTAAATTCAAACCCAAATCCAATTCCAATTAAATCTAATTAAATCCTATTCTTTATTTTAAAAACAATTAAGATAGATCAATTTACAAATATAGATACTTATTTAAATCAATCCAAAATTTAAATCAACATTTAAATCTTCACCAAAAAGTTTGAAATATATTTTCCAATAATATTAATAATAATAATTTCGAAAATCATAATTATTTTAAATACCTTTTTAAATAATAAATATTTATATTAATAAATCTTGAAAATTATATTTTTATTATTTAAAATAATCTAGCAACATATTTATGAAATATATGTATGAACGAACAATATTATTTATTCTAATTGAAAGGCTTTTCATAATTAAAATTATAGACTTGAAAATGATATCTAAAAATAATTATTACATATATTATTTTGAAACCGTAAAAAAAATAGAAAAAATGTTTTTCATAAATATGTACGCTCGCACATATTCGCACTCGTCGAGCAAAACGAAAAATAAAATGTCGTGCGCGACGTACAATACGACTACGCGACGTACAATACAAAATTTCAAATCTGTATAAATAAAAAAAAAAAAATATCATAGAAATTTAGGGGTTTTACATCCTACCCAACTTAAAAGAATTTTGTCCTCGAAATTAAGAATTAGTAGGGGGGTGAGAGGCTACAAGGAATGACGTTTAATGAAAACATGCAATAGAGTCGCGATTTCAATCATGGCGAAGATAATCATGGATTAACGTAAGAAGATAAATGGTTAAGAAGAATACGTGCAATAAAGATTAGTATGGGTTCAAGAAAAAATAAAATAAATTAGAGGCCTTGAAGTTATGGTCTCTTGGGAGTGGGTTGAGGGCACGATTTTAGAGAACGAATTAGATGTCACTTCTATATTAAGTGAATTGGAAGGTCATGATAGGGCCGAGAAAGGATGAGTAGCAACATAGAGTGATAATGGTCATTATCGATAGAAATGCTAGGGGAGATCCTAGTATAACGCGTTCGTCTTTCTAGAATAGGTGAAGGCGAAGGCAATAAGGAGTTCAAAAGACGATCTTATCGAATACGAGTACGTGATTCAAGGACGACTAAAAATTTCAAAAGAAGTTGCCAAGGCAGTCGCGGATGGGACTCTAGAGGACAAGTTTAGCTATGTCCCCATCCACGTAGAACGATAAATAAAAGCGAACCAAAGTGCACTCGGTTGATCAGACCATCATGCACCGGTTCTGATTAGACAATATGTTAAGTGGGAGCGACCCATTTAACATATGTCTTGGACAAGCTCGATAAGGAATAAGCTTGCAAAAACTAGGCTACATTAGCATCATTAGTCAAATGGTAAATACATAGGTACGAGGGAATAAGATTTAAAGAAGGTAGAATAATTCTAAGTCACACAGTCGTCCTATAGTCTTCTTGTTCAAGTCCTTAGTTGGCTAGACGGGTTAGGTCCTCTAGATTCTAGGGTCTAAATAAGCCTTCTAACATAGGTCACTAGGTCAAAGGGGTTGCTAGTTCATAAGGCATTCTACCCAACTTAAAAATTAAACTAATGGTGTTTGGGACAACTGACTAGTAGGGTCAATCTCTAGCAAGCACGAAGGGGAGATAAGAATAGGGATGGAAGGAAGCAAGCAAGATGCAATTGATGAGTCAAACGGTAGATAGAATCAAGAAAAGAGGTCAAGTATGTGGATGAGATCCTAGACTTCTAATCCTATACGCAGCCTTGCTTGGTACGGTAAAGTAACCAAATAATTTATCTGGACCTGCATGGGCCACCACAAAAACATGTAACGCCCCAGTCCCAAAATACGTAGGACTAGGAACGTAGACATGCCAGCTGTATTCATACGAAGTATACTCCAATATATGGAAACCTCGTATAAATACATAAGCTGTAAAATGTAGTAGAACCATAACTAACTAATCTCATCCACAAATCAAAGAAAAAGATATCATATATCAACTATGAATTTGTCTTGATACAATATGTTGGGCGGAGACAAATCCACTACCAACAAAATAAGGAAAAGTACATAGAAGATGAAATGAGTGGCGAGCGAAGCGAAGACAATCCAAGTGCAATCATCCTCGAGAAATAGCGAAGATCACGGCTAGAGCTAGAACACCTGCGAAAGACAATAGCACACACACCTGGCAAGACAACCAGGTCCTCAGAGGGACGTAACAAGACACATCATAGCATGCCATATAAACTGAATAAATATTGCTCAATAAATAAGTAAATCGAATTTATAACATAGTCCAATACGCACCTACTGAACGAGCGTACCATCCCCCCAACCAAACAAGGACAGGAGATGGTAAACTAATTCACGGCGACGTATCTTCCCATGCTAAGAATCCGATATGGTATCCGAACCCCAACAAGGTTCAATACCTTCTCATCAAAGTGTAGGCCTTAAAAATAAAAGTTACGCTGAGTTGATCAGAACTGAGTCTCAAAGTCACGCTGAGTTGATCAGGACTGAGTCTCAAAGTCACGCTGAGTTGATCAAGACAATATTTAAAAATCATGCTAGAGACAGCTCATCATTTGTCAGAAGTATCATTATGACTGACAGCACGATAGTCGAAGAATGTCTCCTCGTATGCCACGTATGTACGAAACTCGAGAGATCACAGCCGACTATTGCGTGACTTTCGAAATCTTCTTCAACAAGACTCAGCCTTCATCAAGTTGGCGTACCAAAAGAGCTTCTTGTCATTTAATACGACTGACAAGGTAATCACTGTCAGAGATTTTTGTGTCAGTCGAGGCACGTCGAATCAAGACAACTAGCAGTCCTGGCTCAAGACTGCGTGTATTTTGAACTTATATGTTCCTTCCTCAAGTTTGCGTGGATTTTGAAGCTTTTTGCCCCAAGTCTGCGTAGATTCTGAAGCTTCATGCCCCAAGTTTGCGTGGATTTTGAAGCTTTCTGACCCAAGTCTGCGTGGATTTCGTCCTCAACGAGCCTGCGTGGATTTCATCAAATTGGAGTACGTGGCAGCCATGCCACTGATCTCTCGCTTGCGTGTCCTGTAACTTGCACACGACTCATACATGATTGCCATGTGTCCAACAGTTACAGGCCACGTCCAGTAACTGCTCATAACCTTACGTATGTTAAATCCTGCGTGATTTTCAACTATGCACAGGCTGTGAAGACAGTTATCTTTTTCAGTTATTTTTGACTATATAAATAGAGTTCTTTTCTCATTCATTGTACAGATACATAGATATCTAAATTGCTGTTGAAATTTTGAGAGCTTTTCTTCTTCGTATCGTCTAAGGGATAAAGCGATCGTCTTCTAGATCGGATTTCTACAGTTGTAATTTTCCCAGATACACAATAAATAAAGTGAATTTATTTATGGAAAACAAATTGGCGACTCTGCTGGAGAAAACCATCTCCTCTTCTGAGATGGCAACAACTCAATGCGACACTTCGTCAGTCGGCTCGACGAAGAAGGTGATATCGATCCAATTCGATCAACTCGCCTACGAAGAAATGCAGCGGGCTAAGGGTGGCAAGCCCACTTCAGCCTCCATCACTACTGCCAAGTCGAAGGGACGATCTGTCTACGTCCCTAAGAATCAGTTGGCAACCAATGGTGACTTTTCTGCCACAGTGTCTACTCCTAACACTGGCAAGGAGTCTACTGCAAGCACGCACACTCTTGTGTGTCCGAAGACGACAGCAGTCAACAGTCACGCTAGCATCACTGGCTCCTTAGCCAAGCCTATTTCAGCGTGCAATCTTAATTCCAAAAGTCACGCTGGCAGCACTGGCTCCTTAGCCAAATCTGTTTCAGCGTGCAATCTTAATTCCAAAAGTCACGCTGGCAGCACTGGCTCCTTAGCCAAATCTGTTCCAGCGTATATTTCTAAATTCAAAAGTCACGCTAACAACACTGGCTCCTTAGCCAAATCTGTTCCAGCGTGTATTTCACCAAAATCTGGCTCTTTAGCCAAAACTTTATACACAGACAATACTGGCTCCTTAGCCAAATTGTCACCAGCATACTCTAAGAAGAATAGCTCTTTAGCTATCTATTCTTCTTTGCCAGGTTCTACTAGAACTGGGGGTGGTCTTGCTAAAACTCCTCCACACAAAGTCCCTTCAAAAAGAAACAATTCTTTAGTTGTTTCTTCTGCTCCTGTAGTTTTTACTTCAGGAACAGCTTTGACTGACAATTTTGTTAGTCAAAAAAAAGGAGATGGTCTTTTGACTACTCTTCCTTCTGGACATTCTATGTCTCAAAACTTGAATAAGTCTAAGAAGAAACATTTCTTAATGTCTTCTTCTACGACTTCTTCGAATTGGGCACAGAATTTGTCTATAAAAGAGGGTCTGTTACCAACTCCTAATCAAGGGGATGGTTCAACTCTTCCTTCTCTGCAAATATCCAGATCAATGGAAGGAAAACTCCAAGTTTCAAAAACCAATGTGTTACCTCCAACTGATCTAAGAGCAAAACTTAATCAAATCCGTTTAGGAAGCACTTCTGGTGTCAAAAAACCATACCAATCGGGAACAAAAGTAAGAAATCCAGATGCAGAATATGCTAGAAATTATGTGGCTCACATTAATCACTCTCTATATAACCAAGAGCCATCAAGACCCAAGAACCGGAAATATATTCCTAAAAATACACAAAGAATGTTCTCTGATGTACCTCAATCTTCACAGACAGATCTACGAGAACATCTTCAACAGAAGAGAAGGAATAATTCTGTGTCAATGGACCATGCTGAATGTGACTTCCAGCCAAGTGTCATAATTCAATGCAGATGTCAATCAATGGATCATGACCATGTTGATCATGAATGTGACTTCCAGTCGAGAGTCACAATGCAATGCAGATGTCAAAATAAATGACAATCTGTCTTCAATCGGATTCAGTGTGAACCTATGCCTGATGAAGATGAACCTCTGTATGCTTCTGTCAACATGACCTCTCGGGATCTGGGGGTAGAAATGATAGTCCAGATGGAGTATATAGAGGCACCAGATCAAGAGTATATACTATGTTAGAGTGTGTGTGTGTATTCTTGTACAGGGTTATAGTTTAGTATTGAAAGGTTAAATCCAGTTTTAGTTCAACATTTACATATAAAATCTGAAAACAAGCTAACATTTAAACCATGGAAAATATGAACATAATGCAATTTCAAAATTTAGGAGTTTGAAACATCACAACTAATCTCAATGGTCCTAACACATCCTAACATGATAGAAAAGAAACCCTAACATACTATCAATATATTTACCTACTCATACAGTTTAATATTACATGTTAAATCCGAAATTTAACTAAACATGGAAATCAATGTAAAAATGTTAACATGTAACTAGTTTTCAGAATTTTGGAGAACTTGAACATTAAAACCCAACTCAATGTTTATCACAAACTAGCATGTAAGAATATGAAACTTAAATTTATATCCTACTTCTCACAAGGTATATAGATCAAATGTTCCATTTAAGAAAATAAAACAGCAATTTGAACTAAACATTTGGAAACTCAGCATTAAGGTTAATATGTACACAGTCTTAAATTTGACAAATTTAAACACAAATTTTCAACCAATTTTTTTTTGAATTGAAACCCTACGTATAACATACAGGTGCAGTTATGTAGACAAAACTAATAACATAAAATTTATATTTAAATTACGAATTTAAACATGGAAAAGCAGAGAACCAGAAATATTGGTTATGAAAATTTGGACATCAACAACATATAAATCAAGTGTAGCATGCATACGTGTTAGGCAAAGTGTCTGCTATATATATTCGTATACATATTCTCATATCCCAATAAAAATTAATTTTTACATTAAGACTAACATTCAGATTCCTACCAAGATTGCAAGCAGGCGATTGACAAAATCAAGACAGTTTTATTATTATTACTTAATACAAGAATAATAGCAAGAAGAAATAACGATAAAATCTGTTTTGCTTATCTGTTTTAAAAAAAAACCATTTTGAAACCCAGTGCTAAATTATCAAATCCAAGGTAAAGTCTAGCAAAATTATCAATTCATTGTATTAAGAAAAATTCATAGAAGAAGTTACACAAAGGTTTATGAAAACAACTAAACTTACTCCTGAGTTAAATAATAGAAAACTAGACAACCAAACAAATAATAATTCTTTGTTTTTGATTGATTGAGAAAAAGTGGAGAAAACATGTTCAAAAATATTTAAGGTGCAATCTGATAATCATATGCGTCTATCCAGAATCATGGTACTCTAAATCCTCGTCATACTAGTAAGCAAGGCTACGATAATCACAGAGCCCTTGACTTATGCACATATCTCTAGAATCATGGTATTTAACATTTTTGCGGTACCGTATGCTTGGCTGCAAAAACCTTAAATTCCCACACCCAAGAAATATATCCAGAGTCAGACTATATGTCCTCACCATGCTGGCTAATATGACTATAGAAGACTAGATTTCCATAACTTAGATGACCTAGCCCATATAATTTCATCTTGCCAAAAATTAAATTAAATCAATAATGAATACTCAAAAAAATTAATCAAATTTATTAACGAACATCAAAATTCAAAAATGAACAAAATCCATCAAAATACAAACTCGAATGCAACAACTATCATCAAAATTTGAAATTCGAAAATCTTCCATCAAAATAAATACAAACTCAAATTCAATAATAATCCATAAAAATCAAATTCAACAACAGAAAATAAAGATAAAAGAATTCAAGGAAAAAGAGTTTTCAAATCGAAGTTAAATAAGATTCTCCAGGGTCGTCCCGGGAATCTCTCAAGGGTTCCTAACTGTGATTGAGTACCTTCAAAATATATCCTAATCCTACTGCAGGCTGTAGTGGTACTCTAGTTCGAATACCACTACACTTTAGTCTCGACCTGCATGGGCCACCACTAAAAACGTGTCACGACCCGCACCCTAGAGTTAGGGCACGAAAACGTAACTACGCCCAGCCTACGCCGCAGTGTCGGCGGTAGAACGCTGTCCTAGGTCTCAATGCATCTAACAGTATAAGACTAAACAGTTTATACTCCCCGAATGGGGGTGACATAGCAGATACAAAATCAATCACATCTAAGGTAGAGCATGATAAGGATAGATAAAACATGAAATCCAAAATAAACAGGAGATAGAAGTCTAAGTGTCTAAGATACATGAACCCAGAAGTACATCTCAAAACTAGGTTAAAGATACAGTAATCCACAAAGTAAATACAACTCCAGATAAAATGAAATAACTACCTAAACAAACCCTACTGTGTCTCCTCTGGACTAGCAGGCAACCTCCAAGCTATCTGTAAAATTTATCAACAGGTCCAGTAAGGACTGGAGCGAGCACAGTACATCTCAACAGATCATAGCAGGTTAGAAAACATATAACATGCAGTAAAGTAAGATACAGGTACTAAAGAAAAGCAGTATGTAAACAGGAAGAGCTGTAATAGAAATATCTACTATACATAGAGAACTAGCATGTGACTAGTGAGTCAGAGTACAATATGGACATGTAAATGGCATAGGAGATTCTGATAAGACACTAAGGATGAGATTCTGAAAAGAAACTACTGGTGTATTATTCACATGCCCAATTCTACTCTCCCGTACCCCAATCAATACACAAGGACCTATACAGGTTATGTTATTGTACAAGATATCACATGGGGGCCCATATAGGGTGCACGTGATAGTATACATGGGGGCTCCGTGAACTTGAGAGTACAAAGTTCACCGGAGTTGTCACTCCCCGTTCCCAGAATACATATTTTTATACATGTACAACTCATGAGTATTTATTTAATATTTATCATGTATTATCCTGTATTTAAATTCCTTTAATTTCATGTTAATCAATTAATCTGCTCTTTAAATTTTTTATGTTAATTTATTTCCTGTAATTTTATTTCTGCAATTTTATTTCTGCACTTTATTTCCTGCTCTTATTCCCTGCCTTAGTCTTGCTTATTTGGGTTCGGGTTAGCCTTGGTTGGATCCCCTACAACCCGACCCATTGGACCCGACCCAACTCCCACCTACCACCCCCTTTTCTATTTAAAGCTTACATCTCTTTCTCTCTCCTCATAAACTCACATTCTCACCATTACTCCTCTTCTTCTTCTTTATTACTCTCTCCACCTACCAACCGTAGGCAAGTACAACTTGCTTTCCATGAGAACCCATGTTTTTATAGTTCATTTGCCTTCCTCTCATGATCCTAAGAGAGTTTAGAACTTGGCATTTTTCATTTCGAAGTCTTAATTTTTGTAGATCTAGAAATAAGTTATTTTTAGAGTTCGGTGGTTTTGATCTATCAAACTTCTTTGTTTTCAAGTTTTGATGGTTCTATGTTGTAGAAAATTTTATTCTACCCAATTTTGACCTTTGGAAAGTTGGAATTGGACTTATTTTGACCAAGTTATGGACTTTTGAAGCTTTGGGGTGCAACCATGGAGTTCTTGCTATTTGGAGAAGACAGTGAGCAGTGTACGCTAGCTTTTTAGCTTGCGTCACTGAGCTGTGCGCGCTCTTTAGCGCAGCGCAGTATGGAGTCCATACGCTGCCTTTTTAGGAAGCGTGTGTCTTGCATACGCTACCTTTTGGAAGCGTATGTCGTATGGAGTTCATACGCTGCCTTTTGGGAGCGTATGACTTGCATACGCTGACTTGAATGGTCAGGAGTCGTATGGAGTTTATACGCTACCTTTTGGGAGCGTATGACTTGCATACGCTGACTTGGATGGTCAGGAGTCGTATGGAGTTCATACGCTGCCTTTTGGGAGCGTATGACTTGCATACGCTGACTTGAATGGTCAGGAGTCGTATGGAGTTCATACGCTACCTTTTGGGAGCGTATGACTTGCATACGCTCACTTGGATAGTGAGGAGTCGTATGGAGCCCATACGCTGCCTCTTTGACCTGAGCGTACGCTGACTTGAGCGTAGCCTGACTTGAGCGTAGCCTGACTTGAGCGTACGCTGACCTCACTTACCCTGATCTTCTATAGCCCTGTATATTGATATTTTATTAGATATTTAACGTCCATTTTATATCCTTACGCCTTTTGGCATAAACTTGATAAAATCATGATATGTTAATATTTCTGTTAAATATGGATTGTTACATAGGATATACCATGTGTCGTGAATTGAGCATAGATACCCCGATTGACTGGAATTAAACCTTGAGAGTTATAGACTCGACCCCCTTTTAATGCTAATTGACTTTCATGCCTTATCACCATTGATAATAATGGTTATCTTGACTAAAATTGATCATGCGTTCCTAGTTGGAACTAAGAGACTGGCTAGTCGTCTTATTGAATGAAATGAATGAGACACGTTCATGTTATGAACTATTGTAATCGACTGGCTGATCCCAATTATTGACATACATGCACATGCAGGCTTCAATCTATTTATTTATTTATTTACTTATTTATTTTCTACAAAAGAAGCATATGTACTTTATGGTCAAGGCATGATTACCGTGGTTAGATTTGATTGTTGCATTACGCTATGTAAGACCTGCAACCTAACCGTACTGGTATCGTTGTAGAGTTGTACATATCGTACCCCGTACGAAAGTACTCATTTGAATGACCATGATCCACGGCATGGGATTTCACTCAACGTAGGGACTATTAAGTTAAATAAAATAATGATTGCATGGAGAGAATGGATTCCCGAGTCCTTACATGGCAGCCCCCTTGGGACAAGTAGTACCCGACGGGCTGGCTGGTTCCCACAGATACTGTAAAACTGCCACACAGGCAGGGAACAGTATCTGCTTATATTATTATTGTATATTGTATATTGATGACGGGCGTCCTGCTAGGACTCGTCTAATTCATGCATGGCGCACATAATTGACTGGATAGACTAGCCTTGCTGCACATAGTAAGAACTACGGAATCCCTAATTACATTATTCCAGGATAACTTAGGACTCACAATAGCAAGCCTTAGGAGTTGATTGGCCGTTCAAGATGATTTGTTTGTGTAATGTACTACTCTGTTACCTAACTGGGATGATCAGAATGTCAGGACATGACGGGCCAACTTCTGTCCTTGTTTGGTTGGAAGGTTGGTTCGAAGTGTCGTGATGTGATATGAATCCTAGTGGAAAGCAGAGATCTATTATTATATTCTCTTACTTACTGGTTTTAGTTCTCATGTCGTGCTTCCTTGTGGTACTTGCTATTAGAGGTCTAACCTCTCTGGTTTTGCATGGCCAGATTTAGAGCCGGTCCCCGAGGATCCAGCTTACTTCTACCTCCAAGATGGTCAACACTAGAGGGATGATCGCAGGAGGACTCGAGTGGGTTCCTTACTTCACCACTCATTTTGTCACTTACTTTATACTTAGCCGTTTGACACCGACATGTTAGTCGGATTGTCTTGTACTTACTTTTACATAATTGTAATTAAAGTCAGACTGCAGCTGATAACAATTGTGTATACTTTTGCTACATCAATCTGGCTATGTTTTGTAAAGCCAGATATCAAGAACATTTTGACAGAGCGTTTGGGACGCCTTACTGCTTTATCTTACAAGTTCTCTATTACTGTTTCTTGTTTGAATGATTGAGACAATAGATGTGTAATGACCATAGTAAGACTTTATGTAGTATGCTCCCCCTCGTCTGGTTAGACAGCATTGATCGTATTATACGGTATTCATCTACCCGTAATACGTAGCTGGCTGAGTCACTCCTCCGCTCTCCAGTATTCTGGTTCTGGGGCGTGACAAGGTTTTAGTGGTGGCCCATGCAGGTCTGATTTCAGACTTATGGGATGTTTTGATTTGTAGGATGTCTCAATCACACACGTTCCCCCTTGATCTCATGATTCGTTGTTCTCAATTCTAGCTTGATATTCCAGTATCCCTTGACTTCATTGATCTTTCCTGTCCGGTCGTTTGATTGTTCTTTTATCCCTTTTTTTAGGGGCACCTCGTCCGCATCTGTCAGGATTGGGCAACAACAACAAGGGCAGCATGGACAACCTGACCAGTTTGGACAGCAACAAGGGTCAGAACCAATTCATGAGGCTATTCAATAAGAAGTGATAGTGGAAGCAGCAGCTAGATCGCAGTATCCAGATGTTCCACCACCACCAACAGTTCCACCTACCCCTGTGGAGATGGACACACCAGCCCTTCTGGAGATCATGAGAGGAATGATGGCTACCCAACAACATCAGATGTTAGCCCAGCAGCGCATGCACGCTCAGTTGCAAGAGCAGAATGTACTACTCAACCAAGGATTATAGACGGTATTGGAAAGAGGGGCAAGGACAGATTCAGGAGCGTCAGCCCAGTTTTGCAAGTACAACCCCCGTCGTTTCGAGGGCACGGAGGATGCCATCTCAGCAGATGCATGGCTTAAGGATATTGAGGCTATTTTGACAGCCGCTAAGGTACCGGCAGAAGAACGTGTGGATCTAGTAAAGTTGTTACTTCAGGATCTCGCACATGATTGGTGGAAAGCAGAGGAAGTAGGCATCAGACGTCCTGTTGTATGGGACGATTTTACTATAAGATTTAAGACGAAGTACTATGGAGTTGTGGCGCAGTTTGAGCTACAACAGAAGTTTATCAACCTCAGACAGGCAGTCAAGACTGTAGATGCTTATACAGCGGAGTTCTGCAGATTGAGTAGGTTTGTCCCAGAGATGGTAGCAACGGAGCGCCAGAGGGCGATGAGGTTTCAGCAAGGGTTTTATCTTGAGCTCTTGCAATTGATAGAGGGGCACAATTACCAGACTTTTGATGAAGTATTGACAGCAACCCGCAGGCATGAGATCACCATTCAGAGGCTTGCGACAAGGACTGGAGGTCAGAAGAGATCCCACAGTCAGATTGAAGGAGGAGGGGGAGCAGCGCCCCGAACAACAGCACCATCCCCTGGCATTCGTATCCACGATGTGGCGATACGAGGGCCAGCACCACCACCCAGGCAGCAGCAGCAACAGAAGAAGAACCAGCAACCCCCGGCGGGCTGTACTTATTATGGGAAGATGGGACACACTAGAGATGTGTGTCGGACATTGAACGGGCAGTGTTTGATATGTGGAAATCTAGATCATCGGGTTACCACATATCCCATGAATTCGAGGTCAGGAGGACCAGTGCAGCAGTTTCCTGCTCTGCTAGTACCAGGGGCAGGACAGTATCGAGGACCAGCGGTAGCAGTGAGACCGTTGGCACAGCGCCAGTTAATGCCGCAGGCTCAGATGTTTCGGCAGCAGGGGCCGCCGATGCAGCAACACCAGCATAGACCACCCCAGCATCATCAAGGAAGGGGCCAGCAGCAGCACCAGGCTAGGCCACAGCATAGGAACCAACAAGGAGGTCGAGGGCAAGCATTCACACTGTCCTTAGAGGAGGCATTAGCATCGGAAGATGTTGTGGCAGGTAACATTCTCGTCGCCTCATATCCCGCAGTAGCATTGTTTGATTCGGGAGCATCACACTCATTTATATCTGCACAATTTACGACACGGTTAGGAATGGAGTTCGAGGCATTGCCAGGGAGGTTGAATATACTCACTGGTAATGGGCTCGTAGGAGTTAGTAGAGTTATTCTAGCATGTAGCGTTGTAGTTTGCGGGCATTCTTTACCCGTCCAGTTGATAGAATTTCCTGTTGGAAATTTCGACGTTATCTTAGGCATGGACTGGCTGAAAGACAGTCATGCGACAATAGATTGTCGTAGTGGGAGTGTATCTTTTGATATTCCAGGCATGAAGAGGTTCACCTTAGTCAGGTCAGAGGCAACTCAGCAAGAGCAGGGAGTAGTAACAGCAATGGAAGAAGTTCAAGTTCCGAAGGTAGTTGAAGAATTTCTAGACGTATTTTCCGAAGAACTTCCAGGTCTACCACCGGTTAGAGATATTGAGTTCAGTATAGAATTGACACCTGGGACTAAACCGATATCAGATCGGGTTTACAGAATGGCGAATTCGGAGCAGGCCAAGGTATATCAGCATATAGAGGAATTGAAGGAGAAGAAGTTTATCCAAGCTAGTGTATCGTCGTGGGCAGCACCAGTGGTGCTTGTGGGGAAGAAGGATGGATCATCCAGATTATGCATCGATTACAGGAAGCTTAACGCGACAACAGTAAAGAACAAGTACCCATTACCCAGGATCGACGACTTATTTGATCAGTTGAGCAAGGCTAGAGTTTTCTCCAAGATAGATCTTCGTTCAGGGTACCATCAAGTGAGGGTTCGAAAGGAAGACATTCCCAAGACAGCATTCAGGTCGAAGTATGGGCATTATGAATTCTTGGTAATGCCGTTTGGTTTGACCAATGCTCCAGCAATATTCATGGATTTGATGAACCGCATCTTTATGCCGTATTTAGATCAGTTTATCGTAGTATTTCTCGACGACATTCTTGTGTACTCTGCTAGTGAAGAGGAGCATAAAGACCACCTCAGGAAAGTGTTGCAGGTTCTGAGAGAGAACCAGTTGTATGCCAAGCTCAGCAAGTATGAGTTCTGGATGGACCACATTTCATTTTTGGGTCATATCGTATCAGGAGCTGGAGTAGCAGTGGATCCCAAGAAGGTAGAAGCAATAGAGAGTTGGCCAGTACCCAAGACCGTAGCTGATGTACGGAGTTTCTTAGGATTGGCAGGATATTACAGAAGATTTGTGTCAGATTTTGCAAGACTTTCAGCACCCATGACCCGCTTGACACGGAAGGATGTACCATTTGTCTGGTCGACAGAATGTCAGACATCATTTGAGAATTTGAAGCAGAAGTTGATATCAGCGCCTATTCTTACATTGCCAGTTGGGCCCGGAGGTTTTACTGTATATTGTGATGCGTCGGATAAAGGACTTGGATGTGTCCTCATGCAACATGGGAAGGTGATAGCGTATGCATCTAGGCAGCTTCGAGACCACGAGAAGAATTATCCAACTCATGACTTGGAGTTGGCGGCAGTAGTGTTTGCTTTGAAGCTATAGAGGCATTACTTATATGGTGACCGAGTAGACATGTACACAGACCACAAAAGTCTGAAGTACGTCTTTACTCAGAAGGAGCTGAATATGAGGCAGAGAAGATGGTTAGAACTGATCAAGGATTATGACGTGGAGCTTCAGTATCATCCAGGCAAGGCTAATGTGGTAGCAGACGCTCTCAGCAGAAGGGGCGGCACATTTATGTTGACAACACAGAAGCATATCTTAGAAGACCTTCAGGAGATGGGCATAGAGGTTATACTTCCTAGCGATGTAGGAGTTCTGGCAAGTCTACAAGTCCAATCTGACTTGGTAGATAGGATCAAGGCAGCTCAGGCACAAGACCCAAGGATTCAGAAGCTTAGGACAGAATGTGAGTCAGGGCACAGAAAGGAGTTGAAAATTCATGAAGATGGTACACTTAGGTTTGGATTACGTCTATGCGTGCCTAGTAGAGATATCAGACAGGAAGTTATGGCAGAAGCTCACAGTTCCCAGTATTCTATACATCCTGGAGGGACCAAGATGTACCAAGATATCAAGCAGCACTTCTGGTGGAACGGGATGAAGAGGGAGATAGCTAGGTTTGTTTCCCGTTGCTTGGTATGTCAGCAAGTGAAGGCAGAACAGCAAAGGCCAGCTGGATTATTACAACCGCTTCCTATCCCGGAATGGAAGTGGGAACACATCACAATGGACTTTGTGACCGGTTTACCGAGATCACCAAGTGGTAAAGATGCTATTTGGGTGATAGTAGATCGGCTTACAAAGGTAGCACATTTTCTTCCTTTCAGAGTAGGGCAATCTACAGAAAAGTTGGCAGAGTTGTATATGCAAAAGATAGTCAGGCAGCATGGAGTCCCTGTCAGTATTGTGTCAGACCGAGATATCCGCTTTACATCACATTTCTGGAAGAGCTTGCATCGTAGTTTGGGCACCAAGTTAAGATTTAGCACGGCTTACCATCCGCAGACGGATGGGCAATCAGAAAGAACAATTCAGACTTTAGAAGATATGTTGCGAGCTTGCACTCTGGATTTTGGAGGATCTTGGGAAAGCCACCTGCACTTAATTAAGTTCTCAAACAACAACAGTTATCATGCTAGTATCCAGATGGCGCCATTTGAGGCACTATATGGTAAGAAGTGTAGATCGCCGCTAGCATGGGATAATATCGGAGAAAGGAAGATGCTAGGCCCAGAAATGATTATCCAGACGGTTGAAGTGATTAAGAGAATTAGAGAGCGACTTCGTGTTGCGCAGGATCGGCATCGTCATTGGGCGGACCAGCATCGTAGGCCGCTAGAGTTTTCTGTTAGGGACCACGTGTTCTTGCGGATCTCACCTACCCGTGGGGTCATTAGATTTGGCGTTCGCGGGAAGTTGAGTCCGTGATACGTAGGCCCATTTGCTATTCTTGATAGGGTCGGCGATGTTGCTTATCGTTTATCCCTTCCACCTTCGTTACGAGAGGTGCATGACGTGTTTCATGTATCTCAATTACGTAGGTATATATCGGACCCAAGCCATATCCTCGATCATTCAGAACTGGTTGTTGGTACCAACCTGTCTTACGAGGAGCAGCATGTGTCCATCTTGGACCGAAGAGAGAAGATACTCAAGAACCGAACAATTAACCTTGTCCGGGTTGCTTGGGGTCATCACTCTTTGGGAGAGTCAACGTGGGAACGTAAGGATGATATCCGATCACGGTATCCACATCTGTTTGACTCACAAGGTATATCTTTTTCTGTGTACCTGATTGTCGTGATTCCTCATGCTTATCACCTTATGGGTAGAATTGCTTGATGTCGTAGATTGTTAAATATAGATATGTTACTTGCTATGGACATTGTAAAATGATTGCTTGATTGAATTGCTTGTACTTAGATTAGTTTAGTCCCGAGGTTTCTATCCTGCTTGGATTTGAAATTCCGAGGACGGAATTTTTCTAAGGAGGGTAGAGATGTCACTCCCCGTTCCCAGAATACATATTTTTATACATGTACAACTCATGAGTATTTATTTAATATTTATCATGTATTATCCTGTATTTAAATTCCTTTAATTTTATGTTAATCAATTAATCTGCTCTTTAAATTTTCATGTTAATTTATTTCCTGTAATTTTATTTCTGTAATTTTATTTCTGCACTTTATTTCCTGCACTTATTCCCTGCCTTAGTCTTGCTTATTTGGGTTCGGGTTAGCCTTGGTTGGATCCCCTACAACTCGACCCATTGGACTCGGCCCAACTCCCACCTACCACCCCCTTTTCTATTTAAAGCTTACATCTCTTTCTCTCTCCTCATAAACTCACATTCTCACCATTACTCCTCTTCTTCTTCTTTATTACTCTCTCCACCTACCAACCGTAGGCAAGTACAACTTGCTTTCCATGAGAACCCATGTTTTTATAGTTCATTTGCCTTCCTCTCATGATCCTAAGAGAGATTAGAACTTGGCATTTTTTATTTCGAAGTCTTAATTTTTGTAGATCTAGAAATAAGTTATTTTTGGAGTTTGGTGGTTTTGATCTATCAAACTTCTTTGTTTTCAAGTTTTGATGGTTCTATGTTGTAGAAAATTTTATTCTACCCAATTTTGACCTTTGGAAAGTTGGATTTTGAGTTGTTTTGACCAAGTTATGGACTTTTGAAGCTTTGGGGTGCAACCATGGAGTTCTTGCTATTTGGAGAAGACAGTGAGCAGTGTACGCTAGCTTTTTAGCTTGCGTCACTGAGCTGTGCGCGCTCTTTAGCGCAGCGCAGTATGGAGTCCATACGCTGCCTTTTTAGGAAGCGTGTGTCTTGCATACGCTACCTTTTGGAAGCGTATGTCGTATGGAGTTCATACGCTGCCTTTTGGGAGCGTATGACTTGCATACGCTGACTTGAATGGTCAGGAGTCGTATGGAGTTTATACGCTACCTTTTGGGAGCGTATGACTTGCATACGCTGACTTGGATGGTCAGGAGTCGTATGGAGTTCATATGCTGCCTTTTGGGAGCGTATGACTTGCATACGCTGACTTGAATGGTCAGGAGTCGTATGGAGTTCATACGCTACCTTTTGGGAGCGTATGACTTGCATACGCTGACTTGAATAGTGAGGAGTCGTATGGAGTTCATACGCTACCTTTTGGGAGCGTATGACTTGCATACGCTCACTTGGATAGTGAGGAGTCGTATGGAGCCCATACGCTGCCTCTTTGACCTGAGCGTACGCTGACTTGAGCGTAGCCTGACTTGAGCGTAGCCTGACTTGAGCGTACGCTGACCTTACTTACCCTGATCTTCTATAGCCCTGTATATTGATATTTTATTAGATATTTAACGTCCATTTGGCATAAACTTGATAAAATCATGATATGTTAATATTTCTGTTAAATATGGATTGTTACGTGGGATGTACCATGTGTCGTGAATTGAGCATAGATACCCCGATTGACTGGAATTAAACCTTGAGAGTTATAGACTCGACCCCCTTTTAATGCTAATTGACTTTCATGCCTTGTCACCATTGATAATAATGGTTATCTTGACTAAAATTGATCATGCGTTCCTAGTTGGAACTAAGAGACTGGCTAGTCGTCTTATTGAATGAAATGAATGAGACACGTTCATGTTATGAACTATTGTAATCGACTGGCTGATCCCGAATATTGACATACATGCACATGCAGGCTTCAATCTATTTATTTATTTATTTACTTATTTATTTTCTACAAAAGAAGTATGTGTACTTTATGGTCAAGGCATGATTACCGTGGTTAGATTTGATTATTGCATTACGCTATGTAAGACCTGCAACCTAACCGCACTGGTATCGTTGTAGAGTTGTACATATCGTACCCCGTACGAAAGTACTCATTTGAATGACCATGATCCACGACATGGGATTTCACTCAACGTAGGGACTATTAAGTTAAATAAAATAATGATTGCATGGAGAAAATGGATTCCCGAGTCCTTACATGGCAGCCCCCTTGGGACAAGTAGTACCCGACGGGCCGGCTGGTTCCCACAGATACTGTAAAACTGCCACACGGGCAGGGAACAGTATCTGCTTATATTATTATTGTATATTGTATATTGATGACGGGCGTCCTGCTAGGACTCGTCTAATTCATGCATGGCGCACATGATTGACTGGATAGACTAGCCTTGCTGCACATAGTAAAAACTACGGAATCCCTAATTGCATTATTCCAGGATAACTTGGGACTCACAATAGCAAGCCTTAGGAGTTGATTGGCCGTTCAAGATGATTTGTTTGTGTACTGTACTACTCTGTTACCTAACTGGGATGATCAGAATGTCAGGACATGACGGGCCAACTTCTGTCCTTGTTTGGTTGGGAGGTTGGTTCGAAGTGTCGTGATGTGATGTGAATCCTAGTGGAAAGCAGAGATCTATTATTATATTCTCTTACTTACTGGTTTTAGTTCTCATGTCGTGCTTCCTTGTGGTACTTGCTATTAGAGGTCTAACCTCTCTGGTTTTGCATGGCCAGATTTAGAGCCGGTCCCCGAGGATCCAACTTACTTCTACCTCCAAGATGGTCAACACTAGAGGGATGATCGCAGGAGGACTCGAGTGGGTTCCTTACTTCACCGCTCGTTTTGTCACTTACTTTATACTTAGCCGTTTGACACCGACATGTTAGTCGGATTGTCTTGTACTTACTTTACATAATTGTAATTAAAGTCAGACTGCAGCTGATAACAATTGTGTATACTTTTGCTACAATAATCTGGCTATGTTTTGTAAAGCCAGATATCAAGAACATTTTGACAGAGCGTTTGGGACGCCTTACTGCTTTATCTTACATGTTCTCTATTACTGTTTCTTGTTTGAATGATTGAGACAATAGATGTGTAATGACCATAGTAAGACTTTATGTAGTATGCACCCCCTCGTCTGGTTAGACAGCATTGATCGTATTATACGGTATTCATCTACCCGTAATACGTAGCTGGCTGAGTCACTCCCCCGCTCTCCAGTATTCTGGTTCTGGGGCGTAACAGGAGTGCACATGTAATGAAAGCACAGGAGTACACGATGTAAGTGAAACGCACAAGCACAATGTACCCGATGCTCCCGAGGGGGATAACATCGCATGTAGAGATCCATATAGTACCAATCCGTGTGACCAACGTGACAGTACAAGTAAAGTAATCTACTGCAGGTAATAATTCTAAGCAGGATATGAAATGATCAGAGAATGTACTCGCCTCGATAACCTGAACAGCTGATAAGTATAGGAGGTCCCACTGAAGCCACAGAGTCCTATTTAAAGCAACACAGGTTACAAGGTGTTCAAGTTAAATAAATGAATCCCTACAAGCAATCTATATTATTCTAGGTTCTTCTAAGTCAAAACAACTCTAGGTCGACTCCGGTCAATAATCTAGTCAAACTAGGTTTAGTGTTGACTTATAGTTGACTTTGGGTCAACTGGTCAACTCTGGTCAAACAGGGTCAATTCTAGTCTAATATAAAGTGTACTTCGTTATTTGTACGTCGAAACTTACGACACGCAAATCGAGATAAGAAGATTATCGATAAGGTTGATAATCTTATTATAGTGATCCACGTGTCCAACTTGTCAATTTCAGCGATGTGAGATCACTGGAATTGGCTGATCTCAGTTTCGTTGTACTAATCCCGAAATACGAACATTATATGAATTAATTATTAATTAATTATAAAAAGGTTAAACTCAGAAAAATTATTAACAAACATTGTCGGACGATGAAATGAACATCGCCAACGTGTCCAGAACGGTCAAATTAGCTAGGATAGCCTACCCAACGGTCCAATTTGGACACAAGGGCAAAAAGGTAATTTCGGGTCAAAACGGTATCCGTGTCGGAGCCGTTTTGCACCGAAAAATGTGCAAGAAAATAAGTCTATAAAATATAACAAATTATATATCCACACAACCAGAATGACGATACGAACCCAACGGTATCTCCAGAATTGGATTCCGTTGACCCGATCTCAATTTGGTCCGTTGACCAGAACTTGGAATTCCGGTTTGCACGAAAATACGTGCCGGAGCCAAAGTTCTCAAAACTCAGCAAACTACCTGTCAACGAGTCTAGAATGATGATACGAACTCAACGGTATCTCCGGAATTGGATTCCGATGAGCCGGTGTCAAAAAGTCCCGTTGACCCAGAAAGTGGGATCCGCTTTGCACCGAAAAACGTGCCCGGGCCCACGTTCTCCAAATATAACAAATTTTATATGAAAACATGCCAGAACGACGCCACAAGTCTAATGGTGGTGTCAGAAATGAAATCTGCAGTCCCGTGCTCAAAAATGGAATTTTACAAGTTGGAAATTACGAATTCGGACGACCAACTTTGGCGTCGAATTCAACCAATCAAACAAGCTCACAATGAAACGAAACTGGAGGGGTAGTAAGAGGGTTATACCAGCTTCGCACTGGAACTGGTAGCACGCCAAACGGAGCTGCGGTGGAGGAGATACAAGCTGACGAAGTTGGCCCCGCGAAACTGTCCAAATTTAATACAATTTAAACGGTCAACTTGGTGGCCGGTTTTCATGTATCAAACGATAAAATCAACGGACGAAAATTCACAGGAATGAAGGTGGATATATCGAGATTGCGATGGAGCGAAGAAATCGTCGATCCAACGGTCGGATCTTCAGAAAAATGTGCGCGAAGTCGCTGCGACGGAGCGCCAAAACGGACTCAATCTCGCGCACGTCACGACGGGACGTCGTGCAAAACGCACGAATCGCCTCGACGGCGCGTCCCGGAGGACGTTGGCCGCCATGGGGACTACCCCAGTGGTGCGCTCGAGGGAGGGGGCCACCCACGATGGGTCGTCGGAGTACGGTGGACGACGGCGGTGCGTCCAAGCTCCGCACGCGCGCGCGGATCTGTGCGCGCAGTGCGCGCGATGCCACTGCTGGTGGGCACCGTGCTCGGCCTGTTGCCAGCGCGGCCTGCGCGGGGCACGCGTGGCCAGGCCTGGCGAGGCCAGGGGCTGGTGGTGGCGGCTGTAGGGTATTTGAATGGTGGTGGCGCTCGGTTGATAGGTGGTCGGCCGGATGGAGTTGGATGAGGAGGAGAAGATCGGGTGTGGCCGACGGCCTGGAGGCCGGCCAGGGGGCATGACCGGAGCCAAGCTCGGCCAGGGAGGAGGGTGGTCGGGCATGGTGAAGGCTATGGGAGGATGATGATGGAGATGATGGTGATGATGGTGAGGATGGTTGATGATCCATGGGAGGAGGAGGAGGAGAAAAGGAGAGAAGAGGTGGCCTGGTTCATGGAGGGAAGGAGAAGGAAGGAAGTGAGGTGGTCGGGGTGAGCCCGAGCCAAGGAAGAGGAGGGAAGTGCTGTCGGGGTGAAGGAGCTGTGGAGGTTTTTGTTGTGTTGCATGGAAAAGTGAGAGAGAGAAGGAGAGATGAAGTTGTGCCATTAATGTGAGAGAGAGAAAAGCAATTTTGGGAGTTAGGGCTGGCTACCCATGTGCTGTGAGGAGTTGGGAAAAAAGTGAATGAGGGAAAATAATGGTGAGGATTTCTTAGGATGATCAATGGCTAGGAAATAATTAGAGAAATAGGTTATTCCAAGAAAAATACATCAATGGAAAATTTCCCATTAAAGATTAGAAATAGGTAAAATGAGAAATTGATATTTTTGGGCAATAAATATGAGGGTGTCCCGATGGAGGGCAACATGGAGCTGGACTGGACTCGGTGGAGCCGGATTGGGTCAAAACTGGACATTGTGCAAAAATAGAATTAAAATTAGGTGTTGATGATCATGGGCAAATAAGTAGCACATGGAGATTCCAATAAATGGGACACAAGTGGCGGACGGATAGTAGGCTCAATGTGGACCATGTCCATAGTTGGGACTGACATGTTTTGGTCGACATGGGACCTACAAATCAAGTTGGAAAATGAATGTGATGCCGTGGCGTAAAATAAAATCGGGTCACGTGTCGGGAAAGTTGTGCGAATCAAATGGAGCCCAAAATGACGTGTCTGAGTGGGAAACGAAGGTCATGGGTGACGAGCGTCTCGAGTAGATCATCAATGAGGAGTTGGTTTCAAGAAAATGACCGGTCTGGCGCTCCCAATTTAAAAGTCATGGTAACGCGCTGAAAATGATCAAAGAAAAGAGTGGGAAATTAAATATCAATCAAATGGTCTAAACCGACCCGAAGTTCAACGAAGCAGAAAGAGTACAAGGGAACAAGTTTGGATGGGACACTATATACCGTCATGAAGGTAATCGTGTCCACTCCAAAACTCGTGAAGAAGATTTCCAGAGTTGAACATCCCTGATACTCCAAATATCAAAGGCATGAAAAGTATACTTACAGATAAACAAATAAAATAAACTATTTATCAAAACCAAATAATCAGGAAAATAAAATAAAAGGAAAAAATTTCAACCCGAAATTCAGGGTGCTCACAGTTCTCTACCCTGGGAACGAAAGTATGTGCTACTGGAGAAGTTGGCAAGTGTGAACTCCCTTCATCAGCATCAGCTTGGATAAGCGGAGCATGAGTCGAACTCATCGCTGCAGCAGTTCCTACAATCAAAGAAAATAATAATAATCAGCATATAGAGAAAAAGAAACAGCAGAAACAGAATTTGAAATAAAGTTCTACCAGGCTGAGGTTCATATTCAATATGTTGAGGGAGTCTGGCGTCTTCTCGTAGCTGGTCCATGATAGTATCCGACACCTGCTTCATGTGGCTGCTTCCAGCTCCAGAATTACTGGGTGCTGGAGCGTTGTCCGGAGATTGAGCAGGTTCGCGGCTAAGTTCCATTCTGTTCCCCTTGACTTTATCCTTATCATAAGGAGTAGAAGTGCCAGTATGCCAATCTTCTCCTCCTTCAACTTCTTCTTCTTCGTCAGACTCTTTTTCATCCCCAGCTTCAGGATGAGTCTCTGATTCGGAGTCTATGATATTCACATCTTCATGAATCTCAGGAACAGTGATGACAGCTAGCTCAGTATTGACTGCCGGTTCAGTCTTCTCTGGAATGTCAGTTCGAAGAATGATGTCTTGACAAACATTCTTCAACAAATCATCAACAGCTGATAGCTCGGACGCCGGCACGTCTTCATCGCCTTTAGCCAAAGAAATGTTTTCTTCAGCTTGAGTTTTAGGAACTTCTGGCTGTTCTGTAACTTCTGCCAGAGCTGGTTCTTCTTCAGAATAATCAATCTGGTCATCCAGTGCCTGGATGACGCCTTCTGTCCCATGCTCAAATGGGATCATCCTCATCTCTGAGGGTTCAATAGCTACTCCACTTGTAGTTGGAGCAGTTGTTTCCTGAGCTTGAGCGGACTCTACCTCAGTCTGTTCAGTTGAAACTGCTGGAAGGTGAATATCATCACACTCTGTTTTCTCAGTAGAAGCCGTTTCGTTGATTTCTGGCAAAACTCCTCCACTCATAATCGTTTCTAGGAGTTCATTGCCTTTCATTTTGCTGACGGTCTTCTTGACATACTTTCCTCTCGACCTCCTTGTTATCAAAGGAGCGTCATCTTCATCAGTCTCTTCGTCTTTATCGGCGGCGTCATCTTCGTCAACTGAGATGCCACCTAAAGATGAAGTAGCAGTTACTGATACCCCTTTCTTCTTCTTCTTAGATATCTGAGACTTAGTACTCTTTTTTGAGACGGTCTCAGATTCATCACTTCTCTTCCTCTTAGAAAGGGATACAAATATAGGAGGAAGAACTTCATCAGGAAAATTTCCCTCCTGAAATAATTCATATAGAGGCTCAACCTCTGCTGTCTCATCTACTGGTTCCGGAGAAAATTGTTGAATAATAGTCTTCTTCTTTGACCTCTTCGATGGAGCTAGGTCGTCCTCCGCAACAAAAGTCTTCAGATTGAAATTCGACTTGAAGGTGCTTGACGAAACATAGAAGCGAGCATATGTGTGAAGCATCTTCATCCCCGAGCTAGATAAAGGATTAGGCATAGAGAATACAGCTTTTGTATCTCTAGCCGCAAAATATCTCCAGGCTCGAGCTCCGTCAATAAGCCCTCCACGAGCAGAAAGGCAAGTGGTGGCGTTCCCAACGTGAAGTTGGTCATATCCGAATTGCCTGGCAAATCGGCTTGGTAAATACGGCTCCAGATACGTCATATCTTCATGACGGTATACTAGATGAGAGGGCCGAATTCTCTGTTACCACTGAAAGGCTACATCATCTAATCTGTTCCCCATATCTCCATCCATCATATTTAAGGGCATGCTCTCATAGCCCAGTGGTGGAGGGACACATTGAATGGACCAATGTGACGCTCGATTCAGGACATTTCTGCATTCTGGAAGGGTGTGAACCTTCCAGAAAGTCTCTCCAGAGTACCTCTCCAAAAAGAGACTGCCACTCCCTCCTGCCCCTGGAGGTATCAAGCCGTCATGATGGAGGAGGAGCCAACCATACAGATATGTGAAAGGCATCTCTATCCGTGGGAATTCCTCAGTTATCTTCCTCTGATCAGATAGCATGTTGGTTACAAAATTCTGAAGACCTGCATTCAGTCTACAAGTCATCGCTGATAATAAATCTAGCTTGTAACCATACATAAGGCGCACCGCTGCAAAGATAACGCCTCTATGAATCCTGTCCAGAGAGCTGGAGCCAGGAATAATGAATCTTCTTAACCACAGAGATAAGAATCTGGCCAAATGACCGTTCCTTGACAGAATCTTTCCACTCTGTCTTACATACGAGTTGAAGGTGGTTCCAGCTTTGAACTCATACCAGTCTTCAGTGATCGTGAAATCCTTGCAGTCATATTTCTCCAGCAGATAAGTGATTTCACTCTCAGAGAGAGGCTTGAAGTTGCTAATCTGGTACCATCTCTTTTCGTTTATCTTCTTCTCATCCTTTTCACGGTTCATGAAAAGGTAGGACATCCATTTCTGAATGTGGTTGCCGGCTTCATCTTTAGAACTCTTGTAATACAGAGTACATGTGCCAAAATGGCACATCATCTCTTCAAATAGATGTACCATCTCTGGGTTCTTCTCCGACAGAAAGTTCAGCTCTTCTGTCGTAGGCACATACTCTTCATACGGCAGGGTGCCTGAAGGCAGATGTGAGATGTATTCCATCTCATGAAGGGCAAAGCCCATCTCCCCTTTCGGAGTCATAAATGTCCCCGTCCTGTGATTGTATCTCTCAACCAAGGCCAGGAACAGAAAGGGGTTGGGCCTGAAGCCGTAGGATGAATTGACAACGACATCATAGAGGTTTATCTTCTTCAGCTCAGTCTCAAAATTCTTCAAAGCCCAGTGGACCAAAGTCCTCCATCTCACGTTCTCCTGATTCATTAAGCCATTCATTCTCGGCGTCGAATCGGTGGGGTAGAATGCATTCTTGTTTGCCATGAATTCGTTTATGAAAATGGGCATTCTGAATGGCATCAATATTGATGAGTCTTCAGGTGGTATGCATCCAGGCTTCAAACCCCGAAACACTGATACATGATTCTCTGGGGCACTGAAGAATCCTTCCTTCCTGTAAATGATGCGGCTTGCCTTCGCCTGCTGATATTCTGTTATATGCCAGGACATCTTTCTCGGATAACTGGCATGCATGAATCTCATGATAGACAAGCCCCTGGAAACTTTCAGCCAGTACATGGGTTGATTTACATCACCTTCGAAATAAAAACAGACCTTCTCTCTAATACTCTTTGGTTGTGATTTCTGTGCTATGGTATCTCCGAACAAAAATGCTAGTTTTTTGTGGGATACCAAATCAAGACTTTGAAAGGGTTGACCATTCATCAAACAAAGTAGGGTTGTATGGTCTTGATTGGCCAACAATGACAGTCTGGCTTCTGGAAGGTCAAATTGAGGGAATTTCACATGAGATAAATCATGTTTAAATGAAAAACTCAAGTGCCCTTCATAATCTGCTTCCTCACTTCGGATGTTCACTGAAGAAAATAAAAGAAGACAAAGTCAGATATGTTTTCTATGTCTACGAGCCTTATGCGTGTATAGCAGTATTCGAAAGAAATTTCAAAAGTCACGTAGACTTCAGATAGATATACTATCAAGACACACTGGATGATTTATTCACGCAGGTGTTTAATTCACGCAAAGTTCAGACAGATTAGAATGAAAGTCACGCATCATTGCCAGAATCATATTTGAGTGAAAATGACAAAGACACGCTGACAGATCAAGACTAATCTATCCAGAAGATGACTCTCAAAAGTCTGCGTGATTATTACAACATTGACATCTCTGTCAACATATAAAAAATTACGCAGAGTCATCATGAAAGCTGCGTGACTATTTCAACATCAACATCTCTGTCAACATATAAAAAATCACGCAGAGTCATCATGAAAGCTGCGTGACTATTTCAACATCGACATTTCTTCCAACATAAAAAAATCACGCAGAGTCATGAGAGTCATGCTCATTTGCGTGAAACACAGAGCTTCGTAAACACGAAGATGTGAAGTATGGCCGACCCTAAAGAGGGGGCATACTTTATTAATATCCTTTGCCCTAAGAAGGGGGATATATTTCTGAAATTCATTATTTATTTTAAGATCCTAAAAATTCTATGTGGAGTTCATCTTCATCACAATCATCTTCATCAAGTCATCCTCAACAGTTCGTAATCCCCCATCACTTACGCTGTATAGGAGGATGTGTAACTTCTCGTCGAGGGAGTCTGTCAGTGGTGGCACACGTGGAAGTTGCAGGGGCTTTCCCCTTGGCCTGAGAGTCGGCTTTCTTGGGAGCCATTGCTGCTGAGAAGGGGAAGAAGAAGTCGGAGAAGATGAAGTTCGTCGGGAAGTTGAAGTTCCTCTTCTGTGGATTCTCTCTCTCTAAAAGCAAGTAAAGAATGAAAGAAGTGGGTTATGGCTTATTTATAGGCTCATGAAGAATTCCAAACGGTACATCATTATTTGCCTCGATTTAGGAGCTTGATACGGGATCCTAACTGCACAGAATCCCAACAGTACAATCATTTAGGAGTAAATATGTCACTACCACATTTCTAGTTTGAGGGTAAATTTGTCATTTTTGGGGTAAATAAAATTTATTAGTATTAATTAGAATTTATGGGAATTTTTAGGATTTATTTTGGATTTATTTGGACTAGTTTGATTTTGGACTAGTTTTGACTCATGTAGACCAACCTAGGAACTAACCATAGTTAGTTGGGCTTGGTTAGGTCAAGTGGACCCTAGTCTAACCTAGTGTGACTCAAGTAGTGGTTAGTGATTCATAGAACTTGAATTAGGAATGTAGAAATCAAGTTATTTGATAAATGGCTTGTGATTACACAAGTCATTTTGTGACTAAACTAGATAGGACTAGCCAAACCTAGCTCAACCCCCACCCTAACCTAGCATGGCCGGCCACCCTAGCTGAACCTAGGGATTCCCCCATTATAAATACACTCCTAATTTCTAGGGCTAGCCTCTTTTAAGTTTCTTCAAAAGTTCTAAGGAAAGAGGTGAGTCCCATCTTCCTAAAATCCTTAAAAATCCATTTTGAATCCTTTTTCCTTCAAACCAATTCCATTAGGACCTAAATTTCTTCCTCTTGCTGCTGAAATTAATTGGATGCAGGAAGAAACAATTTGTGGGACTTGGGGGCTTGAGGAGTTCATTGCTTTTAGGGACTTTTTCATTGGAAGTTCACAAGGAGGTAAATTCTTCAAATCTCCATGAAACTTTATGTAGTCTTCACCAATAGGAAGCCCTAAGAGTCCCCCTAATGCCTGGATAGGGTTCGTGTCCTGTGTCAGTGGTTTCTTGTCCGTTCTGGACACGTATCAGTCATGTGTGTTAGGTGTTCGACCAAATGCCTCTGAGAGTTCAACTTTACTGTTTTTAAATTTGGATTGAATAGGATTGTAGATCCTTGTGTGCTCATTAATTTTTATGAAGACACCATGGTCGTTTCGTGTCTGTATCGGGTGTAAATCAGCCTGGACACGCGTGCGTGCACTGGCTCGGGACTGTGTTGCTTCCCCTGCTACTCGGGGCCAACAACTCGCTGGACACGGCGACTCAGGCCATGCCATTTGGCGTGGGCCATGGGGCCATGACTGACACGAGGCCCTCCAAGTTGGAGAAGCTCTCGTGTCGTGTCGGATGTGTTCTCCAGCCCGCTTTGGGTTGCTCTGTCAGTTTCAGCCGTGTTTTTGTGCACTGATACGGGTGGTTTGACACGACACAGGGACACTTCGACCCAATACAGGGTGACACGTGGGTAGCCCTATGAGTGGCGAACCTAGGTTTGTGGACACGTGTCTTGGTTTGATCTGTGCTGTGTACACGACATGCGTGCACACACGCACGAGGCAGTGCACTGCTGTACACTGTCCAGGTTGCTGTTATGGTTCTTATTTCAGATTGGACATATCGTGTCCACTTGGGTGGATACCATTGTATTGTAGGACACTTAGATATTGTATATTTATGTTACCAACCTTTTGTTTTACATTTTAGATGTTTTAAACCATTCATTCCTATTTTTCCCCTAAAAATCCTGAAAACTGGGTATCCTGTGAATTCCAGTTTTAACATCTGACTTTGGAATCTATTATACCAAATTGAATGTTGTTAGATACTGGTTTTATACTCTAATATGGTTCTCCTACTTATTATCTAACTGTGGGTTGAGTTTTGTTTGTTTGGTTGTGTTTGAATGAGAAATGGGATTGGTTGTTAATAGTATGTTGACAGTTCACAAAACCTGAGAACTAAATCCTATTTTCCCTTTCATATGTGCACTGTTGTATTTGTCCACACACTCAAAATCTGAGAACACTGTGTACTGGAGTACACTGGTTAACCTGGGAATTCTCAGGAATTGGGTTTGTTCTCAAAACCTGAGAACATGTCATGTGGGTGAGGGGTGACTGAAATCAGAATTTCAATGAATTAATTTCCTTCCTTTTTAGCAGTCCATTATTGGACTTCACTATTCCTGTCACATTTGTTAGTTCCTGCATATTAATTCATGTACACTAGCTTACACCCTTGCACTCTCACTTAGTATACACAACTCTTAATATGTTTCACTGTCATATTTGTATTTCCTGCACCTTAGTTTCATACACACACACATGATATGGTTATTTCCTGTCACATCCCACAAGCACATGCCTCCTCTCTCTCTTATTACATATGTATGTATGGGTGCTATGTAAATATAATCTATGTATATATATGAATATGGATATGTATGTAATACATGCATATGTATGTATATCTATATAGGCATACAATGTATTGAATATATATATATATGAGTAATGTGTATACATATGTACTTGTGAGTTGAGTGTAGATATGTACATATAGTATTTAGCCTAGATATGTATAGTGTTAAATCTATAATTGTATCTATGTATATATAGTATTGTATAAGCATAGGTGTATGAGTACTTGTATGTTGTGTGTAGTCTAGTATAGCCTTGTTAGAGCCTAGCATGGCCTATTAGACCTAGCTAGTTGAGTTTAGCCTAGTTTAGACAAGGTTGACCTAGTTTGACTTCTAGGGTTGACCAAAGTTGACCAAGAGTTGACTTTGGCCTAGATTGACTTAGAATCATGTAGAATGCATAGTAGGACTCCATTTTACTATTCTGGACTTGTTGTGACTTGTGCTGTTCTGTTTAGGAGCCAGACACCACTCCTTGGACAGTACGATTCATATCGGACACTCAGATACAGGCGAGTACATTCTCTGATCATTTCATATCTTGCTTAGAATTATTTCCTGCAGTAGATTACTTTACTTGTACTGTCACGTTGGTCACACGGATTGGTACTATATGGATCCTTTCTTGAGATGTTATCCTTAGGGAGCATCGGGTACTCTATGTTCTGTACATTTCACTTTCATAGCGTATCATATGCTTCTTGGTTCTTTGATCACTTACGACATGTACCCTCATGATCGTAGAGTCTTCCTGGAAACTTACACTGTTGGGTTACCCCCAGAATCCCTATTTTTATGGGACTTACACTGTTGGGTTACTCCCAGAATCTTCATTTTTATGGGACTACTATGTATCACCTTCGGGGTCTACCACCCTTCGGGGGCTTATCACCCTCGGGGTCTATCACCTTCGGGGTCTGCTACATAGCATCATATAACATAACCTGGCTGGATCCTTGTGTATTGATCGGGGGTACGGGGGAGTATTACATGTTCATATTGTACTCTGACTCACTAGTCACTGCTAGTTTTCTATGTATAGTAGATATTCTATTACAGCTCTTCATGTTTACATACTGCTTTTCTTTCAGTACCTGTATCTTACTTTACTGCATGTTCATATTTTCTAACCTGCTATGACCTGTTGAGATGTACTGTGCTCGCTCCTGTCCTGACTGGACCTGTTGAAAATATTACAGAGGACGAGGAGGAGGCTTGCCTGGACACCTACTACGGGGCAGCCCTAGATGACACCTGTGAGCTGGACCCTCAGGAGGATCCAGCAGTAGCTGAGGACTTTCCCCCGACTGCCTAGACTAGATAGTTAGGCTTTTATCTTTATGTAGTTGGATCATGTTTTAGCTAGACTCTTTATTTGGAGATCAGTTTGTATATTCTTTCATGCTGTTGCTGAGTTTGTATTTCTCTAGATATTGTTGGGATTATCTTAGACTATTTCATCTCCTTATTTTCTTGAGTTCTATTTCATATCGTGCTATCTCTTCCTTAGCTGTGATTGAGTTCGTTATTACTATGTCACCCCCGTTCGGGGAGTATAAACTGTTTAGAGATAAACTGTTAGATGTTGAGACCTAGGACAGCGTTTTACCGCCGACACTGCGGCGTAGGCTGGACGTATTCACGTCTCGTGCCCTTACTCTAGGGTGCGGGTCGTGACAAAATATCTCTTTAAAGTCATCTCAGCGTGACTAAATTCATTTTATCATCTTGATTTCAAAGTATTTCGAAATAATTTATCATTTTTCGAAAACTTTGAAGGGGGTTTTGTAGGCCTTAAAATTGAAAGTCACGCTGAGTTGATCAGAACTGAGTCTCAAGGTCACGCTGAGTTGATCAGGACTGAGTCTCAAAGTCACGCTGAGTTGATCAAGACAATGTTTAAAAATCACGCTAGAGACAGCTCATCATTTGTCAGAAGTATCATTATGACTGACAGTACGACAGTCGAAGAATGTCTCATCGTATGCCACGTATGCACGGAACTCGAGAGATCACAGCCAACTATTGCGTGACTTTCAAAATCTTCTTCAACAAGACTCAGCCTTCATCAAGTTGGCGTACCAAAAGAGCTTCTTGTCATTTAATACGACTGACAAGGTAATCACTGTCAGAGATTTTTGTGTCAGTCGAGGCACGTCGAATCAAGACAGCTGGCAGTCCTGGCTCAAGACTGCGTGTATTTTGAACTTATATGTTCCTTCCTCAAGTTTGCGTAGATTTTGAAGCTTTTTGCCCTAAGTCTGTGTAGATTCTGAAGCTTCCTGCCCCAAGTTTGCGTAGATTTTGAAGCTTTCTGACCCAAGTCTGCGTGGATTTCGTCCTCAACGAGCCTGCGTAGATTTCATCAAATTGGCGTACGTGGCAGCCATGCCACTGATCTCTCGCTTGCGTGTCCTGTAACTTGCACACGACCCATGCATGATTGCCATGTGTCCAACAGTTACAGGCCACGTCCAGTAACTGCTCATAACCTTGCGTATGTTAAATCCTGCGTGATTTTCAACTATGCACAGGCTATGAAGATAGTTATTTTTGACTCTATAAATAGAGTTCTTTTCTCATTCATTGTACAGATACATAGATATCTAAATTGCTGTTGAAATTTTGAGAGCTTTTCTTCTTCGCATCGTCTAAGGGATAAAGCGATCGTCTTCTAGATCGGATTCCTACAGTTGTAATTTTCCCAGATACACAATAAATAAAGTGAATTTATTTATGGAAAACACGAAGTATAAGCCACACCTACAACCAAACAAGGACAAGATGTGACGAACTAATCCGCGACAAGTTATTGTTCCAAGCCACGGTCAGATACAAGTACCCAAACCAAAAGTACTCGTACCTAACAGATATGGTAGCCTACCATTCTAAGTGCAATGTTGTTAAGAACAATCCTTCCTACGCATGGGCCCTGGCTAAATAGGATCGGCATAGTCCCCTCTTGGGCACCAGAGGCCCCAGCAGGAAGAGCATGGGTCATCAACCCCGTATCTCCAGCGGAGAGTCCGGGTCACAAGGGAAGTGCATCGAAGCCCATACGCTAAGGAATTGTCCTCCCCGTCCAATGCCTACTGTGTTGCATCCACAACACAAACCACTATAACCGCTAAGTCAAACTAGCATGCAACTTCTATTAGCGGTTATTCCTATCGCACGGCTTGTACGTACTGGTGGCCAGCCAATCACGCACTTCCGTGTTCTACATGCGACACACAACCTCGTGTTACAACGTGTCAAGGCCAATGAATGCAACACACAAGGTGGTCCCTTAAATCTAGGTTTAATTTGTAAGAAAAATAATACACAGTAGAAAATATAAATGAACAGTTATGCCATGTATCACAGTTTATTTTGCATAAAGAAAATAAGTAATGCATGAAATATGAACTAAAATAATTAAACAGCTAATGGCAAGGTGTCTTGCCTGGTAGAGCGCCTGGTGTGCTGCGAATATCATGGTGGCACGAACTGCGACTTTGGTGCAACAACTGTACATGGAGACCTCGGATGGTGGCACGGACAGTTCCATCGGGGCCAGGACGGTCAATTTAGTTAGGATGGATATCAAGTAGTTTGGAATTGGCAAAGGAATAGGAAGATTGGAATTGGTCATGGACAACAATAGATATTCGAAATATATAAAAAAAACTCATTTCTATAGGAAAATAATTTAGACTAAAAATACTTTTAGGCTAAATACTAATTTTTATCAAATAAATAAATTTTTAACTAAAAGCCATAAGTGATACAAAATAATATAACACTAATTTAGGTAAACCCTTAAAATATTGAGAAATTATTTTAGCGCAAAAATCCAATTTAGTCAAAATAGACTTTTTAGAGCTATATTTAAAATAATAATATACTATTTAGAGGGTGTCTAAACCAAGTTTTGAAAGTATATATAGGCCAAGCCCAAAATATAATTTTTGAAAACTATAATTTATATATTTATTTAATACACAATTACTAAAGAAAATAATAATAATAATAATAATAATAATAAGTAATTACAATAATGATAATGATATTTATGATAATAAGAATAATTATAATATATAATAATAATAATAATAATAATAATAATAATAATAATAATAATAAACAGTAACTGCTGTTCTCTCGAGTACTGTATACTGTAAGTAAGTAAAAAAATGAAAAAGGAAGAGAGAGAAAGAGAATTGGTGAGAGGGAGGAAGAGGGAGAGTGAGGAAAGAGAGGGAGGCGGAGAGCTAGAGAGAGAGACGAGAGAGTGTCTGTGAAGGAGAGAGAGGTCCAGCGGGATGTGAGAGAGTGGGACGGTGGGAAGGTGAACGGAGAAGGGAGGGTGAGCTCGGGGCGGAGGCTAGGGGACGTCGACGCTCGGCGATTTGGAGCGGCGGAGGGCGGATCCGAGGCGGAGGAGGGTTTTGGAAGGGCGGCGGAGACCGGAGAGGAGCGGTGAAGGGCTGCGGTGGCGTAGGCGGAGGGCAGCGCTCGCTCGGCGGAGGCGGAGTGGGGTTCGGTCAGCGGAGGGCTAGGGCACGGCGGGAGAGGGTTTTGGGGAGCCGCCGTGGTCGGCGACGCAGGGGGAAGGAGGGGCGGCGAGGCGGAAGATGGCGCCAAGGCGGAGAGGGTCTCGGGAAGAGGGTGGCGCCAGCGGCTGATGGCCGGGCGAAGGCGCCGGACCAAGGCGGAGGAAAACTCCAGATCTGGAGGAGGAGGGACCCTCGCCAGGGCGGACGCCGGCGGTAGATGCGCCGTTCGACGAGAAGGAGAAGGGGCGTACGGCGGACGGCCAGCGAGGGGGAGGTCTCGCGCGCCGCTCGCGGTGGGGCGGAGACGGCAGACGCGGAGACGGGTTCGACGGATCTGGGAGGAGGAGGCTGGTCTGGTCGGTGCGCTGGTGGTTCACCGGAGACGCGGGTGCGCCGCCGCTTGCTCCGGCGATGGCAGCGGAGAGCAAGCCGATGGATGGAGGTCGGCGGTCGAGGGTCGGACACGGCGTCGGAGGAGGTAAGGATTTCATTTGTTTGGATTTTTGGGGACACGGCGTATGGCCGGACACGTCGGGGGAGGTCTGGGTTTTGGTTGGCTGCTTGGTGTTGGCTGCCACGGTGGTGGCGGTGGTTGTTCGGGTGGCCGGGGTTTTGACGACGGTGGTGGTGTTGCGGGTCCCGCAGTCGGAGGAAGGGGCTGTGATGGCGAGGCTCTCGGCGTGGTGGCGGACGTGGCCAGAGAAGGAGTTTGGTGGTGGAGATCGGGGGTTGGACGCGGTTAGGGTTAGCGTTAGGGTTAGGGTTAGGGTTAGGGTTAGGGTTTAGGAATTTTGATAATTATTGTCGGGTTGTCGACAGAAAAATAAATATGTGTGTAAAAAGATGGAATAAGAAGGTCACCGGGGTCGGACCCGAGGCTGTCACGGCCGACACGGAAAGATGTTGGACACCGACACGAGGCACGTACACTTTGTGGAAATTTTTGTGGATGAATAAAAAGTTGGAGGAGTACCTGCCTATTTATAGGATGTGGGAATTCCCGGTTGGATAGAATTAGGATTGATTTAAAACCCAAAAATAGATAACTTGCAATTTAACATCAATCAAATCTAAATTCAAACCCAAATCCAAATCGAATTAAATCCTATTCTTTATTTTAAAAACATTAAGATAGATCAATTTACAAATATAGATACTTATTTAAATCAATCCAAAATTTAAATCAACATTTAAATCTTCACCAAAAAGTTTGAAATATATTTTCCAATAATATTAATAATAATAATTTCGAAAATCATAATTATTTTAAATACCTTTTTAAATAATAAATATTTATATTAATAAATCTAGAAGATTATATTTTTATTATTTAAAATAATCTAGCAACATATTTATGAAATATATGTATGAACGAACAATATTATTTATTCTAATTGAAAGGCTTTTCATAATTAAAATTATAGACTTGAAAATGATATCTAAAAATAATTATTACATATATTATTTTGAAACCGTAAAAAAAATAGAAAAAATGTTTTTCATAAATATGTACGCTCGCACATATTCGCACTCGTCGAGCAAAACGAAAAATAAAACGTCGTGCGCGACGTACAATACGACTACGCGACGTACAATACAAAATTTCAAATCTGTATAAATAAAATAAAAAAATAAAATAAAAAAAATATCATAGAAATTTAGGGGTTTTACACATGCAGGTAATAAACAACACAGTCTAATTGTCACAACTTTAATAATTCGAATAGCTTAAAACTTTTTACAACAAAATGAAAGATACATTGAAATACATTGTTTTCCACAAACATCATAAATTATAAAAGAAGAAAAAAATCTAGACAACCACTCATCAGTCTCGAGATCATCGTTCTCTAGTTGGGATCTCGGAAAAAATACCGCGGAACAAAGCATCAACAGCGATACCTAAAAATGTTGGGTCTCCAGTCAGGAGGGAGCAAAGTACAATTCATGCTAATTTGACAATTGAAATAATAATAGAATCATGCATTTTTAAACAATTTGAAATAAACATTTTCCAGCAGTTAAAATATTGTGATGTGAATAAGCAATAAAATATGACCGGATTGGGTTGTACAGTAAAAGATATGGCTTATCCCCGTGTGTATGAGGGGTAAGCTAATACAGTTCTAAATTATTACTTTGGATGTGGTCATACTCATTACACTACTCCCCCAGTCCCCAAACAGTTACAGTAGTTACAGTAGTTACAGTCAGTGCTCTCAGAGAGAGTTCCGTGTTGCATCGTGGTTTAAACTTGCATTAAAACGATTACTAAATAATTCTAAACTAACACAAAATGTACTTTACTTTGTTTACGACTGGAAACGGTGTTGGTTCCGGGAAGATGCTAGGTTCGTCTCCGAGATCCTACAGTTGGAGAATGACTTAGAACCATCATAACACCAAGCTAGGTAATCTATTACTTTACGCTATATATAGCATGCAATTATTCAATACTCAAATAGGCAAGAATTCACATTGGATATACACTAGGTAATCTATTACTTTACGCTATATATGTCTACACATATATACACATGCATATATTGGTATTCAACATTAGGTCTATAATCATGACATTTCAAATGGTTATATAAACTTATATATTACAACACAATATGCTAACATATATATAATATACATACATAGCTAAGTTAACTATATTCATAAATACTTATTTAAGAGTCTATGTGTGTGTATGTGAACATGGCAAAGGGGCAAGTGTGGGTTAAATGGGCATACATAGTGTATACACATCAAAGAGTGTCAAAGTGTAAGTGAACAATGTGTCAAGTGTGATAGTGTCAACATAGTGTAAGGGGGTACATGAGGTAATATAGGATTTGTGTTAACATAGAACATTACATCTCATTAACTTGTATATTGCATACATTACATCTATTATTATATTACATTCATGCTTGCATTCATTCATCATTCATTATTCTCTTGCACCACTATATGCACCATACATTACATACTATGGAACCTACATATTCATTACAAGCCATACTTATACATGCTTACATTAGATAGGATACTTACACCTCATACATCATTATTTAAACATTTACTCATGCTTGCATTCTCTATTTAGTTACATAATGTATATACATTAACATGGGTTAAAATCAAATAGAACATTATATTACACACAAGGGTGCACAAAATGTATATGCCGAATAGTAACTCCTACTAATAATGAATACTGTACCATCTCAGCATGAATTAAAATTTAGGATTAAAGTATGTTATAGATCTATGTGTTAGCTTTCCGAAACTTTAAACGGATCGCGTTTTCGTTTCCGGAAACTCCCGGAATCGCGAAAAAAACCGAGAACGCGTTTGTCTTTCGTACAGCTGACACTCAAATAATTCTCCAGAAATTTACAGAAAGAATTAGGCCTATTAATATATGTTTTTGGAAAGCTAACTTCAATACGCTTCTTTTAAAAAAAACGGGAGATTAAACCGAGTTTTGAGCTAGAAGTTATGACATTTCGAAGTTAGGACTGAAATTAAAAACGTGGATAAAAATCATGACGGATTTAGATAGTTTGAGCCAAAAGAATACACAATATATATCCTAATTATCCACAACAATAATAGCAATAATAATATGAGGAACCACACTCACAAACTTGATTATATAATCATCATGAACCATTTATTACATATATAAATATAGATACACTCTCATTACAATATATATATATAAATCTATATATGTAACATGAACACATCCACAACACAAAGGACACTCCTATGACCTCCAAATGGACACAAAATGGACACAAATGGAGATAAAACCATGGGGGTCATTCCTATGGGTTCAAAATAGACCTATATGCATGAGAAAATGAAAAGGAGAAGGGATTTATACCTCCCGGTAGATCGAATCGAAGAAAAACCTTCCCGGAGCGACACCGACACGTAGAGATTCCAAAAGGACACGAACGAGCTCCGAATCCTCCCAAACTTGGGTAGCTTCCTCCTTGGATAGAATGGAGAAGGAAAGAAGAAGATTTGGTGGTGAAATGGAAGGATTTGGTGGAGAAATTGCTAGGAATTGCTCTCTAGAAATTTGGGGAAGAACAAGAGAGAGAAAAATAGATGGATAATGACAAATGGGAGGCTCAACCCTATCCTTATTGTGGCTGGCCATAAAGGTGGTTTTGTCCTATTAGAAAAAGTCCAAAAGCCCCTACTAACCTATTCTATGAGTATTAGAAAAGGGCTAATTGGTTGGGGCTAAATTAGTCATTCTAAAGTCTCTAATCACACTAACCTTATCCATAATAATTAGTCTAACCTCTAACTAAAATATTTCTATCATGTGGACTAAAATTAATATCATGTGGGCCATGCCTAACTAGTGTGTGGGTCCCACTAGAGTCAAACTACCCCCGGGTCCCCGTTTCAAGTCGGATTGAGTTGAAATTCGAACCCGACTCAAATAACCCCAAAACAATATCATAAATAATAAAATAATATCAAAATAATTCAAAGAAGTCAAATGCAAAAATATTCTTAGGCCAAAAATGACATTAAAATATCATAATCACATGGTTAGGCTCTAGGTCAAACAGTCTCTAGGGTTTCACTAGCAAAACGTCAAAACCACAAGTCATTGATTTAAATAATGTTAAAATGATTTAAAATCACCAAAAATCATATCATGAATTAAATATCATTATTAAAATAATTATAAACACGAAATTTCAAAATTACCCTCAATCAGAAAATTAAAATAAAATGAAAAAAAAATCAACCCAAAATTTAGGGTGCTCACATCCTACCCACCTTATAAAAATTTCGTCCTCGAAATTAAAATGTTCGTAATCCTTCTAGGTCAAACCCCCACAATCAAATCCCAGAACTTAAATAAATCATACCATCAAAAGGACGACATACAGGGTCATGGCATACGGTGGTAGTGAAAGTCTCATCTAGGTATACTAGTCATGCTAAACCAAAACGGTCATAGGATATCAAAATACACAAGCAATATAGGGTGCTAAACAAAAGTTACAAAAACAACAAACCATCAAAACTGTAAGGCAGTCTACCATCCTATATGAAAACTGATACTTATCATAAAAATTAAGAAAAGTAACTACCCATTATCTTTAAAGGGTTCAGAAAAAAAATAAAAGAAAATCAAAATCAAAGTTAAGGAATGAAAGCCAATTCCATGGAAAATTTCCAATCACAATACGTATTAAGAATATTTAGTCTCCATACGATCTAATTTGATCAAATTGGGGGAAATCAAGATTTAGGCAATATGGAGGACAGGTTCAACAAAGTCTGAGATCGAGCATACAAGGATAGAGATTCAGGTCACAATCAAATTTAATTCAATTAAGTACAACACAAGATATTAATATGATAAGAAAAGATAATCGAAGTCGATTTGATCGGATTAAGGAAACTAGGATTCAATGATATTGAAAAATCCCTTTTAGAGAAAACAGGAAAAGATTTCATACAAAGTCAGCAAATCATCCCTCTCTAATACTATCAGTTTATCATTTGCCAAACCATATTCTTTTTTTTTTCTTCTCACAAGTCCCAATATGAAAATCAACCTCTATATAACTATCATCAAAATTTTATAACCTTCAGTCATCTAAACCTTTACCACAATCACCATAGACAAAATCTTTAACTTCCAAAACATTTTCCACGAAACATACCCCTCTTTTTAGGAGTCAACACTTATTCATTTAATCAAAATTTCAAATTCCTTCACCTCGTTTTAAATTAGATCCGAAACCTCTAAATCCAGTTTATGGAATCATTGGACTTGTTTAAATCGAGTCTCGTATTCACTAAACTCCAATACCACTATGTCACACAAAATTTATTCTTTTTTATAAATCAACCTTCATATTTTCTTCAACGTTCACCTTCAAATATTTTTTTTGAATTCTACAATTTTTTTCCAATCATCTAAAATAATTTCTATAACGTAAAATCCTTGTGTTCTCTCTGTCTCTAGTCACCCTCTTACAATATCTAGTTCAATTTTGCATAATCATTTTATTCGATTAAATTCTCCTTTCTATCTCTAAATTTCTACATAGCCTTGTAATAGTTCCTAAGAATCAATAACAAAGATTTTTAAGTTCTCAAAACTAGGCTGACCTTAAACATCCTCATTAGTTTTGAAATACATCCATGAATTATTCATAACCCACTTTCTGTGATTGTTTCTAAATTGATAACATTTATCCCTCGATTTTATTTTAAACCTTTACCACATCTCCATTTTAAATTTTTCATATTTGACATCCAACACTCTGATTCCTACAAAATCATCATATGATAACCAATTACATCATTTCCGAACTAGATGATTTACATCACTTTCTCAACATTTCTCAGATAAAAAATGATATAAAGATTCAAGAGTTTTCAAGGTATAGCTGACAGAATTATATATGAGACATGGAATTGATATAATCAGGACAGGTATATAAGACAAGGAATGATGGTAGTAAAAATATTGGCAGGAAAAGAATGATAATAGAATCTGTTCTGCTTATCTATTTAAAAGAGGGACCCATTTTTTTTGAAACAAGAATTATAATACCAAATCCAAAATAAGGCCTAGCAAAATCATTGGTTTATTGTATTAAGAAGAAATAAATTTTTGTAAAAAGTTACACAAGGTTTATAAAAATAGCTAAAGCTACATTCTAAGTAAACAATGAGAAACAAAACAAAACAAAACAACAATAATTCCTTCTCTTTTTTTTTGAATGACTGAAACAAAAGTAGCAAAAACATGTTCAAAAATATTTAAGGTACAATCTGATAATCATATGCGTCTATCCAAAATCATGGTACTCTAAATCCTCGTCATACTAGTGAGCAAGGCTACGATAATCACAGAGTCCTTGACTTATGCACATACCTCTAGAATCATGGTATTTAACATTTTTGCGGTGCCGCTAGCTTGGCTGTGAAAACCTTAAATTCCCACACCCGAAAAATATATCCAAAGTCAGACTATATGTCCTCACCATGCTAGCTAATGTGACTATAGAAGACTAGATTCCATAACGTAGATGACCTAGCCCATATAATTTCATCTTGCCAAAAATTAAATTAATCAACAATGAATTCTCAAAAATCAAATCAAATTTATCAACGAGCATCAAAATTCAAAAATGAACAAAATCCTTCAAATCATATAACCACAAACTCGGATGCTACAACTAACATCAAGATTCAAAATTCCACAACCTTCATCAAATTCAATAAATACAAACTCAAATCTATAATAATACATCAAAATCAAATTCAACAACAGAAAGTAAAGATAAATCAAATCAGGGAAAAGAGTTTTCAAATCGGAGTTAAACAAGATTCTCAAGGGTCGTCCCAAAAATCTCTCAAGGGATCCTAATTGTGATTGAGTATCTTCAAAAATATATCCTACTTCTACTGCAGGCTGTAGTGGTACTCTAGTTCGAATACCACTACACAAACTCGACCTGCATGGGCCACCACTAAAAGCGTGTCACGACCCGCACCCACCGTGAGGGTACGAGTACGTAACAACGCCCAGCCTACGCCGCAGTGTCGGCGGTAGAACGCTGTTCTATGTCATGAATTATAACTAGCATAATATGAATACTCTCCATAAGGAAGCCAACACAGAGGTACAACTCAATCACAATCTAAGGTAGAATGATAAAGATAGATAAATATGAAATCCAAAAGAGATACAGGAGATAGAAGTCTAAGTGTCTAAGATACATAATCCCAGAAATACATCTCAAAACTCAAATACAGTAATCCACAAGTAAATACAACTCCAGATAAAATGAAATAACTATCTAAACAACCTCTATTGTGTCTCCTCTAGGCTAGCAGGCAAACTCCAAGCTATCTGTAAAATTTATCAACAGGTCCAGTCAGGACAGGAACGAGCACATCTCATCTAGAAAACCCAAGTAAATGACAGAGAACTATAAAGCAGTTATAGGCAGTTGTATTGATAAAAATGGCAGTTTATATTCAGGTGATGGTAAGAAAGACAGATAAGGTGCAAGAAAAGTAAATAACTAAACAAGAGAAGAATCATAGCAATGAAGTCTGTAAAAATAGAACTAGCTGAACCAAGGTAATATGATATAAAGTCCAGACAACAATGTAGACCAGTGTAACTCCAAAGTAAGTCCAGTACAAGATGAATCTAATACAAGATGAATCCAGTAAGGGACGATTCCAGTCATAGTGATCAATGATTCCAGGATGAGTCCAGCCTATACTATAGCAGTGTGTTTTAAAATACCGAGATCGACATGTAAACGGCTGTGGGTAATCCGACACACCTCTCACTGATCAGGCGAGAGATGGCTATCATTCCAGTAGATTCCAGTAGGGGTGATTACAGTAATGGGATATGTTTACATGTCTTACTCTAGTATTTCCCCTCCCAGCAAGTGAATCCAGAATTCCGACACAATGATTCAAGATGAGTCCAGCCAAAATATAATGATACCAGTAAATGATTCCAGTAAATGATTCCAGCAGGTGATTCCAGTAATAGAAGCCGGAAATGATGATACCAGTAATAGAGGCCAGAAAATAAATATGTGTCGTATACATGAATCCAGTAATATCCACACGTGTTGTAACAGAGAATCGCATACAACTAACTAGAACTGAAATACAGTAATTGACAAATAAATGAGAGAACTATCAGAGAATATACTCGCCTGATAACCTGAACAACTGATAAGTCTAGGGGGTCCAACTGAAGCCACAGAGTCCTATTTAAAGCAACACAGGTTATAAGGTGTCTGGCTCCTAATTAGAACAGCACAAGTCACAACATGTCCAGAAGGGTAATATAAAGCACTACAATGCATTCTACATGAATCTAGGTCAAACTAGGCCAAAGTCAACTCTGGTCAACTGCACTAGTCAAACTAGGTCAAACTAGGTCATGTCCTAACCCAATAAGTCTTACTAGGCCTAACCAAGACTATCCTAGCAAGCACACATCAATACAAGGCTATACAAGCCAACATACACCCAACTCTATATAGCATGCAATTATTCAATACTCAAATAGGCAAGAATTCATATTGGATATACACTAGGTAATCTATTACTTTACGCTATATATGTCTACACATATATACACATGCATATATTGGTATTCAACATTAGGTCTATAATCATGATATTTCAAATGGTTATATAAACTTATATATTACAACACAATATGCTAACATATATATAATATACATACATAGCTAAGTTAACTATATTCATAAATACTTATTTAAGAGTCTATGTGTGTGTATGTAAACATGGCAAAGGGGCAAGTGTGGGTTAAATGGGCATACATAGTGTATACACATCAAAGAGTGTCAAAGTGTAAGTGAACAATGTGTCAAGTGTGATAGTGTCAACATAGTGTAAGGGGGTACATGAGGTAATATAGGATTTGTGTTAACATAGAACATTACATCTCATTAACTTGTATATTGCATACATTATATCTATTATTATATTACATTCATGCTTGCATTCATTCATCATTCATTATTCTCTTGCACCACTATATGCACCATACATTACATACTATGGAACCTACATATTCATTACAAGTCATACTTATACATGCTTACATTAGTGTCACGACCCGATCCCAATTTAATGGGTCGAACCGGACCATGCCCAGCCTGTACCGTGGTGAGACGACGGCAGTAAGCTGTTCCATTGCAGGTATTCACAACAACATAAGTACATTTGTCACAACTGTTCTATTCGGAATTTGAAACTTTGTTTGATAAAAATATTCAGAAATACAACTGGAAGGGAAATGCTGAAAATAAAACTACAAACTCCAAATAAAAGAAAGATGCAAGAAAGGGAAACTGTCTAAGCATCAGGTTCAGTGTTCCAGGTTCAGCGTCCTCCGAAAAAGGCTCCGGTACCGTCGCAGGGAAGAGAACCGGGTCATAGTAGCTATTATAGTATAGCTCGTCATCCTCAGTGTTACCTAAAATGTTGTCTCCAGTCAGGAGGGAGCAAGAACGAAATATGCATCTCATATCTTAAATAGTAATTGGAAAGTGTAGGATAAACAGTTGAAATAATATTTTCAGCAGTTTAAAACAGTTCAGTGTATTTTGAATATGCAAACGTCTATGACCGGCTTGGGTTAAACAGTAGTATCCTAGCGATACGATATGGCTTATCCCCGTGTGTGAGAGGGGTAAGCTAACACAGTCAGTTCAGTAGGGGCTTTGGTCATAAACGTTTACACTATTCCCCCAGTCCCAGATTCAGTAACAGTAACAGTCGATAGAGTTCCGTGCCAGCAGTGTGGTTTAACATG
Organism: Iris pallida; assembly: GCA_029216955.1. NCBI lineage: Eukaryota > Viridiplantae > Streptophyta > Magnoliopsida > Asparagales > Iridaceae > Iris > Iris pallida. The sequence goes on along the minus strand of JANAVB010029617.1, from coordinate 10,327,219 downwards.
CATCTTAACTTTACTAAATAAAATACAGGAATACACAAATCGTAACTTGCCTTGTATTAGATTGACTGGAAAGACGAGTCGGTACCGAGAAAGAACGTCAGTTGTAACTTCGAGTTCCTACAGTTGAGAACTCGACTTAGAACCTTGAATAACCAGGCTAAGTGTGCTAGTTGCAATCTCTAGTAGTAAGTCCTAGTCAGGTTTTAATTTGTATTAATCTACAGCTAACGTTTACGTCGCAACTACGTGCGTTGATTAAACCGATTAATTAATTATTTGGAAATAATAACGAGAACCGATTAACTTTGGAAAACTTTGTGTTTTTGCAATATATTTATAAAAATATAGTTTCTTATAGTGATAAATCATGAACTAGTTATCTACTAATATTTTATCCATTTACTTAATTCTTAATTAATTATATACGAGAATAGATTACGTTCTAACTACGATTATACGTTCAATCCAAAACCACCCAAGATCAACATCCACCCAGAAAAGAAAGTAAAAATCTACGCTACACAATACAGGGGCACAGCTAAACATCCTAGAGTGGACTTATGCCCTGTACAATTATTTTTACATAAAATAAGAGGAAACGATTTAATTACTAAATAAAATGCAGTAATTAAATAACTATAATAAATAACCTAAACATTAAATAAAATAATTTAAAATAAAAGTTGGAGTCTCAGACTCGGTCCATCATCAAAATCCAGCTAATACCACAACGCCCGGTCGGACCGGTGCGTTTGCATTTCGCCAGGGCCCACAGACCGGTACGGTCGTCGCCCGAAAAATCAGTTTTAAAAATTCATTTCCGAAAACCGATTTTGAAATCAAATTAAATATAGTTTTGTAAAAATTTGGGCAGCACTTCCTCTATTTCGGGACAAACCCAAAACTGGGAAATGCGCCACAGAAAACCTGCAATTATTCCAACCAATAATAATCCCAAAATATATCCACCGAAATAATTTCCAAACCACCAGAAATAATTTCCCAACCAACAGAACTTCCCGAAATACCCGGGAATCACGCAATCAAACCAACAACACACAAAACCCAGCAGACAAAAATCACAGAATATGCTAACGCAGCTAACCGAATTTCCCAAAGGGAAATCGGGGACCGATTATCATCATCGACTACCAAGACAGGGGACGAACTACTGTGATTATCAGAGATTACCCAAAACGATGGAATCCGAAGGGTTGCCTCGGACTCGGGACGCAAAATTCCACAGATCGGACTCGATCTCCCGCGAACAGCGATGGACAGGGGCTGTCCCGAACAGCAGGGCACGGGGTCGGGGTGCGCCGGGGAGAACAGCGCCCGCGTGCTAGGGCACGAGAACCGCGGGATCAGCGCCGGGAAGGGCGGGGGCGTGCTGGAGGCGGGGTCGCGGCCTAAGGACGCTGCGACAGGGGTTGGCGAAGGGGTTGGGCCGACGGGAAGCCGAAGGGGTCGGCCAGAGGTGCGCCGGGGGTGCTGGATCGGGGTCCGAGCAGGCGGGACACTGTCGACGAACCGACAGGGAGGTCGGCTGCGGGAGCGACGACCGGGACGCCGGTGGTGGCGTCGACTACGGACGGGCGCGGGGCCGAGCGGGCGGCTCCGGCGGTGGGCCGCACGGCGATGGGCGCCGGAGGGAGGCCATCGGGTCGGCGCCGCCGGGGTGAGGTCGGCGGGAGCTCGTGGGGCGCTGGGGTTCGCGCGGGCCGGCAGGACGTCGGGAAATCGGGGCACGGCGGCGGGGAGAGAGGAGCCGCGCGCGGGGTGGATCGACAACGGAGTGGTCGGCCGAAAATGGGCGCGGGAGGAGCTCGGGGTAGGTGGGGGATGGGTTCTGTGGAGGAGGGAGTGAGAGGGGATAGGGGTTTGAGGAGAAAGTGAAGGGGAGTTACTCTTCTAGGAAGAGTAGAGAGAGGGAGAGGTGGTTCTCTGGTGGGTTGTTGAAGGAGGGGTGAAGAGAGTAAATAGGGAGGAGTGGTGAATGGGTTAAGTGGTTGTGAGAAGAAAAATGTGTGAGAAGAATACGTGAGAGTGAAAGGAGGAGAGGGGTGGGTTTGCTAAGTGGCTGTGAGGAGAAAATGGGTGAGAAGAATACGTGAGTGGGAGCGTAAATTGCTGGTCCAAATTTGGACCAGCTCAAAAGCAACATATTTTTTGTTTAAATGACTAGAACCCAGATTTTAAGAAATAGAATTGGGTCTGGGTTCAGGCTTGGGTCGGGGCTCGGACTCGGGTCTGGGTCCAAAAATCCAAAAGTCCATGTTGATTATAATTATTTTCAAAAATCCTTTTTCACCCAAAAATAATTAATAATAATATTTAATAATAATAATTTTAAAAACGTTAATTAATAACACAACATTCTATTTAAATAAATAGCTACAGAAAATGGGTTTCACAATTAGATAGGATACTTACACCTCATACATCATTATTTAAACATTTACTCATGCTTGCATTCTCTATTTAGTTACATAATGTATATACATTAACATGGGTTAAAATCAAATAGAACATTATATTACACACAAGGGTGCACAAAATGTATATGCCGAATAGTAACTCCTACTAATAATGAATACTGTACCATCTCAGTATGAATTAAAATTTAGGATTAAAGTATGTTATAGATCTATGTGTTAGCTTTTCGAAACTTTAAACGGATCGCGTTTTCGTTTCCGGAAACTCCCGGAATCGCGAAAACACCGAGAACGCGTTTGTCTTTCGTACAGCTGACACTCAAATAATTCTCCAGAAATTTACAGAAAGAATTAGGCCTATTAATACATGTTTTTGGAAAGCTAACTTCAATACACTTCTTTTAAAAAAAACGGGAGATTAAACCGAGCTTTGAGCTAGAAGTTATGACATTTCGAAGTTAGGACTGAAATTAAAAACGTGGATAAAAATCATGACGGATTTAGATAGTTTGAGCCAAAAGAATACACAATATATATCATAATTATCCACAACAATAATAGCAATAATAATATGAGGAACCACACTCACAAACTTGATTATATAATCATCATGAACCATTTATTACATATATAAATATAGATACACTCTCATTACAATATATATATATAAATCTATATATATAACATGAACACATCCACAACACAAAGGACACTCCTATGACCTCCAAATGGATACAAAATAGACACAAATGGAGATAAAACTATGGGGGTCATTCCTATGGGTTCAAAATAGATCTATATGCATGAGAAAATGAAAAGGAGAAGGGATTTATACCTCCCGGTAGATCGAATCGAAAAAAAACCTTCCCGGAGCGACACCGACACGTAGAGATTCCAAAAGGACACGAACGAGCTCCGAATCCTCCCAAACTTGGGTAGCTTCCTCCTTGGATAGAATGGAGAAGGAAAGAAGAAGATTTGGTGATGAAATGGAAGGATTTGGTAGAGAAATTGCTAGGGATTGCTCTCTAGAAATTTGGGGAAGAACAAGAGAGAGAAAAATAGATGGATAATGACAAATGGGAGGCTCAACCCTATCCTTATTGTGGCTGGCCATAAAGGTGGTTTTGTCCTATTAGGAAAAGTCCAAAAGCCCCTACTAACCTATTCTATGAGTATTAGGAAAGGGCTAATTGGTTGGGGCTAAATTAGTCATTCTAAAGTCTCTAATCACACTAACCTTATCCATAATAATTAGTCTAACCTCTAACTAAAATATTTCTATCATGTGGACTAAAATTAATATCATGTGGGTCATGCCTAACTAGTGTGTGGGTCCCACTAGAGTCAAACTACCCCCGGGTCCCCGTTTCAAGTCGGATTGAGTTGAAATTCGAACACGACTCAAATAACCCCAAAACAATATCATAAATAATAATATAATATCAAAATAATTCAAAGAGGTCAAATGCAAAAATATTTTTAGGCCAAAAATGACATTAAAATATCATAATCACATGGTTAGGCTTTAGGTCAAACAGTCTCTAGGGTTTCACTAGCAAAACGTCAAAACCACAAGTCATCGATTTAAATAATGTTAAAATGATTTAAAATCACCAAAAATCATATCATGAATTAAATATCATTATTAAAATAATTATAAACACAAAATTTCAAAATTACCCTCAATCAGAAAATTAAAATAAAATAAAAAAAAAATCAACCCAAAATTTAGGGTGCTCACACCAAACTTGCTTCTTGATGGATCACCATTATTATCGTTCCATCATCTTCCTTACTTGATTTTGAGCCTCTTTAGTACTTAGCATTTTCAATTTCCATGGTTCATTTCTTGTAGATCTAAGTTTAATGCATTTTTAGATTTTTTAGGTTTTGATCTAGTAAACTTTGTTATCTTTAAGTTTTGATTGTTTCATGTTGTAGAGAATTTTGTTCTACCCCATTTTGACCTATGGAAGTTCAGATTTGGGCTTGGAATGAAGGATTTAGAGAGCTTGGAAACAAGGGTTTCCATGGTTCTGTCCTTAGGAAATTCGGAGAAGAAGAACAGATCCTGGCCGCATGCCAGTACTTGACCGCATGAGTTTTCATGCGGCAAGTCTTCTTATACATTTTTCAGCCGCATGGTAGTTTCGGCCGCATAAAGCTATTTGGCCGTACGGACCATTTCAGCCGCATGCGTCGTTCCCCTTTCATAAGCATGTAGCCTCCCTTCCCGAATTTTTTTTGAAATATTTTTATTATTTATTTGGTTTAAATGGTAATTTTTAGATTTATAAATAATTATTTAGTTAATTATTACGGTAGATGCTTTTCGCCATGGTTGAGATTTGGAGTACAAGGTGACTAGGAATCATGGCACAGATAGTACAGTGGCGTGCTTTGACTAGTGTTTAGCCATGGTAGGGGAAGGCCGAGCCATAGTGATGTCCTAACTAGGAAAACCAGGCCAAGTTATGACTTAACCACTAAGATAATTATATTATTATTTATTAATATTATTTAACTTATTAATTGACCCGGTTGTACCAAACCAGCCCGGACTGGACTCGGACTGAGCACAAGCCCATGTAAGCATGTAATGAGACCAATACGGCCGTATTGACATATTTGATAAGTGCAAATATTCTATAATTATTTTTGGGTTTAGCAGATAAATTCCTTAAAACTGATTATATGAATTGTTGTATTAATATTTAAGGGTGATCAGATTATTACTAGGTTTTGTATTTAGAATTTTTCGAATATCTATTTATGGATATACATGTATATAGTTGTCATCATATATGTGTATACGTATATGTATATATAAATATATATATATATATAATATGTGTATATGTTACATATATATGCATATGTGTGTGTGTATGAATATAAATATATGTATATTAAATATATAGGTATTTATATGAATATTTGTGTAAATATATAAATGTATCTTGAATATATAGGTATTTATATATATAAATGAATATGCATATGTATGTATATATATAAACATATATATAAATATATGTATATAGCTGCATAATTACTTATGTATATATAAGTATAGTAATAATAAAATGGGAAAGAAAAAAATCAATGAAGCTGAGCCCAGCCCAGGACCCAGCCGGCAGCCCGGGCCCAAGCCCAACAAACCACAGCTGAATGACCCGAGCCCATATGCTCTGAAGCCAGACGAACCAAAAACCCGAGCTCCTATCGGCTCCCGTATGTACGTGTATAAAGCACACGCGCAAACATCATCGAAACCCTAACCTTCGACGCAATCCCACGCCGCCACCCACGACCTTAGCCTCGCGTGCCACCCTGGGCGTCGCCGTGCGCGGCCACGGCCGCACGGGTGCTGCACAGCGCACGAAATAGAGGGATCAACAACAGCAGCAGTGCGGCACAGGGACGACTTCGCGCCTCGCATTCGCGACGTACGCTCGATCAATCCTCGAACGTATTACGCAGGTAGAAACCTAACCTATACCTCATTAAATCCCTTCAAGTAGATTAATTTATAGTGTAATAGCGTGATGTAGAAATCAACCCGAAGTCGATGGTAAAACATGTTCGAGAACAGGACATATACAGTCCAATCGTTCATGTTTGAAGAGCGATTACGATCGCTCTAATGCCAGATTAAAAATTCTATTTGAATACACTTGAAGACCACATATAGGGCTTCCTAACCTATTTTTTATTTCTAATTTTCATTAACTACGTGAAGAGAAAACAGTTTGTGAAGTCAAGAATTTATCATTAAAAACAGTTTTCAGAAAAATATAGAAAACCATCCACACGACGTGCGTCCCGCCAATCTGGGCGGCGTGGTCGTGCACCGTAAGCATCGAAAGCTGCGTAACGGCTTCGTGGTCGTGTGGGCTTTGACGGAATTCAAATTGGTCGCGTGTGCGCGACGAATTTGATGCGTATCGGTCGAAATTCCCCGTATCGGCCTCTGTGCAAGTTTTCTAATTACTTCGTGCACGCTTGTCAGATCGAGACGAAACTTGTGCCAACAGGACCATATCATTTTTCTGGTCCTGTATGCCAAGTTTGGTCCGATTCTGAGACAGTTGATAAAATCGCCGTTTTACGGGTCCCACGGTCCGACTCAACGGGTAATTTTGTGCACGGCCCACCGAAATCCAACTTTGGACATACGGTTGGGTTCGTATCGAAAAAATGAATCCGTAGACATATAGTTTGACGACTTTAGAGACCGTTGACTCTGGCACGCTTTTCGGTGCAAAGCGGGTCCAACGGTGGATATCGTTTTTGCCCGAAATTACCGTTTTACCCCTGTGTCCAAAATTGGACTTAAGGACAGGCAATCCTAGCTAATTTGACTATTCTGAGAATGTTGGTAATGTTTGTTTCAGCTTTCGGAGACAGTTGTGATGACTTGGACTGTATAGCTTACCAGTTGACGATATTTTATTGGTTCTTCTTGCTACCACCAGGCAAGTATACCTTGCCTTCCTCTACAGTTTTACTTACATGCATTTTCTTTCATTTTTTAGTCATTTGATTGTTTATGGACATGTGCTTTTCGTGTTATTTCTGTGGAGTTATTTTTATTGTTTATAGCCATGTTCATGTTTTGGCCTTGTGTTTCATATTTGGAGTTCTCGTCATTACCTTGCTTGAGTCGTGTCATAGAACGAGTACGTGTAAGTGAACTGCTAAATCCTTGACATTGTGTCCTTGGCACCAGAGAGTCCACACACGGGACGAGGGTGTTTTCTTTGATCTGTTTACATCCGTGAGTCCACGCGAAGGACTAGGATGTCGATTATTTGCACCAGAGAGTCCACACACGGGACGAGGGTGTAGACTTGACTTGCACCAGTGAGTCCACGCTCGGAACGAGGGTGTTTACATCCGTGAGTCCACGCTAGGGACTAGGATGTCGATTATTTGCACCAGAGAGTCCACGCTCGGGACGAGGGTGTAGACTTGACTTGACTTGACTTGCACCAGAGAGTCCACGCTCGGGACGAGGGTGTTTACATCCGTGAGTCCACGCTAGGGACTCGGATGTCGATTATTTGCACCAGAGAGTCCACACTCGGGACGAGGGTGCCTTGTCGTGAACTAACCAGAGAGTCCACACTCGGGACGAGGGTTAGTACTAACCAGAGAGTCCACACTCGGGACGAGGATTAGTGTTTAGTTCAAACCTGTGAGTCCACACTCGGGATGAGGGTTTGGTTTCTTCCATTGATCTCCTGATTATCGTTCATTCGGCAGTTCATTTATACGTAGTTGTTCTAGTGTTCGTATTCGTGTTCGTGTTTGTGTTCGTAGTCATTTACCTTGTCCTTATTCTTTCTTGTTTATTTCCTTGCGCATGATAAAACTGTTAGGTAGGCATGTATATTATGTATCTTGATATGTCCTCTGAGGACCTGATGATCTCCTCAGGTTTAGCGATTGTATGGAGTTAGCTAGTAGTTCTGGTTGGCAGAGGATTTGTGGTTCTTGCGGGATTCAGGTATCGTTATTGTATTTATTATCCGCTCGTGCTTTCATACCTTATCATGAGATATCCTGTTTCTTGATTTCGTTTTAGACTCTTGTTATTTCCTTTAGAGTCTTATCGGACATATATGCTAGTGGGCTGCAGACTACGACCCATAGTGTTCATTCATATTTCATATTCTTATTGTGGATTGAGATATAGATTTGTTTGCCATGAGTTGGCAGTATACCAGAGCCTTGGCAGCGTTTACGTATTCGAGTCGGGCTGGAGTCCGCTTGATGCGTAGCTGGGCTTGGACACGCTTCGTATCCGAAAAGCGGGTGCGGGTCATGACACCGCATGAGTGCTTGACGTTCCTGGTCGCATAAGGACCCGAGTCCTATTTGGCCGCACGTGACTTAACTCTGGCCGCATGGAACTTCCCGTTCCCGGCCGCATGATTTATTAGTTTCTTGGCCGCATGAACTCGTCCAGCCGCATATACATTCAGTCCATCTCAGCCGCATAGGCTTGGCGATTCCTGGCCGCATGGGCGCAAGTCTTTTCGAGCCGCATGGGGCTTGCTATCTCCCAGCCGTATGGAGTTTTCCTTGGCCGCATGGGCGCATGTTACCCGTAGCCGCATAAGACCCCTTTAGTTTCTAGCCGCATAAGGCTTTGCTAACTTGGCCGCATGGAATCACCCTTGTCCTTCCGCATGTAACTTATTCCTTCTCGGCCGCATGAAACCCAAGTCTCGCGAGCCGCATGAACTCTGGCTCTAATGCCTTTTGGTTGATTCTTGTCCTGAATTGACACTGATTGACATTGATTAATTGTCTTGGCATTATTAGCATTAGTTGGCATCTTTACATTAATTTACATTGATTGTTATCTTGGCATTAATAAACAAGGATTGATATCTTAATTTAAATAATTAATCAATATGCTTCCTAGTTGGAACTAAGAGACTGGCTAGTCGTCTTATTGAAATGAATGAATGAGACACGTTCATATTAACTATAAGCTATTGCAATCGACTGGCTAATCTCGAATATTGGCATACAGGCACATGCAGGCTTCAAATTATTTATTTATTTAGTTATTTACTTATATTACAAAAACAGCATGTGCACTTTATGGTCAAGGCATGATTACTCCGTGGTTAGTTTTATTGTTGCATTACGTTATGTAAGACCTACAACCTGACCGCACTGGTATCGTTGTAAAGTTGTGCATATCGTACCCCGTACGAAAGTACTCATTTGAATGACCATGACCCACGGTATGAGACTTCACTCAATGTAGAGACTATTAAGTTAAATAAAATAATGATTGCATGGAGAGAATGGATTTTCGAGTTCTTACATGGCAGCCCTCTTGGGACTAGTAGTGCCCGACAGGCCGGTTGGTCCCCACAGATACTACAAATCTGCCATACGGGCAGGGAGCGGTATCTGGTTATATTATATATTGTATATTGTATATTGATGACGGGCGTCCCGCTGGGACTCGTCTAATTCATGATTGGCACAATTGATTGACTGGGTAAACTAGTCTTGCTTGCACATAGTAAGAACTGAGGAATCCTCTATTACATAATTCCAGGATAACCTGGAACTTACAGTAGCAAGCCGTAGTAGTTGCATGACCGTTTAAATTGATTTATTTGTGTACTGTGCCTACTCTGTTACATAACTGAGATGATCAGAATGTCAGGACATGACGGGCCAACTGCTGTCCTTGTTTGGTTGGGAGATTGGTTCGAAGTGTCGTGATGTTATGTGAATCCTAGTAGATAGCAGAGACCTATTATCATATTCTCTTCTCACTGGCTTTACTTCTCATATCGTGCTCCCTTGCGGTACTTGCTATTAGAGGTCTAACCTCTCTGGTTTTGCATGGCCAGATTTAGAGCCGGTCCCCGAGGATCCAGCTTACTTCTACCTCCAAGATGGTCAATACTAGAGGGATGATCGCAGGAGGACTCGAGTGGATTTCTTACTTCCCTGCTCGTTTTGTTAAATACTCTATACTTTGCCGTTTGGCACCGACATGTTAGTCGGATTGTCTTGTACCTACTTTTGCATAATTGTAACTAAGTCAGGCTGCAGCTGATAACAATTGTGTATATTTACTACATAATCTGGCTGTATTTTGTAAAGCCAGATATCAAGAATATTTTGACTGAGCGTTTTGGGACGCCTTACTGCTTTATCACACATGTTCTCTATTTCTGTTTCTTGTTCGAATGATTGAGACAATAGATGTGAAGTGAACATAGGGAGACTTTCATGTAGTATGCACCCCCTCGTCTTATTAGACAGCATTGATCGTATTATACGGTATTCATCTACCCGTAATACGTAGCTGGCTGAGTCATTCCCCGCTCTCCAGTATTCTGGTTCTGGGGCATAACACTCGCCCCTAGTGTGGACTCGCAGGTTTGAAATAACTACTAATCCTAGCCCCTAGTGTGGACTCGCAGGTTAGCTTCAAGAATCACCCTCGCCCCTAGTGTGGACTCACAGGTGCAGAAAAGATAACTACTAACCCTCGCCCCTAGTGTGGACTCGCAGGTTAGCTTCAAAAATTCACCCTCGTCCCTAGTGTGAACTCACAGGTGCGGACAGATATCTACTAACCCTCGCCCCTAGTGTGGACTCGCAGGTTAGCTTCACGAAATCAAGATACAAATAACTACTAACCCTTGCCCCTAATGTGGACTCGCATGTTAGCTTCAAGAATTCAAGGTACAACAGTTCTGTTTTGACTTATTTATCCTATGACACGATGCGACTCAGTCCAAGTACAGGTGATGACACGACACGATCCAATCAAGATACACGAGAGAACCAATCCAAAATGAACTACAAAATTAACTATAAACAAGGACTATATATATATATATATATATATATATATATATATATATATATATATATATTGGCATGCACGATATACAAATCACATATAAATAATCAACTAGTAAAACTAGATAATAATAAAAATATGCATATAAATAAACTGTAGAGGGAGGCAAGGTATACTTGCCTGGAGGTTGTACGCAGATCCAACAAAATATAGTCAACTACAAAGCCATAAAGTCCAAATCATCACAACTGTCTCCGAAAGCTAAAACAAATATTACCAACGTTCTCAGAATAGTCAAATTAGTTAGAATTGCCTGTCCTTAAGTCTAATTCTGGACACAGGGGTAAAACGGTAATTTTGGGCCAAAACGGTGTCCGCCATTGGACCCGCTTTGTACCAAAAAATGTGCCAGAGTTAATGGTCTCTAAAGTCGTCAAACTATATGTCTACGGATTCGTTTTGATGATACGAACCCAACGGTATGTCCAGTTTTGGATTCCTGTAGGCCGTGCACAAAATCGCCCGTTGAATTGGATCGTGGGGCCCGCGAAACGGCGATCCAATCAACTGTCTCAGAATTGGACCAAACTTGGCATATAAGACCAGAAAAATGATACAGTCCTGTTGGCGTAAGTTTCGTCTCGATTTGACGAACGTGCACAAAGTAATTAGAAAATTTGCACAGAGGCCGATACGGTGAATTTTGACGGATACGCATCAAATTCGTCGCGCACGCGCAACCAATTTAAATTCCGTCAAAGCCTACGCGTCCACGAAGTCGATACGCATCTTTCAATACTTTCGGTTTGCGATCACGTCGCCCGGTATGTCGGGACACACGTCGTATCGTGTAAGCCTGTCAATGGTTGACCGAAAATCCGTATCCGATCCGTATTCGAACCGAATATATTCAAAATTTCGGATACGGATACGGATTCAGATATCTTATCGGATATCGGATGCGAAAACGGTAAGTGCCATATCCGAACCAATAAAATTCGAACCAATAATATTTAAGTTTTTCAATAAATTTAAAATATATTGGACTTTCAGAAATTCAATGATTCAGCCAGTCCATGAGCCCAGCAGTGAGCAGCCCGTCCTGGCCCAGAGGAGGAACCCTAAAATCTAAATATTCTGACTTCTGTTGCATTTTGAATCCGAGAACTTACTTGAAAAACTCTGAAATTTGTGGAGTACCTCTCTATAAAGAATACTATATAGGAGTGACATGTAATATTAAAGCCTCTTGTCAATGCTATTTAGATATCCATATTACTGATGTCTGCTTCACTTTCTATTATAATTAGCATTGTTTCAGAAAAACTGAGTCTTTCACCAAAGAACTAATCCCTTTAAATGGCATTCTACACACTAAAGAAATGCAAAAATTTGCCACATGACCTTACAAGTATGATATATTGCAATGCAAGCAGTGCAATGTCCTCCAAGGAAACAAGTGAAAGGGTTTCTAAAAATTGCAGCTCAGTGAGCTGTTTGCCAGTAAGTAGTTACAGAATGGTATTATCAAATTATGTACACCTGGCCAGAAAATTGGAGGTAATTTTACTAAAAATAAGTGTAGAATAAAACGTGCTAGTTACTAAAACTGATTTTTTATATTCCCTTTTTAATATTTTTTTAGTAATCTTATCGGTTCGGATATTATCCGATATCCGTTAGCATTATCGGTAACGGATACGGTAGCCAAAACGTCTATCCGATCGGATATTGGATAGTTATCGGATATATCCGATAGTTAATGGTTCGGATATGGTAATGCCAATATCCGACCAATAAGCTACTATTGACATGCCTAGTATCGTAAAATTTTGTGTTTTGAAAAATAGGTTTTTGACCAAGTTTACATGTGTATACTTCTCTGTACAAAGAAAATCTTTACAAACCTCCTACGGGACTTTTCTAGCCCTATATGTTGTGGTTAACTTCTGTTCAGAAAGTTTGTTGATTCGAAGAATAGGTTGGTGGGAAATTCGACGCCAAGTTGGGTGTTTGAACTGTCATTGGCTCTGTTTAGAACAGATTTTTCGTCGACTTTTCGACTCGATTTCCCTAGATTCTGGGTCATCTAAAATAAGACAAATTGACAGGAGTCGAAGGCGTATATGTTGTGGGCATACCTGAGAAATCAGATCAAAAAAACGTCGAACGAGCGTTGAGCATTATCTTGTCGAAGTCGGGTTCGAAGAGGCTGCTGCTGTGCGCTCTTTGCGCTGTGCCTCCGGCGCGCGCGCGGCCGTGGCGGCTTGGCCGGCCGCCGGTGATGTCCAGGCGTGCGCGACGGTGCTGGCGTCGGGATGGCGGCGTCGTGGTGTTAGGGTTTTGGGTGAAAACTCCTCTATGTTCTCTGTTTTTATACGAATACAGGGCTTAGAGTCTGCTAAAACCGAAGGGGGTGGGTTCTCAGGATCGGGATGGGCTGGCTCCCTTTTGCTGAGTTTGGATTATTCGACTGGTGTGGGGAATTTGGTTGGGCTGCTTGCAGGTTTCGTTTTAAGTCTCTCCGATGGTTACAGTTCAATGAACAGTGACCGCTGGGCTTAATCCCTTTTAATAAAGATAATGAAAATAATAATAATAATAGTAAATCAGGGTATGTTACAGGAAACCCCCTAAAGTTTGGGTCAAATAGCAATGCTCAAAAGGAAACCATGGAAGCCACCTTGAGACTCCACTTTCTCTTCCCAACCACAACTATCAGTACATTGTCAAGGAATAAAATAATAATAATTATAAATTAAATTCCTATATAATAAAGTAATTGTATATATATATATATATATATATATATATTTTTAATATATATATATATATATATATATATATATATATATATATATATATATATATATATATATATATATATATTTGTTACAAGGCATAGTTACACTCAATATATATTTAAATAACATTTGCAATACATGTTTACTAAAATAAATACATTTATAACCTACAAGAATTATATAATAGGCCTTATGTAGTATAAATACTAAACTTATAATCAATATATAATTAAAACTATTATAAGTGTATACATCTGTAATTAAATTAAATAAATGAATATACATATAATCAAATATAGGCAAGATCGTACTTAACCTACTGATTCCAAAAGAATTTACAAAGACATTATTTATAAAATATATTATCCACTCAATGATAATAATATATATATTTATATCGTATATAACTATTATAAACTATTTACTTGGCCATAAAAGTAAAATACCAATACAATTATTTTATATATATACCATATACATCTACATGGTCATTTTTAGGCGTACGATATGTCTACATGAGTTTGGACTGGCTTGGGTCACGTCCGGGCCAGAATAGTACAGTCGGGTCTCCAAAAAGTCAATAATATAATAATAAATAATTAAAAATATTTAAAAGGGGTCATGTCACAACTTAGTCTGGTTTTCTTAGTTAGGATACACTTATGGCTGAGTCTTCCTTGGCATGGCTAATACACTAGTCAAGGCACGCCACTGCACTATCCGTGCCATGATTCCTAGTCGTATGGTACTTCAAAACTTAACCATGGCTAAAGTCATCTACCGTAATAATTAACTAATTAATTATTTATAAAATCTAAAAATTATCGTTTAAATCAAATAAATAAAATATCTCGAGATTTCCGGGAAGGGGAGCTACAGGAGGACTGACTCTTCTTTTTACTTCTTCATGCCTAAGTAAGAATGTATCATTATATGCTAAGTTAACCTATCGACGCCACGGGCGTGGTCCGATCAGGAAGATAAATCATAGTGTGTGTCAAACACTAGTTAGAACAATTGAAATGAAACATGCATCAAATGCACGAGTCGCTATGGAACATTGGATATCGTAAAGGCGAGTGTCTCGGTACGCAAGCCGCAAGAACATGGGATAACTGTGTTCGGCGAGTGCCTTCGTGCACGAGCCATTCCGTGCCTTCGCGCACGAGTTAGAAACACTAGCACATTGAAAGATTATGAAGGCGAGCGCACTAGCGTGCAAGTCACGGACATTGAACACTAAGGTATAGGACATGGAAATACGGTTTTGATGCGTGCATCAAGTGCACGACGCAAAGGAAAAGATGATAAATGTGTCAAAACATACGTACGTGCACGAGATCATAAAAGATGGCTTCGTTGCAAAAGAGTACAGTTGTGGCATGTAGGTGATGGAACTGTCAGATGTGACATGATGCCTTGAAAGGTGTTCGGGACCTTCGGGTCGTTCGGTTGACGAACATTGAGTTGAGGCATGATGCCATTGAACATTGAAACGAAGTATGAAATGGAAGAACTTAGAAAGTTAATGGAAGAAATACGAGATGATAAAGTCTGAGTCTCGGACTCAAGACTATGTTTGGTTGTTTGAATAATAGTGTGTTGCATGGTCAAATGGACTTGAGAAAATTGTGATAATCTCCCGTGCACGGGAATATTCCCTCCGAACGGGTGCGCCGGGACACCGGGACCGTTCGACCTAGGAGGGATATAATCTTTGATGGGCGCACATCTGTAAAATGACTAGCCACCGATTATAGATGTGAAAAGCCGCATAAGAAGGTATGTATACGGTATGTCTTTGGTTGTTTGGGATATCAACCCAACCCGTGAAACGCCGGGCTACCCAAATTCGAGGAAGAAAAGAAAGAGAGAAAAGAAAGAAAAGAAAAGAAAAGAGAAACGCCTTTAGTCCATTCTGGCGTGAATACGCCAACGACCTTCATATAGTTAAGGAACGATAGATTGAAAGTGAGGCACGTATGTGTCCTGCACACATAGATCCTGCATAGAGAGCACTTATAACATGACAGGGAAGGAATGAGACATATTCACCTTGCGTCGGTGCAAGGGCGAGTGCGTTGATGTCGGTAAGAAGTTGCGCTACGAAACAAACACGAGATTACTTGCCTGCTTGCTACTCAATTTGAATAACATGTTTGCCATGATAACATACTTTATCGCTTTTGAATATGCCATGAAATCGACCCTAAGGAGAATATAGCAAGATCATAAACTAAGTTGCATGATTGAACATAAATACTAAAATGTCGGTTTAGAAAGTTGGTCTTTTCGTCAGTACATACGAGGACGAACGTACTGATCCCCCACCAGTTTTCATGCAGGGTGCATGGAATGGATTGCTCGCGGCAAAGCTTCGCTTGATCGCGCAGAGGTATGAAATGTTGTAGCGTTTGAAGCATACGATCGCATTGACGTTCGGACTTGCAACATGATTGATGCGGCCGAGATATAGAAGACGTGATGTATGGAACGGTGAAATCCTTTGTGGGCAAGAGAGAACTTGAGTGTTGTAGCTAATCTGGCATATATTGTTGGGCTATCGAAAGCCTTTGTAATCTCAGTTCGAGTATCAATAAAGAGAATTGTTTTGTATACTCCGTTTTCTTCCGTTTGCTAATATCAAATTTAAGATAACTATTTTGTGAACTTTTCATCTTGCCTTGCACGAGCGCAACTCCAGGCTCGTGCAGCATCACGTCCCCTGCGAGGACAATAATTCGAATAATTTTGGGTCGGGACGTGACACCTTAGACTTGTAGAGACCATGTTATTTCCATAGAACGTGGCTAGGACCTGTACATAGATCGAGAATCAAAATCCTAATTTTTTTTGCTTGTTCTTGAGCTAGCGATACACTTCGGTGTATTGTGCATGCTCATTTGAATCGAAGTCATTAATTTGTTTAGTTGACTAACGTAATTTGTTTGACTAAAACACCATTTTTTAATATAATATTATGATGCGGGCCATGCGGCTCCCAAACGGCTCCAAAATGTCTCATCTTAGCCATCTCCATGTGATGGCCACCCACATATTTTGCTAGTAATTTTTTTTTCATT
Organism: Iris pallida; assembly: GCA_029216955.1. Classification (NCBI taxonomy): domain Eukaryota; kingdom Viridiplantae; phylum Streptophyta; class Magnoliopsida; order Asparagales; family Iridaceae; genus Iris; species Iris pallida. The sequence continues at coordinate 10,310,541 of JANAVB010029617.1, read as the reverse complement.
TTACCCGTACAAAACATAAATATGACTACATTTTTTTCTTCAGAAATTTTCATACTAAGGGATTAATTTAATAGTATTTGCGTGAGAGGGGAGAAGTTTAGCGAAATTCTAAAAAATGGGACATCGCGCCAAGATATATGGCGGTGGTGGCGACGTGGCTCTCAGGCAAAGAAGGGGGCGGGGAGACCGCCAAAGAGGGTGGCGCGGGGGGGGTTGGGGGCCGCCACCCTACTTGGCGCGGCGGGTGAGTAGGAGAGAGGGAAGACCGTGAGTAGGAGAGGGCGGGTGAGTAGGAGAGAGGGAAGACCGTGAGTAGGAGAGAGAGAAGAGAGTAGGAGAGACCGCCAAGTAGGGATAAGTAGAAAAAATTTGGGATTCTCCACCTTCGTAATCTAAACCGTTTAGATTACCTCCATGCGAGCATATTATTCTTAGACTGCGATCCATCAAGAAAAAAACTTTTGCTGCCGGAGGAGAAAAAATCTTGCTGGAGTGAGTGGGAGAATTTTTTACTGGAGAGAAGTTGATGGTGCTGGAGTGGAAAAATTTGTCTGACTGGTGGAGAGTATGAGTGAATGAGTTGATGTTGCTGGAGTGGGAGAATTTTTTAGACTACTGGAGAGTGAGTGAATGATTGAATGGAGAGTGAGTGAATGAGTGAATACAATTGTTACAATCTATATGTTTTTATAGAAATAAATATGGGTAACGTAACTAATACCGCCATCTTATTTGGCGGTGAAGTTAACGTTTGAAAGGACAGTTAACGTTGCTCTGACAAATCTCCCTCTAATTTATGACCAATTTTTCCTCTGGGCTCCCTCACTCTATAGCCTCTCTCCTCTCCTCCCGAAAAGGCCCCCCCTTCCTCTCGAAAAGATCCCCCCCCCCCCCCCCCCCCCCACATCCTCCCTCCCCTTTTCTCAAAAAGAGAGCCCCCCTTTCTCTGTAAAAGAGCCCCCCATCCCCCCCATAGCGCCAAGTGGGGTGGCGGGCCCCCCCACCGCCACCCTACTTGGCGGTCTCTCCTACTCTCCTCTCTCTCCCCTACTCACGGTCTTCTCTCTCTCTCCTACTCACCCGCCGCGCCAAGTAGGGTGGCGGCCCCCACCCTCCGCGCCACCCTGTTTGGCGGTCGCCCCCCCCCCCCCCCCCCCTCTTTCACTGCGAGCCACGTCGCCACCACCGCCATATAGCTTGGCGCGATGTCCCATTTTTTAGAATTTTACTAAACTTCTCCCCTCTCCCGCAAATACTATTAAATTAATCCCTTTCCATGAAAATTTCTGTTTTTTCTTTCTTTAAAACCATGTGCATCTCACGTGTACCAACAACTTGTTAACTCTAAAATCATAACATTCCACAATTGGTTCTTCCTTCTTCTTTTTTTTATAAAATTATTACTAAATAAATAAGTGTTATATTAACGTGGGCAGCAGATCTGATATCCCAAAAATAGGTGTTCCAACCATATCTTCTCTCGTATGCGTAAAAAAAATTTAATCCATAATTATTCAGTTCTTTGAATTAAAAAATATTTGAAAGTTACATGCATATGAGATAAGACATGGTTGTGACATATATTTTTGGAACATCAGATCTCCTTCCGTTAACGTGTCTCGTAATGGCACATGATAATACGTCAATAAACGTGTATTTTATATTGATATTGCAACCAACACATGAAATAAAGCAATGTTTTACCTAAAAGTGTATATTTGTCAGGGCCGGACCTGAGTTGATGGGGGTCCAAGGCGAAATTTTCAAAATGGATCTCCTATACATAGTGTAAAAAAAATTTAAGTGTAAAAAAAAACTTGCTTCCACAAAGATTTGAACCAAGTACCTATAAAGCAAAAGTCTGACATTAAAACCGCTACACTACACTATTTTTACATTATAAAGAGCACATGATAAGTACTTGTCCTCTTTTACATAGATTCATGTTGGTGCCCCTTTCATCGGGGGTTCCTGGACCGTCGTCCGACCTGTCCTGCACCAGGGCCGCCCCTGATATTTGTCAATATCATGGTGAAAATATTCATATCAAATATATATTTATCCTGTACTGTGATGTATTCTTACGACATATATTAATATAGTTCAGTAAATAAATAATATAAATTATTATATAATTTTAAAAAGAATTATTAATTTTTTTTTTAAATTTTAGAACCGGGTGAACTTGTGCCGGTTGCAATTTTTGAATGGCCTCCGCGTTTCCACGTGCTGAATAGGAAGGTTCCGAATGTCTCGTTCAAAAAAAATTACGCACCAACTGTCCCTCGACGCAACCGTAAACTTAACCATCGCCAACGCGGGCTTAAATGCGAATGCAATCAGTGACGTTTCTCTCTCTCTCTCTCTCTCTCTCTCTCTCTCTCTCTCATTTTTTACTGTACATATTCCGTGCCAACAACACCATACTTTATTAGCAGACTCGTTTCTGTTGAACCTTCATTTTCATTACAATACATAATTAACAAAAGTATTAAAACATGGTTTACTAATAATTGAACATTAATTATACTAAGGGTACACATATAGACCCCACATTGAAGGGTAGGATACATGTACAAGTGCTATTATTAGATCCAGACCCAAATCGTGGGAGAAAACTTTGATACATCCGGCTGTATCAAAGTTTTGATACAGCCGGTGTATGACAAGTGGGCCCTCCTCTCTCTTCGTAATTCGTGCATGTAAAATTTTTATAGTGGGGCCCACTTGTCATACACCGGCTGTATCAAAACTTTGATACAGCCGGGTGTATCAAAGTTTCTCGTGTGTGTGTGTGTGCGTGTCTATATATATATATATATATATATATATATATATATATATATATATATATATATATATATATATATATATATCATAGGAAAACTTAGATGGTGAAACTTTTAAATTTCGAAAATATTCTTACATACTTATATTAATTAAAAATAGTTCATTAATTTTAATAAGGACAACTTAGTAATTAAGAAGACTACCCTTTGGTCTTCCTAAACTAATTAAGAAATGTTAAAATACGTGCAAGACACGTGCACATATGCTAGTATATATATATATATATATATATATATATATATATATATATATATATATATATATATATATATATATATATATATATATAATAGTTGTAGTGGTGAGACATACGGTTCGAGTGATCAGAAGATCGATTTCCGGTGGAAGCATTTGCCATAATATATATATATTGTCGATGGCTTGCAGGTTCGAGCGACGGGAGAAGCACATTTAATTTCATGTGGAAGAATAAATGTGAGTGCGGGCCGGATGAGGTGAGACAAGTTTGTGTGCGGGTCTTCGGACCGAGTTTGTAGGCCTTCGGGCCAGGAGGCTGTAACACAATTACCTGTTTCGAATATATATATATATATATATATATATATATATATATATATATATATATATATATATATATATATATATATACAAGGTTTATTCAGTTCGTTAAGTTGGACTATCGTATAATATGTAGGGTCTAATGTTGAAATCGTGGTTAAATGATATTAAAAATTATAATTTTTTTTACATACATTTATTGTATTTGCGTCCAAAGTTAGATTATTTGTTAAATTATCAAATTTTGGTTTTACTATTTTCAAAATATACACATTTTAATTACAACATATGCGTATAATTGAGGGTATTTACGTAATTGTACAAGTCTTATTCGATTTTCGGTTGTGGACCAAGATCGAACCCAAAATCGAAACGAAACCGAATAAAATTTTAGTATTTTAAAATCGAAATCGAACCAATTTTTTTTTCCAAACCGAACCGAATATAATGATCCCCTGCTCATAGGAACCTATTATCAAGAAACGGGTTCGGATCCTGGTTCAATTCGGATCGGGTTAACTGGTTATTGGTTAGAATTTACAGATATAGTAGCGAATAGGACAAAATTGACGGTGTTATTATTCCACTTTACATAAAAAAAAAAAAACCTAGCCCAGCATCGTGGGAGCTTCCACCACCACCAAACCCCACCCACTAAACTGTTCCTGCGGGACACCACACCTCCTCCTCCTTATTTATTAACAGCCTCCAAATTTCCTTTCCACCACGACTGCTCTTCCAATTCACACACTCCACCCCCCATTTTTTTTCAGGGAACGGACCATGGGCAGCCTCGCCGAGGCGACGATGACCGCCACTGCCGCGGCCGAGGCCTCGCCGGCGGTGACCTCACCCGTCGGCGGTGGCCGCAAGCCCAGACTCCTATGCCTCCACGGGTTCCGCACGAGCGGCGACATCATGCGGACCCAGGTCGTCGGCAAGTGGCCCGGTGCGGTCACCGCCCGCCTCGACCTCGTCTTCGCCGACGCCCCGTTCCCGGCGGAGGGGAAGTCTGACGTCGACGGAATATTCCCTCCTCCGTACTACGAGTGGTTCCAGTTCGACAAGGTCCCCCTCCTCCTCAATTTACTATTTTGCCCCTCCTATTCTGTTTCTTATTTTAATTTTTTTTTTTAGGAATTTATGGAGTACAGGAATTTCGAGGAGTGCCTGAAGTATATTGAGGATCTCATGATCAGAGATGGACCGTTCGATGGGCTCATGGGTTTTTCTCAGGTGAATAATTATTATTTTTGGTAATTTGAGGGGCTTATATGCATTTTTATGATTTTATATTTGGAGTTTTATTTATTTTATTTATTCATTTTTGGTATAAAAAAAATGATCAGGGAGCAATTTTGTCGGCGGCGCTTCCGGGCCTGCAAGAAAAGGTTCGTGGTACTGCTTGATGATTGTGATTATATTATATTTTTAATTATTGCCCTTATTATTTTGATTGTTTCTTAAAATAACATTTTTGTTGTTGTTAATTTTAGGGTTTGGCGCTGACTAAAGTGCCAAAATTGAAGTACGTGATCATCATCGGAGGTGCGAAATTCAAGTCGCCGACGGTGGCCGAGAACGCGTATTCGTCGAAGATTAAATGCCATTCTCTTCATTTCTTAGGTATATATATTTTTTTCTTTCTTTCTATTTTTTTTTTCGTAAAGTCAAAATGGGCAACTGAGTTGTGGAATGGTTGACCACATTCATATGGCATGACCATTAACATCATTCACAAGCATCCCAACCAACATGTTTGGGAATATGAATCCGAAGAATTGTCCCAATTCGAAACGTGCATCTTTGGGAATTAGAATCCGAGAGGAATTGTTCCGATTCGAAACGTACATCTTTGGGAATTGGGATCCGAGGCGAGGAATTAGCTTAACATGGACTTGGGAAACAATCAGGAAAGGCATCGAATTTTTGTAGGCATATTTCAATGAACCTTCGGAAACAATTACTAGGCTATTTAGATTCACATTTTTGTATGCATAAATGAGTATATTCAAATTCAATGAACCTTCGGAAACAATTAGTAAGAGATTTAGATTCATATTTATGTACGCATACATGAGTGAATTCGAATTCAAAGAAACTGATAGTCTCTGTCACTACACCAAAATTCTAAAGTAGAGAGGTGGATTCATGCGGTGGTATATATATTTCTAAATTTGCTTAATATGCACGTCACAGGATTCAAATTTGGATTTCTCTGTTACCATGTTAAAGTCCCTGCAAATATACCAAAACTCTAGATTTATAGTGAGGGTTGAGGGTTATATGTATTTGACAGAACCAAATGTGTTATTCTGTGTCAATGGTAACTTTACCTCCTAGATTAGATGTTGTGTTTGTTTTGATAAAAGTTTCTCTACTCATTAAATGAATATTTTGGAAGTAAGTTTAAAAATGAAGGAGTGATATATGATATTCACAATTTTGGAGGTAAATTTATCACAATTCTAAAGTTTCTCTACTCATTGGAATTTGGGACAAATCTGGCATGTGCTGAACTGGGTCTAAAGGGTCAATTTGGTTAAAAAGTTTTACAAAATACCTTAGAAAATAAAATGTTGCTGTCACCAAGGTTTTTTAATCTCTACTTTTAGAGAAACAATTGAACAACTTTACCAACATTCTATTTCTCCTTCGGAAGCAATCTAAGAAAGTCTATTGTAAGTATAAATTATGTTTATGTAATTTTTTTTCCGAAACAAAACAGCTGGGGAATTACAAGATAGGAGGGAATTGAGTATAAGCGTCCAACCATGAAAGGTTGTCAAAATCCACCCATCATGGATCTTGAATTTACAAGGACACGCAATTTCCACCAAAATTTAGGAGCAAAGTCTTTTGATACTTTCCCTTTTACTAATCAATGTCTGATTTTAAAAGTTACATCACTTGTATAGTTTCAAATAATGTTTAACCATGATAGTTTAACTTTTACTAATCAATGTCTGATTTTAAAAGTTACATCACTTGTATAGTTTCAAATAACGTTTAACCATGATAGTTTCCCTTTTACTAATCAATGTCTGATTTTAAAAGTTACATCACTTGTATAGTTTAAAATAATGTTTAACCATGATAGGAAAGCAATTCTACCAAAAGTAAACTACATTGAATCAAATAAATCTCAAATCATACTATAACATAATTTTACAAATTATACTCCCAATTTAACTTAGATAATACTATCTTTAATATACGAACCTAAAACTTTCCGTATAAGTCCTGAAATAATAGAATTGGAGATTTTTTTTTCCCTGGAATTTTACCTTTTCCCAAAGTGCAGTAATGAACCATTGTGCATCTCAAAGGTCAGCTTTCCGATTTTGCCTTTCAAGTGAAAGGTAGAACAATAAGAACGTTTTAGTTTGGCCAAGCCTGGTCGAGTACACGATTTGTCTACTCTCACAATCTACCAAGTTGAGCTGCTTGGGTAGATATTCAATTATTTAAATCCATTAGTCATTGATTTACAAATTTCTACTTTTACTATTGTTTTTTACGTTTATTGATTTCCTTGGAAATTACACTCAGAATCAAAAGTAGAAACCAGTCAATTTATCTTGAGCTAAAATGCTTTAGGTAATTTGGTCAAAAAAATTATTTGATACACTTGACAAAGTTAGGGAAATAGCTCTGCCAACACAAGGGCTTTTGTACACATTTCCTTTCTGTCATTTTTTCTATGATAAAATCAGTTAAAGCATGCAGTTTCCTTGAAAGTACTTTCTAACTTTTGGAACTTTTTGTAGTAAAAGTCAATGCTTTGGCTTGCAATTTCCGGGGCAAGTTCTTTGACAACATTGGAAAACAATGGAAAATATCACAACTTAGAAATATTGTGTGCTTGTTTATGTATGCGATAAAGCTAAGCTTACTGACCAACATATTTGCCAAAGTGTCCGGGCCGGGAGACTTTGATGCGAGTAGGACTTTGTTAAAGGCAAAGGAAGGCAATTTATAAGGGCACATAAGAATTTGATCAGGGCTAGCCAGGATTAGGGCTAGCCAATGTTTGAGGAGATTTTACTCGGGCTATCCGAATATTCCACACAGGGGGCTGTCCAAACCCCACACCCCCAAACCCCAAAAATCAATCTTATTTATAAATTTCACTCTCTTCTCACAAACCCTATTTCCCCTCCTCTTCTTCTTCTTCTTCTTCCTCTCCACCATTTCCCACTCCTGAAGCTACATATTATTTTGGATCTTCTTCTCCATCATTTTCCAACTCTCTCTCCCTACGATGGCACGCAAACGTTCCTCTCAATCAAGGTAAGAACCCTAGTACTTAAAGTTGTCAATTTTTTCCCAAAACCCTAATAATTTAGTTCGAAAAAATCCAAGTATACATTGTAATGGAATGATAGTTAAGATGACGGACAGTCGTTCTAGATGATCACGAATTTGTAATGGAATGATAGTTTAGAAAATCTCGAGTCGACTAGGACTGCAGTCCTGCATTGCACTTCTTGTTTGTTGTTTGCTAAGTATTCTTCGATTGATATTAAATATTCGTAGTCACGAGCCGAATCCGAAGACGAAGGACGTTGACGTCGAGCCTGAAAGAAAACATTCTACCGCATCGGAGCGGAAGGCACGTGAAGCTGAGCGGCTTCGCGATAAACCAATAACGATAAGAGAACCGGAGGCACCCACTCAGACTACAACACGTCGAATCAAACGCGTTGCAAGTAAATCGAAGCAACAGAAGACTCGCCCTGATTCTTCCTCCTCCGATGATGATTTGGCCATTGTTCATAGAGGGAGGGGGGACGATGGTTCCGAACCTTTTCACGAGAAGGCCGCTTCTGATAGAGCTGATCGGGAAGTGAGTCCAATCAGTTGCTCACTATTGAAGTCTCTGGCTAACCACATATCTTACCAAATTTGGAAGGATCTGGCAAGTTCGTTATCTTAGATGTAAATTGACTTTTGAAAATAGTTGTTATATTTTATATTTATATATTCTTTATCTTGTTTTATTTTCAGAAAAGCTCGCGTATCTTGCGGGTCATTAAACACGCTAAGATGTGCAGTACATGGGATTTTGACAATTTGAAAGAAGGTGTGAAGGCCAAAATCATCTCTACTGGGTTGCAACATATTGCGAAACACTCGTATAAGATCTTGGATCACGCACTGATCTCTGCGTTTGTGGAGCGGTGACATCCCGAAACAAACAATTTTTATTTCTCATCCGGGGAGTTGACGATCACCCTCGACGACGTCCACCCCATTTTGGGACTTAGAGTTGATGGTCGTCCAATGCTGATGAATTATTCTACGGACAACTTTGAGATGTATGACGAGATGGTGGAATTGGTCGCCAATTCACTCGGTATTGAGGCAGAGAATTTTGTTAGTCTCCCCGAGTTTAAGAAGTTGTACGGAGTTCCTTTGAGTTTTCTGAGGAATACACGCATTGATGATGATGACGATGAAGATGACGATGAGGACGACGACAACTCTTGTTTTCCGTTTCTTTCTTTGAATAGGAAGCTTGTCATCCCTCTTTGGACAAACGAACCTTCCCACGCTTATTTCAATATGCTCAAATAATGATAGTTCTCTTCTAGTAGACTCGAGCTTCTTCTTCTGTGTTCTTGTAAGTCTGCTTGGTAGTCTACCCTGTCACGCCCCGACCCGGAATCACCCGAATCATCGTTCTCGCAGGGGACGTGATGCCGCACGAGCCTGGAGTTGCGCTCGTGCAAGACAAGATAACAAGTTCTCAAATGTTTATCTTTGATTTGATATTAACAACGAAAGAAAAATAGAGTATACGAAACAATTCTCTTTATTGATATTCGAACGGAGATTACAAAGACTTTCGATAGTCCAACAATATATGCCAGATTGGCTACAACACTCAAGTTCTCTCTTGCTCACAAAGGATTTTACCGTTCCATACATCATGCCTTCTATATCTCGGCCGCATCAATCCATGTTGCATATCCGAGCGTTAATGCGATCGCACGCTTCAATTACGCTTCGGCATTCCAAGCCTCAACGCGTTCAAGCGAAGCTCCGCCACGAGCAGACTAATCCGTGAATCTGCTAGCAAACTAGTAGAGAATTAGTACTTTCGTCATCGCTGTACTGATCAAAGACCCACTTAACAAACCGACATTTAGTATTGTATTGATTCATGCAAACATACAATTTAATTCTCTTTCTATGTTCTCCTTAGGATAAGTTCATGGCATATTCGAAGACTGTAAGCATGTTATCATGACAAGCATGTTATTCAATTTGCATAAGTAAACAGGCAAGCAATCTCGTATTGTTCCGTGACTTCTTACCAACATCGACGCACTCGCCCTTACACCGACGCAAGGTGAATACGCCTATCAGCTTTTCCTGTCATGTTGTGCTCTCTATACGGATCTATATGTGCACGATATGAGTGTACCTTGCACTTTCGATCCAGGATCCGTCCATGCAGGATATATGTATACCTTGCACTTCCAATCCATCGCCCTTAACTATATGAAGGTCACTAGCTTTTCGGACTAGAATGGACTTATGCTTCTTAAATCGAATATGTAAGACGATGATCACTCTGTGCGGTTGCTAACCCAAACAATCAGAGGATCTCCGAAATACTCGAATAAGTAGCTTATCACATTCACTAGAAGGTCGCTAACCGTCTAGATGAAGTGCACCAGCATATCGATAATCGTAGTCCCTCCTAGGCCGAACGGTCCCAGCGCCCCGGTGCGCCACGTTCGAGGGATTACCCGTGCACGAGCTTCTTTATATCTTTAAGTCCATTTGACCATGCAACGCATCTTATCTTTCATACAACCAAACAAATTCGCTTATCTCTATTTCAATTGGCACAACGTCCCACTGTTCTCAACGAACTCCCCGAAGGCCATGAACATTTCAAAGGCACCATGTCGTATCGACAGTTATGTCACATTCGTGCCATAACTGTTATCTTCTTCACAACGACGCCATCTTTTGTAAATATCGTGCAACTGCGTACCGTTGATATAGTTATTCGCCCTTTACTTGCATCATGCGTTTGATGCACGCCTCAAAGCCGTATTTCAATATTCTACGCCTTAGTGTTCAACGCGTTATACTTATGTTCCATTCTTCCAATTCGTGCAACTGAGGCACGCCTCGATAGGCTATTCCATGTTCTATAGCTCGTGCAACTGTGGCACTCGCGCCATATAGTCTTTCAATGTTCTAGCATGCTAACTCGTGCACGGGGCACGAATGACTTGTGCACTGAGGCACTCGTCGATACAGTTATCCCATGTTCTTATGGCCTGCGCACCGAGGCGCTCGCCTTTACGATATTCAATGTTCTATAGCGACTCGTACATTTGTTGTACGATTCATTTCAATTGTTCTATCTAGTGTTCGATATGCACTATGTTTATCTCTCTATCGAGCCACGTCCGTGGCATCGATAGGTTAACTCAGTATACAATGATATATATTTTACTTAGGCATGAAGGAGTAGGAAAGAGAAGTCGATGTCCCCCCACCTTGAGTCGATACGCCTTGTCGTTTCGCCGAGCCGATGCGGCTTGATTTCATAACTTCGTTGCACGGCCAACTCTCATGACTTACCCATTCGAGCACTTCGTGCTTCATTGAATTATACGTCTGATTTGAATTATACGTCTGATTTAGCTTACCGTGTCAACGCCTCAGTTCGTCGCAAGGCGACGATTGGTTTTGCGGACTCTTTTCTGAATAAGGCAAAATGCCGACCTCTAATATTTCAACGTAAATGGATAGTCTGCACACGAAACCAACTAAAATCAATACTTATTCGAATCGTCAATTGCCTTGCGTCGATTCGATTTCTTAGAATCTTCGAACCGACTCAATGCTTTCCCTCGGGCCAACTTAACACTTGCATCGATCTTTCTTGATACGTTCCTCGGGTCAATGTAACTATCCGACTCGATGCATCCTCTCGGGACAACGTAACTCTTCGAGTCAATGACTTAACATAATGCACCGTGCGGAGCGGGGCATTACATACCCTTCGGGGCAACGACAACAGATGGCTCATGCACATGACTACTTGCCGGGTGGACAAGTTCTTGAATTTTAAGTTCAGTAGACTTCCTCTCAGGTTCTAGTGCAGCACACCATCTTGCATGAAGGAGTTTAACTTCTGGCAAGGAAAAGAAATCGTCGTGACTGTCCACCATAGGCATGACTAACAACTGTCTCCAACGTTGATCAACGACCACTACTGGAATAGGCCTACATTGACGTCGATATTCGTTGATCTCATGAGCACAAGGATGGCCGAGAGAATGTCGATGTGTACAACCACATTCTTCGGTATCAAAACCAACTGAATTCGTTCGAGAAATCTCATCAAATAGCAACACCAATGCATAGTGAGACAATACATGGACTAAATCAGACAACAGCTCTTCTTTCCTATTTTCGTGCTTTACAATATTCAGGCTCATCTGAAATAAAGCCTTTATTTCGTTCACCGTCGAATTGGTCATTAGATTTATCGACTGTCAAACTGACACAAAACCACCGACCGATGAACGTGGAAATTTCTTCAGTGTTGAGTGTGAACCTTCGGTACGGTTGGTAGTGGTCGTGCCGTAATGCTTCACCTTATTCGTTCATGCTAAGACGAAATCTTCTTTATGTGGATCAACACATGTGTCTTTGATATAAGATATACATGGCTTGTTGCTACTTTTCCACTTCTCTTTGAACTCCAACCATGCTTTGTCAAAAGCGTCTACAGTACTTGTTCGTCACACAAGGGTCCAATCGTTGTAGAATTCTGTGAAGCGGTCCATATCAAGTTTGTTGTCTACTTTTTCAAACCTGCTCTTGCATTGTGCTTGAATATTTCGATTAATATGCCATGTGCATAGTAGTCTACGAGCATGAGGAAATACGATATCTATAGCATTCATCAATGCATATTCTCGATCGGTGACAAAAGCAGGCGGCTCTTTGTGTCCAGTGTAAAGTGTCTTCAATTTGTTCAATGTCTATGTATTGTCATCTACGGTTTCATTCTTCAAGAAACAAAATGCAACTGAAAATGATTTATCCATTGACGTGAAGCCGACAATGTGGAAAAGTGACATTTTGAATTTGTTAGTCATGTACGTGCAATCAGCCACAAAGACATCGGCAAAGGACCGTGCCAAATGCGTACAATTCGGATGCGCCCAAAACATAGAAGTAATTTCATTAGACGGCGGATGTCTTCTATGGTACTCCACATAGTGATTGTCGGCAAGTAACTTCAAAACTTGTTGCATCGCCATTCTTACTCTTAGGGTATATGTCCTCGATCTCGTGAGTGCATTGTAGACTGTCCTCATCGTAGACTTGTTCTTTTCATTCTTCTGGCGCACCGCGGAATAAATTTGTTTCGGGCCAACTCCGGAGCTGGGCAATTCTTCAACTAACTTCTTCTCCTCTTCGTTCAACCTTCCGGCATAGGGATGACCAGTAAGTGTCTCCGCCAACGTATAATTGTGCATCCCATTTCTGACATCAACTGTCCACTTTCCATCATGTCTTGAGACAAGCACTATCTTGAAAGGACAACCACACTTTCTGGACCCTACGCCTTCTCCGGGACTTTTTTTCGGGCGCATTCTTCTTTCCTGCGATGAAGCCTAAATGTCCCACCTCTTTCGCATCCAAGATCAATAGTTTTTCGACACGACGGGCCTCGTAATGACCTTGAAATGACAAGGACTGTATTTGCTTGCCTTCCAACTTGTCTGCACCATTCTAATGCTTCTTCATAAGATTCAAAGGCGACATCCGTTGAGAATATATTACTCAAGTCAATGGAAATAGGAGATGGTATGCCCTACATTAAATTTCCAAAAAAATTGCCAATGACAATTACAAAAAAAATACAATATGAACAACTTCAGGGCTGTCAAGAAAAATCGGCATTCCTTCAGGACTGTACAACAGGACTGCCAGACAGTCTGGCAGTCCTTCGTGTTTTATAGACTGCCAGAAAGTCTGGCAGTCCTATTTTACACTAGTTCTACACATAGACTGTCGCGTAATCTGGCAGTCCTTCGTGTTTTATGGACTGCTAGAAAATCTGGCTGTCCTGTTGTACAGTATTTCTACACATAGACTGTCGCGTAATCTGGCAGTCCTAGTTACTTCTTGGACTGTCATGTTTTGTGCCAGTCCTATTTTACACTAGTTCTACACATAGACTGCCGCGTAATATGGCAGTCCTTCGTGTTTTATGGACTGCCAGAAAGTCTGGCAATTCTGTTGTACAGTATTTCTACACATAGACTGTCGCGTAATCTGGCCGTCCTAGTTACTTCTTGGACTGCCATGTTTTGTGGCAGTCCACCTTTACAGACTGTTTGTTTCGGGACTGCCACAATATGTGGTAGTCCTAGTGTCCAAGTCTTCGGGAGAACTCTATGTGTCGACTACGTATTTGGTCGGTCGAAAATTTACCGAGAGTTCTTTGGATGTTTTGTCGTGTTCTTCGGAAGATCCGGGTTCCTCGATTGATAGACGTGATGATCCATTTTCTTCCATAATTTCTACAATGGGACAAAATATTAGATTATTTCAAAAGAACAAATTATTTAAGAAAATTTGTCGTTTAGCTGACGTAATCGTACCAAATATACTAAGAATCTTCCTTGGAGAATCTTCTAGAGTTTGGAGAAATGTGGGGTTGAGAAAAAAGTTGGGACCACAAGTAGAAATAACTAGGGTTTGGAGAAAAATGGGGAGAGAGAATGGAGAGTGAGAAAGAAGACACAAATTATAAGAGTTATCTTTTATACCTACCACTTGGATAGCCCTGAGTTAATTTTTCAGTGGCAAACTTGTAAATAATGGAAAACTAACACTTGGCTAGCCCTGATCAAATTGTTATCTGTCCTTATAAATTGCCTAAAGGAAGTAGGTAGGGCGACGGGTGCAAGGTAAATGAAGAAAAAAAATGTTACACAGAGGAAATGAACAGCTGTTTATTGGTCTCATGACCGTAAAATTGCTAAGCCATAATGTCGCTTTACCTGTCTGACAACTTTCTTGTTATATTTTATGGCATGATCTTCTCACAATTATGGTTACCATGGTTAGGAATTTTGTACCAACATAGTTCAGGCTGACATCCGAACATAAAAATTTGGCAATTATTCAATGGAGGTTTCTTATGCTTCGTAGCCTTCATTGTCAACCTCATTCAGCTGAGAAAAGGCTTGCTGCTGCTACTTCTGTTAGGACATGAAAGACGTTCAGATTAAAATCTTCAATTCATCAGTCGGTCAACCGTTATTTTGCATCTTGTTTGAAAAAGACTGGTCATGGATCAATTAAGTTTGATTAGTTGATGCGCATGTGCCTTATGTATTTAACTTTAGCTACCTGTGAAATTTCAACCTAAAATTGAAGACTTCTTTTTCATTGATTTCAGATGTCCTTACCTTGCACGATACATTTTATATTCATTAGGAAGGACAAGTCTGTAGTGGATAAATAAGTCCAAGCTAATAGAAACCCGTTCTACCAAAGTAATAGACAACTATCATTTTCCCTTAAAGGACTATATGACAACAGCTTAAATGTGGCTTAGTCATTTATTCACGAGGGCATCAAATGAATTTGGAATGTGAGAGAGCATTGTATTGCTGGCACAGTCTGTTGTTTAGTAAACCTCCATCACATACCCAATTTGCATAATTTTATTATATTGGATAACATTTACCAAAATCTCTTGTTGTATTTTGGTTTTTGCAGGAGAAACGGACTTCCTAAGGACGCATGGAGAAGCCTTGCTCGAAGAATTTGTGGACCCTGTTGTGATCCGCCACCCCAAGGGCCATACCGTCCCCAGGCTTGGTAAGTTTTGTGGTTGTGATCATTCTCCAGTCTCTTTTTATCCGGAAAGAACCTATAATGTGAGAAGACATTGGACTTAATTGATTAAAATAGGATATAATAGTAATACAAGATATGTACATTCTAAAACCTCAGATTCATTCTTTTCTGTTATCTATGCTGTTTTAGATGGAGAAAACTTTGATACCGAAGGGGGTATCCAAGTTTTGATACCCCCTATGTATGACATGTGGGCCCCCTCCCTCTTCGTAAAATGTGTAAACATCAGGGCCGGCCCTGAGCTGATGGAGGCCCGAGGCGAAAGTTCCAAAATGGGCCCCCATACATAATGTAAAAAAAAAAGTATAAATAAAACAAAAAATTGTTGTAGCCAAAATTTGAACCAAGGACCTCTTAAATATAAGTCTAACATTATAACCACTGCACCACAATATTTTTTTGTTAAAAAAAACACATGATACATATTAGTTCTATTGGAGATTGTTCCATGTTGGTGCCCCCTTTCGTCAGGGGGCCCTGGGCCGTCGCCCGGCCTGCCCTGGGCCCGGGCCGCCCCTGGTAAACATATATATATATAAATAAATATTGAGGGGGCCCCACTTGTCATACATAGGGGATATCAAAACTTTGATATCCCCTTCGGTATCAAAGTTTTACTCGTTTTAGATGGACTTCTACACCTGCAGCTGTTACAATGTGTATTTATTCATAGACAAATTACTTTAAGTGGCACACGAGTACCAAAATTATTTCACTTGAACTTTATCATTGATGGTTTCGGTTCTTACATTAGCTTGTTTTGTTTTACCAGATGATAAAAGTCTGGTGATAATGCTCGACTTTTTAGAGAAGATCGAAAAGGATTTGCGAAAAGATGCAATCTTGGACGAGGAACACAGGGAAGAATACAAATGTTGAAGCATCAAGCTATACTTTCAGACTATATATTGTTTGTACTTTCAGTTTGAACTCGTGAAAACGAATTTTGTTGTAAACAAAGAAGTTCCACTGTATAAACAGCTAACATGGCTGGTGGAAATATTCGAAACTTCAATTACATTTTTTTTTTTTTTTTTTTTAATTTTTTTTACGTTTGTGATATGAATCTGATTTCTCGTTCATCTTTGTTTAGAGCAATATTATTAAATCCAACATGCTCTTCTTTTTTTTTTTTGAGGTCATAACTTTGATTTAAATTTGTTTCGGTCTTTTTCGGATCGGTGCATTGGCTAGCCTGTTGCATGGCTATATCATCTCAAATATCTTGTTGTGTATTAAAGACCTGCCAAGTTCATGTTTTTTTTTTTTGTGAAAGAGGGCACCGGCCAAATACATTAACAGAGCCAAAGCTTAAGATGTGCAACTGTTATATCCGTTACTCGCTCTCTAGTCTGGACTCAACAGTTATGTTTGTTGTTTGGGCCTCGGCAGAACTAGGGACGGCAATTTCCTCTGAACCCGATGGTAACCGGTATTTTTTTCGAGGGCATGAATTTGGGGAATAAAAAAGGGAAAATGCCGGATATGGGCATAGTACTACCTATCCCGTTAAATCCCCAATTTCGATTACTTATACCCATAATTTGCAACCCATTGATATGGGGTTCATGATCTATCTAATAGTTGTAGTATATATATATATATATATATATATATATATATATATATATATATATATATAGAGAGAGAGAGAGAGAGAGAGAGAGAGAGAGAGAGAGAGAGGTTTTATTAACCTGTCTTGCGTTTTCTAAAAATGAAAACAACTTTTTTAAGCTTATATTGAACATGAAAGATTGTTAACGTGGCGGAAAATGGAGACGAAAAAATTTCGGCCCAAAAAGTGTTTACAAGGGAGGGAGGGGAGAGGACGGGGAATGCATTGTAAACGAGGATGGGAGTAAAAATTGAACCTGACTGGAGCGGGAACGGAGATTCAAACACTACTCTATGGTAGAAATTGAGGGTATGGTCCCCGACCCCTACCAGTCCCATTGCCATCCCTAGGCAGAACTTGAACATGAAATTTTGACTTGAGTTCAAGGATCTGGAACACGAAGCGGCTGGAACTCTCCTATTATCGTTATCGAGCATCAATTTCGATATTAAAGGAGTAACATCAAGGTCGGTTTTGAGGGAGTGCAATGCACGCGATCACACTAGGCCTCTCGAATTCATAAGCCTACAAAAAAAAAATTGTATGTTACATATTTTACATTTATTTATATATAACTACATATAGAACAAATGCTAGTAAAATTAAACTTTTGATGCATATTTAGTTACTAAAATCTCTGTTACAATCACATTTTGGCATATCCAACTATTCTAGGTAACTTAAAAATATAATTATAGAATAAAGATAGTTCCTATCTCAATCGAAAGATATTATAGTATCGAATGATTTTCCATGTTAATTTTGGATAATTTAATTTCTGACCCTTTTATTAGAAAAAAAATTATATGAGAATAGGTATCCATTTATTTTGTATACCGGGCCTAGTCGTCCTTGATGAATGTAAGGACGTAATATGCAATTGAATATGCTAATTTCAGCTTAGGTGAACAATAAGATATTTATCGGTGGAATATTTTGTGGTGATTGTTAGCCATCAATGGATTTACAAGTATGTATTATCATCAATATATAGCATACATTGAAGGCCTCGTGATCAACATGGGCCATTTGATGGCCTGTTGGATTTTCACAAAGGTACAAAAAGAAAATATTATACTCATGAAACTTTACTCATGATTTTAACTATACTCACCATCGCTTGTATGTAACTTTTAACATTCTGTCTATGATTTAAACTTTACTCATGAAACTCTTGTGACAAATCGGAAATCTAAAATAGATAATGTTTGATGAACTGATAAACCTAAGTATACAGATTTGAATAGGGGTGAGCGCTGCGCTTATTCGGTTTCAACAGAACCGAAATAGTCAAAACCAAATAAACCGAAATTAGCCAAAATCGAATAACTATTCGGTTTATTCGGTTGGACTATTTATATTGTATAATAGATATGATCCAAAGTTGAAATCGTAGTTAAATAATATTAAAAAAAGTTATAATTTTTATACATACATTTACTGTATTTGCTTTCAAAGTTTGATTATTTGTAAAATTACCAAAATTTTGTTTCAAAATACATAAATAGAATTGTTGCTTTCAAATATACACATTATAATTACAACATATGCATAGAATTGATGGTATTTACATAATTGTACAAATTTTATTCGTTTTTGACCGAAATTCAAAATCGAAATCGAATAATTTTTTTTAATAATTTTAAAACCGAAACCGAATCGATTTTTTTTTTTTTTTTCTAAACTGAACCTACTCTCTTATTGGGTTCCGTTTAATTTTCAATGCAAAATCGAATAACCCTATATTTGATTACCCCTCCAATGAAAGAAAAAAAGGAACAAAGTCGAACCCTTATTAATAGTATGAATGTGAAAGCAAATTGAACAAGTTACGTCGGTGTCCATTTGCATGGTTTACCTGTGTTTCTAGACAAGAAATGTAAACTAAAACAACAAAATAGTAAGAGGGGGCACCAAAATATAATTATATTTTACTGACCACATGAAGCGACAACCTACGTATTAATAACATTAATGACCTCACACATAACCAAGGTATAGGCTATCACATGGTTAACATCATGTGCGCGGCAAAATTTGTCAGATATTGGTGTCCTTTTGGAGGTGAGCCTTATTCGATTTTGGACATAGAATCGAACATAATAAGAGATTCGATTCAGTTTGGAAAAAAAAATCGGTTCGTATTCGGATTACCAAATTGATTATCTGTTCGATTGTGGTTTAGAAATTTTAAAATTTTGATTTATTCATCATTTTCATAAATGAAAAAAATAATATACCTCCATGGCTCGATCTACTAATACCCAATCAGAATCTTATGCCTCTTTCCAATAATCACAAGGGGCACTCCAACTTGGCCCTAATATTCAATTTTAACTATTTTGATTAGATTGAAATCGAATAAACCGAACGCTAGAGCATTTTCCAAACCAGGACCGGCCCTGAGCTCATGGGGGTCCATGACGAACTTTCAAAATAAGGACCCATACATGCTATAAAAAAATATTCAATTTTTTTTTTATAAAAATAGCTATAACAATGATTGAACTTAGGAACTTTAGTAAGAGTCTAAAGTACTAACCACTACTACACAATAACTTTGTTTCTACGAGGGTCCATGGTATATACTAGTTCTATTTTGAGATAAAAAATTATTAATATATTTACTTTTAAACTTTTTTGGGGTCGCTCATGATCCGTGGGTCATGAGCGGTCGTCCTGGCCGTCTTGGGCCAGGGCCGGCACTGGTCCAAACTAAAAAAATAAAAAAAGTTGTCCAGTTAAATCATTCAATGCTGGTCAGACTGGCAATGGATACACATATGATGGTCCCCCATACTGCTGTTTATCTCCTATTTTCCATTGCCTGGCTTTCTGTATAGGTTCCTTGGATGAAATCTAGGCAACAGTACTTGGATCTCCACCCCCTCTCTCGCTGAGCTGAGTATATTCTCAATCTACTGCTACCAATTCTAAGCGATCATAAATAAATTTATAGGTACAATATATAAATACGAAGAATCCCAATAAATGAATAAATTAAAAGCCAATCGCAATAAATAAAAGCCATAAAGAAAGTTCCCATATGACAGAAGAACAAGAACTAAACTATATATAGAAGGTTGTTATGTGTGGTTTACTAAAAATGATAAAAATTAATACATAGTAGCTTTGAATAGTAAAAATATCAGTTCTTAGGAACTCAAAATAAGAACTCACAGTATAGTTATGACACGGCCTAATTTTTATCTCTAAAAAAAAAAATTAAGAGATAAGATGCATTTAATCAAAAGTTTAAAAAAAATAGTAACTTACGAGTTAATTTATGATTTTTTCTAAAGATATACTCATTTCGTCTTAAGGTATTTATTAAATAATAAAATTCGCTAACCTCGTTCTAGCTACACCTATTAAGTATATACTAATTTGAAGTAGATTTCGTAGTGTCATGGACTATGGACGGTATGACTCTGCGTTGTCTTCACCCATCTAATACGATCTTCGTGTCAAGACTCACTTCACATTGGGCGATGACGTTCAGGGCCGGTCCGGAGGGTTGTCCTATCCTAGAGCTATTTTTGGTTGTCCCTTGACCTTTATTGTCAGCTGGTCCTGGTGGTTATTCGTGGTCCTACCTTTGGTGGGATCATGCTGGACATGGAGGGTTGTCCTAGCAGAGGAGGGTTGTCCAAGTCTCGAGTCTTGTCCTGCTTACCCCAGGACCGGCCCTGATAACGTTCAACTAAGTTCGCCTTCTCCAAAGAATGTCTCTTTTGGTACATTTGCATAAACAAATTCTAAAGACACTAGTAACGGGAGCTTCCAACTCTCTGGTCAGAAACTCAAGATAACAATTTCCTAGAAATAAAAATTATTGTCGGCAAGATCGACCTCTTGATATTAGAAGAACTAAGGCCATGTTTGTCCGCAAAATCAGGACATTATATAAAAAAAAAAAGTTATTTATTTTCTGTGTTTAGATGCCAAAGAGAAGGAGCATGAAAGAAAAATAGTTTTCAAAGAAAAGAAAAATTGAGCAAAATGGTTTCCCATTCGCCATAAGGATTCACTTTTCTGGATTTATTATAAAAAAAAAAATTAGGACTAAATTATTCCAGCTCAAAAATGTACTTTGACTGGATTATTAACCCTTAGATACTTTCCAAAGAGAAATTGATAAAATTACAATTTTTAAAAAAGAGAGCAAAGTATTGCCCTTCTATGAAACTAAATGAGTCCTAAAAGGAGAAATTATTGGGTGGTCCGTCTCACCAGGTGGCAACGATGAATGGTGAGTCCGACCACTAATTTTTTGACACTTGGCATAAGATATTATATCACTACATTTCTCTTATTTTATAGGTCAATTTTTAAAAAATATTTTTGGAAGAAGAAAAATCTATTTTTTAATTATATGCCAAGTGAATTTCTATATATGAAATATAATCTTTATAATTTTTTATGCCAAATATTATGCCAAGTGTCAAAAAATTATGGTCGGACTCACCATTCATCATTGCCACGTGGTGAGGATGGACCGCACAATAATTTCTCCCTAGAAGGGGCGAAAAATACCAGCCTCAGAACGAATATAGGGATCTGCTTAGATTAAGGGGAAAAAAATAGCAGAGTTGAGGGTGACTGTTCGTGTTGTCTCTTGTTTCATTATCACTCTTTTAGATTTTTTTTTTTTTTTTTGCCTACGTATATTTTTTTTCACTTAATTTTCTCTCACTTAACTCTCGCTCTCATGTTTCATTATCGAGTAATTTCTAACTCACCGAGAGAAATTTTTTTGAACCGAAATCGAGCCACACGTGTCGGCCCCCTCCCTTTCGCCGAAGGTGGAGCCTACGCTAGCAGGGGCTGAGGGAGGGCCACGTCAGCCTAGATTCGGCCTTCGGTACTCCCTTTCGGGTGTGAGGACTTTTCTTTCGCTATCGCTATTTTAGATTTTCTTTTTGTGTAGGTCTATTTCTCTTTTAATTGTTAATTATTTTTCTCATCAATGAAACACGCATGGATCTGCACGACTTTCTTAGAAAAAAAAATAGAAAATTCCACAAAAGGGATGTGGAAGTAAATGACGCAAACTACAGACAGCGAACATCGCAGTCTTAAGTACATAATAAGTTTCCTCGTTGCCATAGGAAAAGTCGATACCTAAAAAAATAAGATTAACAATGTTATCACGTCTCTAAAACCCTCTGTCAAAGCAGTATTAATATTGTAATTTAATGACGGATCGGTGGCGTGACCGTGTCCGTGTCGTCGTTGAATAAAAATATAAGGTTGGACAAATTTTGGCTTGCACGTGCGTCGAGATGGCCGAGCAGTGGAAAATGTTAAGATACTTTGGTTTTATTAGATCAGCTGCTGCCACAAGGAATCTCTGATTTAAGTGGAGATTTTTTTTTCTTTTTTTTTTTTCTTTCAGGGGCTTTAGTGACAAATGACCAGATTCAAGAGTGTGCATCACTGGTGCATTTGGTAGAAGGGAAAAGTAGAAGAAGAAAAAATGAACGAGGGAAAAGTGGGAGTAAGAAAATATTTTTTTTTGTTTGATACGAAGAAAAAAAATGGATGGAAAAAAAAGTGGAGGGATTGAATTTTTCTAATAACTAAAAAAAATTAATTATTCCAAAAGTGGAAGAAAAAGTGCATATCCATCTTAATTTAAAATTAAACCATATAGAAATTATATTATTTTAAAGTAGTTCAATAAAGTCAAATGGTAAATAAATATTATTAGTTGAGAATATAATCAGTAATGTCTATATTTTTTATTTTTCTTATCTTTCCTTTCCATGTGGATGGAAAATAAATCTTTTTTATTTTACTTTCTTCCACTTTTACAACATTCCTACCAAACACAGTCTGAGAGCATCTCCAACCCTAATGTGAGTTTGGAAAAAATAGTTTCCGCATAGGAATGATAAACTTTTTTTTTTTTCAAAAGTACTTATCCAATGCAAATGTAAAATAAAGAGTGGAATTGACATGACAAGGACAATGTAAAGTTGGTTGTCTAGATCAAGACAATGTACTTCACAATAATTTTATGTCCACATCATCATTTATGAATAAAAATATTTATAAAAAAATAGAAGAAGAGTATATGTTGTTTTTAAAATTATAAAAAAATACTTTGTCTCGTCTTCTCAATATTTTTGCATTGGAGAAGACTTTTCAAACTCATTATTTTTTGTAAATATAATCTTGTCATCTATAAAAAAAATATTGTCTTGTGTCTCATGTCACCTACAAATCACAACACAAAACACGACAATAGGATTGGAGATGCTTTAAGCTAATCCAAGCCTTCAAAATGAAGGTGTTTTTGCCTGACAAGTGGCAGGATGATATTCGAGGCTCACTTTCCACGGCTTTGACTAAAGGATGTTAGTCTCGGAAAGGGGTGAGCATTATTCGATTTTTTTTTATCGGAGAAATGAACCAGATCGAATAATAGATTATTAGGTTTGATTTGAAAATTTTCGATACGTCCAAAACCGAAAGTAAAACAAAACTTACGCAAAATAAATATCATCAATTTTATGATTAAAAATGTGTATATTTTGTATATTTTAAAAATAATAATTTTATGTTTATATTTTAAAGTCTAACTTTGATAATTTAATAACTAGTTCAACTTTTAATCCAATTTTAAAATACATCAAATATATGTATAAACATTTTTTAATATAATTTAACCATAATTCCAATGTTTGGTCCGACCCATCAAACAAATAAAATACTCCAACTAGACAAATCGAATAAAACGGATCGATTATCGGTTCCGTTTGATTTCGGTCATGGCTAATTTTTGTTCGGTTTCGATTTTGGATTTTTGGAAGTTCGATTTATTCGATTTTGACTGTTTCGATTTGGTTGAAATAAATCGTTTGGTTCGAGGAATCATGTAGTTGGGAAAAGAAAGTGATTACTTTCCTATGTTTTGGTGTCAAAGGAATTGAGGAGGAAAGGAAAGTGATTTCTAATAAAAAAAAATTAGGAAAAAAAGTGATTCCATCCATCCAAGCAAGGAATCACTTTTCCACATTGAAGTATTCAATTTACTTTCCAAATTCTTTGACATTTCCAAACATCAGAAGAAAAAGAAAAAAATCAATAAAAATTGTAGTTTTCCAAAGAAAAAGAAGTGCCAAGGAATTGACCTCCTTTTCCTTTCATTCCGCAAACCAAACGAGGTAAGATAAACCGAACGCTCAACCCTAGTACCAGTGCCAACAAAATTCTCGCTTATGCAAGATCATGGGAAGGTTAAGGTGTACGGAACCTTACCTCATATGTATATATATACGGAGAGATACTTTTTGGGACTGGAACTTGACTAAAGGATGCCTCAATGCCACTAGACTCACGTTTACACATAAACCTCGAAAGGATCAAGGTACACACAACCTTACCTCTATATATATATACATGTGATTTGAAAAAGTTCTCTCCATAATTCGAACATAAATCCTCCGAAAATACAAACAATAAAGAGTAATTCTATAGAGACACACTTTTATTGACATACTTTGTTGACACACTTATGTGACAGGTGATTTGGCATTCCATGTCACCCGAATTAATTCAGGGCTTATTAATTATTTTTTTGGTATGTCCAATTTTGTATATATGAAAAGTTTTCATTCTTTAGAGCATCTCCAACCCTATTGTGACTTTGGAAAAAAGTTGTTGCCACATAGGAATGACAAAATTTTATTCAAAAGTTCTTCTCCAATGCAATTGTCAAGTCAATTGTGAAGCTTATGTGGCAAAAATTAAAGAAGAGATTGTGAAGTTGATTGTCTTGTTCTAGACAATGCACTTGACAATGTCTTCTCTTCCATGTCATCAATTATGAATAAAAACTATTAGAAAAAAGAAAGAAGATGAGTAGTTGTCTTAAAAGTTACCTTGGAAGTTGGAAAAAATAATTTTTGTTGTCTCCTCAATACTTTTGCATTGGAGAGAGTTTTTCTATCTCATTGTCTTTTGAGATATAATTTTGCCACATAAACAAGACATTGTCTTGTGGCTCATGCCACATAGGAGCCACATAAGACTCACAACACTTAACATGACAATAGGGTTGGAGATGCTCTTAGTATGTGTTGCAATTTTGTATGGCCAATTAATTATTCACTTGCCAAAATTGTCCATGTCCATTTAATTAGTTCATGTGTTACAATTTTGCATGGCCAATTAATTATTCACTTGCCTAAATTGTCCATGTCAAATTAATTAGTTCACAATCCATGCAAAAGATTCATCAATCTTCTTGCATGTATTGACCCCAAAATAAAACAACAAAAAAAATTTATGGTGATTTCAAGAACATATCAAAAAATACAGATGAGTGAAGGAAACGAACCTCAAAATGTCAAACTCTGGATTCGTCACGGTTATGGTTTTCTTTCTTTGTTCTTATGGTAGGGTTAGAGAAGAAAATTGAGATGAGTAGAAGAAGGAAATGGAGATGAGCAGAAAAAAATAAAGAAGATAATAAGTGTGGCTATTAATTGGTCATACAAAATTGTAACACATGCTAAAGATTGAAAACCTTCCATACATACAAAATTGGACATACAAAAAAAATAAATAATAAGCTCTCAATTAATTTGAATGACATGAAATGCCAAACCATCTGCCACATAAGTGTATCAATAAAGTATGTTAATAAAAGTGTGTCTCTGTATAATTATTCAACAACAAAATATTGGTGTTTCCTGAGCAGAACTTGAAAGTTCTTTTGACCGTTGATTTCTCATCACATTTAAATCCCCCTCTTCAAAGCATCTGAAGTGTGACAGCTAAAGTCCCTCAATTTGGTGGGGGGTGGCCACTGCTGCTGCTTTCTCAATTAGATTGATAGTCTCAGTTACACACAGCACAGCCACAACACAGCACAAATAGATTGCAAGATTGATGCTGTGATTTGTGGGAGGAACTATTTCCAGATTCCTTCTCACTTTCAAACACACAACAGAGACTACTGCCTCTGGTTTATGAAGAAGAAGAAAAAGGGATAATTTAGCAAATACCCCCATTCCAAATATTAAAACTAGCATATATCCCCACTATTTATTTTATTTAGCAAATATGTAAAAAAGTGGAGATATATCTTAAATTTTTATTATTTTATATCAAAAATGGAGGTTTTTGTTAGATAAATAAAATAGTGGAGGTATATGCTAATTTCAACAATTAGAATGGGGGTATTTGCTAAATTATCCCGAAGAAAAATGATTGGCTCTTCCATGATAAAGGCCCACACAGGAAAATATGATTCCTCCCAATTAGTGAGCCCCTTTGCATGTGTTATCCCCACAATCAAGTACTATCTTTGTTTAATTTTTTTTTTTTTTTTTTTTTTTTGTATATTTTAGCAAGTGTCTCAATTCTAAATGTTGAAACTAGTATATATTTCCACTACTTTTTTTAACTAGCGGATGCCCCCATTTTGGATATAGAACAGTAAAAAATTTAGGACTAATTAGAGTTTAGACCCTGGATTTCATATAAGCTTAGAGTTTAGGTCCTAACATGTCCAATTAGAAAGTTTAGGCCATGAATTTTATTTATTTTTTCAATCTTTTCCATTATACCCTCCATTTTATATTAAAAAATTATTCTCATGCAATGGGAGGAAGGGTATAATGGAAAAAGAAAGAAAGAAATATTCCGGGGACAAACTCTCCAATTGGACATATTATGGCTTAAACTCTAAGTTGGTATAAAATCCAGGATCTAAACACTAATTAGCCCAAAAATTTAAGATATACTCCCACTTCTTTGTTGTTGTTGTTTTAAATAGGAGCGAGGGTATTTGTTAGTTAAAAAAATAGTTGAGGTATATACTAGTTTCAACATTTGGAATGGAAACATTTACTAAAATATTTCTTAAAAACATTAGGTTTTCCGAAATTTTGCGGGAAAGCTAGATCCATATAACAAAGGAATATTTTAGCAAATATTTTCATTCAAAATATTAAAATTAGCATATGCTCTCACTATTTTAAAAATTAAGATATATTCATTTTTTTACGAATCAGTCAAAATTTTGGTTAAAATAGTGAGAGTATATCTTAGTTTTTTAACTGTAGGGGACAAATATGTTTTATATATTTGTATTCTAACCTCTAGAAAACACAAAGACAATACATGATTCGTGATATATTAATACGTTTTTCTTTTACACACACGCACACACACACACACACACACACACACATATATATATATATATATATATATATATATATATATATATATATATATATATATATATATATATATATATATATATATATATATGTTTGTGACTTTATGAAACATGGAAAAAGGGTGTACACTAAATTTCTCCAAGGTTTTTGTATTTTGGGTTAAGCTTAGTTCAATAGGTTGGCTTCTATAAGGGATAGTGGGTTCCATTTTTCCTTTTTAGTCAAAAGATATGTATCAGTACAGTACATATGCGATACCTATCCGGAAAAAAAAAGTAATTAAAATTCAGAATACACAAAACAAGTATCATAAATATATTCAAATGTATCGGATCATAACCCTACCATTCTTACGTATTCGTGCTTCCTAGATTCTAACAGACATATTAGATTTATTTTGTTTTGAAAAAGAGTAAGTAATAATTTTCTTAAATTTTATTTTATTTTATTTTATTAATTTATGTTTTCCTATGGACTTTTTCGTGAACTTGAATTCTAGAATCTTCAACAACCCAGTCGAAAAGTCTAATACCTCTTCCCGCTGACCACTAGGGATAAAATTGAGCAAAATACTCTCCTTGCATGGTAAAAAAGATCAGATTATCAACAGTGGGGGGACAAAGGCCACAGGGGCACCTAACCCCCAAACCCAAACCCCACCCAAAGCTTCAAGACTGAAATAGTGTTTGTCTTGTTTTCTTGTGAATTCATGTTTGGTAGCTTGTTTGATACTGCCCAGCTCTCACTTGGGAGTTGGGAGTAGCCTAGGGCTGCAAACGAGCCGAGCCGAGTCGAGTTTTTGTAAGCTTGAGCTTGGCTTGACTAGAATTATTCAACCTCGAGCTCGAACTCGAACTTGATAAGTTTTTTATTTTGAAGCTTGAGCTTGGCTCAAGCTTGTTTATATTAAGTTTGAGTTTGGCTTGGTTTGAGCTCGAGCTTGGCTTGATAAGGAAGCTTGAGTCAAGCTTGATAAACAAGCTCGATAAGCTTGAAATTGAGCTCGTCTCTCAACTTTATTTCAAGCTCATTAAGCTTGAATTCAAGCGAGTTTGATTTCAAGCTAATTAGGTTTGATTTCAAGTATATGAAATATTAACAATTTTTTTTATAAAAATTTAGTTTAAAAAAGTTCCTGACATAAATATATAATACACACAACCATATCGTTATATATATATATATATATATATATATATATATATATATATATATATATATAATCCAACGAAGAACAAACGTATTTCTAAACAAGCTCCTAAACGAGCTTCTAAACAAGCCAGCTCGCGATCTCAATCGAGTCGAATACTTCTAAGCTTGAGCTTGGCTTGTTTATTAAACGATCTCAAAAATAAAGCTTGAGTTCGGCTTGTTTACTAAACGAACCGAGCTCAAACAAGCTTTTATCGAGCCGAGCTTCGAGCAGCTCGCGAACGGCTTGGCTCATTTGCAGCCCATGGAGTAGGGGTGAGCATATAACGATTGAAAACCGAAAACTGAACCGAACCGAAATATGATAAACGGTTCGGTTTTTAGGTTATCGGTTCGGTTTTAAATTTTGTAAATTTGAAATAACGGTTCGATTTTCGGTTCTTGATCCAAGTAACCGAACCGAACCGAACCGAAAACCGATTTAGATTTAGTAATTTATCAAATTACTCTCAATCTATTAACTCCTATCTGAGCGCTCTTCTCCTATTGTCTATCGGTGCTTCTTTGAGTACTCTCTCTCTCTCTCTCTCTCTCTCTCTCTCCCCTCTCTATATATACTAATATTTTTAACTCTATGTAATATAGTAATTCATAAATACAATAATGCCATTTTTTTTGAAATTTGTTATTTAAATAGGCTCATTTTGCTAAAAATTTAAAGGTCCGACACATTGGTCCATGAAATCGAACCGACCGAAAATCGAACCGAATTAATACGGTTTTGTTTTGCTCGGTTTTTATAAAAACGGTTCGATTTTCGGTTTTGAAAAATACTGTTTACGGTTATTTCGGTTTTTATATATTCGGTTCGATTTGAATCGAACCGAACCGAACCGAACGTTGCTCACCCCTAGTTGGGAGTAGGCTACATAAACACAGAGGTGGCTTAATTTTGGCAGCAACCAAAATTGTTTTTACTTTGACAAAATGCAATCAAATCACATGTCCCCTAAGGAATTTGAATAAAATAAAAAGGGATTTAAACATCTTAATTTTGGTTTCTTATGCTCTTTAGCTCATCCCGTTCATAATTTATTCTTTGATTTGCTAAGATAGATTAGCATAATATTATTCAGTAGATTACTTAATTTGACTCAATCGCTTAGGAAATTCCTTAATATCTTTCTAGAAGAACCTAAAATAAGAGAATTGTTGATGGTACACTAGGTGCGTGAAAGCGAGAACAAATTCCACTTACTTATTCCTAAAAAAAAAAAAAAAAAACCACTTAATTGAATTCCACAAGAACGATCTTGTCCATATTTAAGGTCACATACTTAACGAAAGACCTTTTATAAAACCTCAATTCCTTTTGTTAGAGGCATCACTTGATAGGGAGACAACACAAAAGTGTTGAAAAATTATTAGAATTTCCAACTTCAGATTTGGACACGACCCTGTTGGAAACGACAAAGGACTGCTACTATTTTGACATTTCTATTAATAGTTAGGACTAGCAGAATCCTGACAGTCCTATCATCGGTGATGTCTCTAACAATTTCAAAAAAATATTTTGGGCAGTTAAAAATTAGGATTTTGGTTCATGTTCAAGTAAAGTTTAAGTAACATTTTACTACTCTTGGGTCCGTATCTACGAGGAAGTGTGAGTCATATAGTCTCCTGTAGTGTGAGCATTTGGTCAGTTAAACTTCAAACCGAATCTATTTTGAAAAGATCGAACAGAACTGAACATATTTCAAGGCCAACCGAGCCAAACCGGTTTTTCACACAAATTGAATTGAACCCAACCATATTAAATTTTGTCTCGATTCAGTTATTTCGGTTAGCTTGGACTTTTCTTGATGGGTTGAACTTTTGCCAAAATCAACCCAAAAGAAACAAGTACATTGAAAAATAACTATCTTTGTTCCTAATTAAACAAACAAATAAAATATAAAAATATAAAAATATATCATAGAAATGATTGTGACTTTTTGTTGAAATTTGATTGAAATTAAAAAGAAAAGACTACATTTGAGCGTTTTGAAATAAAGCTACTATCTTCAATTGAAAAATAAATTGAAGATGAAGTTGTGTTGAGAACTAATAAGGGACTTTAGTCCCAAATCGAAAGTTGTATTGTGAAGAGAATGTGTACTCTCTATAAGTAGTGGCAGGAGCCCATCAATAAAATTATCTGAGAAATTCCACTCATTTCAACTTGGTATCAGAGCCAGGTTCCAAAAAAAAAAAAAAAAAAAAATCCTCCCTCCCTGACGCCAGCGCCCCCCCCATCTACTATTCCAGCTCCTTCCCCCCCCCCCCCCCCCCCCCGGACCTGCGGTGCAGCGCCCCGGACCTGACCTCCCTCCCTTACGCCACCCCCCGATCCGCTATTCCAACTCCTTCCCACTGTAATGACCCGCTCCGCCCTAGCGGAACGCCGATTCAAACGGCAAGTGCAACGACTAAAACGAGCGGTCGATCCGAAGAGTTGGCATCGACCTGATGAAGAATCGATACAAGGCTTACATTGGCCCGTCAAAGATGAATCCAGACTTAGACATTCAAAGGCGCGCTCGGAGTATCGCTCGTCCGATGCGAACATTGCTAAGATGGGTGGCTCCGATGAACCCGTCTTTGCTTAGCCTAGACACATAACAATACGGACACTATTGCTAGAATCGCTAGGCGATAACACCTCGCATGCTAATAAATGACTTAACGCACCTAGCTAAGGGAATAATCTCATCTTGTATGCTTGTGTAGAACATGGAAAATAATTTAAAAAATATGCGAACTCTCGCACCGCGCTCCACGCTCGTGCTAAGGCACAGGCTTACATTCAAGTTCCCTATGCGTTCAACAATGAAACAATGAATGGTTTACAACAATGAAACAGAAGACTATCGACATTGTCGTTCCGATTAGAGTATAGCAACATTGAAAGACTTCGGGATCGATGGGTCGCCAAGGCGACTCCCGTACGGAGAGTTGCAAAATGTATGAATGAATGAATGAACGAATAAGTGAATGAATGAATCAACGAATGAATGAATGAATATGTGAATGAATCAATGAATGAACGAACAAGTGAAAGAAAGAAAAGAAAAGAAAAGAATGAATAAAAGATAAGAAAGAAAGGAATAGTTAGCGACAGGTATGACAGGGACGTGCATCGGGGCTCGCTATCCACGCTGCACGGGCGCCGCCGCCAACCTAGTCGATAACACATTATGGCTAAGGCCTATGGCTCAGAGACTACCGTTAAGTTAAAATGACAAGTCAATACGAAATGGTCGTGGACAATCCCATCGTATACGGGAGGTAGGAAGGATAAAGGATTCCGCGGCACGATCAAAGGGAGAATCGTGGCCGGCCTAGGCGGAATCAAACTGGCTTACGGGCTGCTTTGAGTGGGGGCTCGGCCACTCAAAAAGACGTAAGGCCAGGCATTTCAAAAGACTATCAAGGTGTACCAGCCATCACGATATAATAGGTGAGAATGCAAAAAGGGATAGTTCAAAAGACTATCAAGGTGCATCCGCATGCTATGATAGGTGAGAATACCAAAGAGAATATGTCCAAAATAGCTTGTGATGCCAGCGACCGATGCATATAGACTAAGTGGGCTTTGCTGGTGGCAATCCACGTGCAAGTCCTTGCATTGAAACAAAGTAGTCTAAGTTAACTAAATAAAGCACCTTCTGAACATGCTTGAAATGTAACACACCAAATGATAAAGAGTACTTCATGCAAATGAGTTAGAGAACGTGCCTACGACGTGCTAGAATCTGAGGCAGGGACACGCACTTGACATTAAAAGTTTAATATGAATTGTTGACTAACTTGGTTTACTTTGGACAGGGAAGGCCGGACGGTAAGTATGGGTAAGTCGTGTATGTATTTCCATGCAACACATCGAATTCGGCAACACGAGATAGGTTATGAATATGCCATGAAACTGATCCTAAGGCAAGATTAGAAAGACAATGAATGATAGACGGTGCACAAAAGTAAATAGAACGTGTTTGGTAATGATAGCATTGTGGGCGAGCTAGCCTCCCCACCAGTGCATAACAATGTACTGATAACCCCAAAGTTTGCTTGCAGGAAGCAGGGGACGTCGTCGGGTGCGAAGCTTCCCTCGAACGTGCTAAGGCGCGGAGCCAACTCTGGAGCCTTGGAGCGCTGCAAGGAGTTGAAGCACCCTATACAGGACATAATGTATCGGAACATTGCCATGAATTATTCCATCATGTAAGCCATTTGGCACGCCTTTTATGTTTCAAAGAGAGAGAGAGCTTGAGCGATTTGTAATCTCGGCCTAGCGCCGCTTGTAAACTTCTTGAATGTCAATAAAGAGTTTGAATTCGCTTCAATTTGTGTTCATTTACTTTTTGCATGCAAATGGGGACCCTCTGTGCGACTCTGTGGCCTAGCTCAAATCGGCCGTTTCTGGGATTAGCCTTGCACGGACGCAACCTAGGCCCGTGCGGCATCACGCCTTAGCGAGGACGATCGCTCCTACGGGAGCGGGGCGTGACACCCACCCCCCTGGACCTGCGGTGCAGCGCACCAGACCACCCCTCCCTCCCTGACGCCAGCCCCCCCACCCCCCGATTACTATTCCAGCGCCCCCCCACCCCACCTGCCCCCCCCGGACCTGCTGTGTAGCGCCCCAGACCTGCCCCCTCCGGACCTGCTGTGCAGCGCCCCCTGTAACTCCACTTCCCAGTTTTTTTAAAATAAATAGATTCAATTTCTAAAATTATATAATTGTTATTATTAGCTTTAAAATAATAAATTAGTTTTAATTTACAATTTTGGTAATTTAGTTTTGGAGGGAATTAATTTTGGACCACTTTTCAAATTTGAAAAGTTGTTATGACAACTTTGGGCCCACCTTGTGAATTACTAACTGATTTTTAAATATTTTCTGAAATAATGAAAAGGCAAGGGGGGTTTTTGCTTAAAATCCATTGCGGGGGGACTTAAGGAAAAATTGTATGTTGCGGAGGGGGCTAAGTGCAATTGTTACATTTCCTTTATATTTCAGTGAGAGAGAACAGTAGTTCTCATTCCTCACTTTTCTCTGCTAATTAATTCCTCTGTTGAGTTCTTCTCTCTCGGCGGAGATCCGACGACGGCTCGGCGACGGTGATGATCCATCCGGCGACTCGACGACGGTGGTGACGATCGACGACGACGGCTCGGCTCGGCTCAGTGGCGATCCACGACAACGACGGAGACTTCTCTCTCCAGAGAACAACGACGACGATGGAGACTCCACGATGACGACGGTGCCGATCAACTCGACGACGACGTAGAGCGGCTTGATTCATTCTCCGACGATCGCAGTAAGTTCCAGTCTCGAACAATCCTGTACTCCATCTCGTTTTGATTCGATTTCGATCCTCCTTCACTCGTTCTCTCCATCTAGTGTTAATTTGTTGATCCATCAAAACTTCAGATCGGAAGTTGATTCCAGAGGTTGCAGAGGATTCGAAGATCCTTCTACGATCGGCATTTCGAACTGACTCGGGAAGCATTGACTGGAATCAGCTGAGGAATTCGGTTCATCTCCGAATCGATCGACTGGTAAGATCGATCTCTCAATCTTTTGCAATCTACGAATCGAATTGCTGAATTGTGTTGTGAAATAACTGTGTCGGCTTGAAATGATGAAGGGATGGATGGTTCGGATGGATTAATTCTGGGATTTTGAGTTTTTCTTCTCAAGTTTAATTGAATTGTGAGTTGATTTGCTGTATCTTCTTCTATCTTTACAAAATTTTCGATCCAAACAATTCAAATATCTGTGACATCTTTAATGAACTAAGACGCCCTTCAACTGTTTGATGTTATGTCTCACAGAGTTTGACAATTCCAATTTCAACACTTGGACTCGTATCTGACTTGTCAGGGCCGTGTATCTTTGGATTAACTTCTTCCTTCAGGTAACTATTGCTTAAATGTGATGTTCTTTCAGTATAGCAGTGGTTCGGCTAAGGGATAATTAGTTTTAACATTCGTTCGTGTCACAGATCGGGACTGTGTCCGTATCCTGCAGTGACCGTCGATTGATTCAATAGTGAACCTACCAATGACTCGTGTCCAAGTTTCAGCCATATCCTACATTTGTTCGTGACCTTTGAATGATGACAGTAGGGTCGGGGTGGATACGAGCTTGAACCAGGATTGATCGTGTGATATTGTGTTGGTTGCTGCTTTTTAATTCAAATATTTAGTAGCCGTTAAATTGAATTTAGTTATATTATGTTGTTACAGCAGGAAGCTGGTTAGAGAGTTTAGCTCATATTTTATTTGTCATTTTTTTTGTGACTGTTGGCAGTGAACCAAGAAGCTGGGTTGGGAGAGTTTAGTTCATATTTTATTTGTAATTTTTGGTGACTGTTGGCAGTGAACCAGGGAGCTGGGTTTAGGAGTTTTAAAACTTTAATTGTAATATTGGGTGACCATTGGCAGGGAGACTGGGGGCTTTTAGTCCATTTGCTGCATTATTTTTATAAATTATGATGTTGGAATGGGTATATGGCAAGACTTAGACTAATCCTTAGGAATTTAAATGCTGGAGTAGTAGGATTTGGTTGTAATGTCTTATTACCCATTGAGAGTATTAAGCCTTCCATAGAAATTCTGCTAATAGTGTACTGAATTAAGATGTAGTTTTTCCAAAAGCAAATCTTATCTTATTTAGATATTGTCAATAGGATAAATGTTCTTATTAATATTATTACTTAATTAGCATTGTGAGACTTGCTGACTTACCAATAAGTGTATGTTATCTAATCTAAGATTATTATAAGCTATATTTATATATCAAGTATGTAAAGTTGCTTAAACCCTTTTACTTGGTAACTATTTGATAATTAACTTTTAACTAATTATAGGAATAATGGTTTGAGAATAACTGTAAGGAAATTTAGTATTGAGTAGTTAATATTGGGTTTAAATCAATATTGATTGTAGAACTACAACACACCAATGTAGAGCTTGATTAGTTATTAACCAACTTGTACCAATATAAACCAGGAGGATATCCAGCTTCCATTGTTCACCCGTACTTTCAGAAGCCAGGCAAGTACTTTTCTACGGTTTTGTACATTTACATTCATGTACCCCTTCTTGTGACACGTCATGGCACGATATTCATGTACTCCTGTACTCGTGTTCTTGTACTTATTAGTGTCGGGTGGGGAAATACACTAGCCATGTGACCAATCCCGGTTACTATACCCTGTGCCTAGCTTAGGCCTCGCATCGTGCACGCGGGTCCTAAGTCGTACCATATTCATGTACTCCTGTGCATGTACTCACCCCAGCCGGTCACATGGACTAGATGTATTTCGATATTGTGCCCTTATCATGTCTGGTATATTCAGTCACGTCATCAGCCGCATCATCAGAGGTAGATTCAGGCCCACATTCACTTAATGAAGGATTGCCAGCAAGTTGCATCATCGGGAGCAGGTCTCAACAGCCATCATGCCAGCAGATGTATATTTCTATCAGAGGCTCTGCGTTTCAGCCCCAGCGGGAGATCCAGACTCAGATTCAGATGACGACCACTTACAATTACTGCCGTCGTCAGGACATCACTACAAAGAGTGCCGCAAAAGACGGAGGCTATACTTGTAATACGGATCGCCTGCCCATCAAGTCAAGGATTGCCAGAGACCATTGATCACACTCACTACCAAAATTTATCGATTTAGCGACGGCCGAATCCGTCGCTAAGACGACGGTAATAACTATTAGCGACCGATTGCCGACGGATATTGGCCAAGAAAATCCGTCGACAATCAGCTCGTCGCTAATAACCATCCGTCGCTAAGTTGTCGTCACATGACGGAATAGCGACGGATAGTCGACGTCACAATACGAAGCATTAGCGACGCATTTCCGACGGACTGTCGTCCACTTCAGCTTTTAAGTACTTAACTGTGTAGACAATACCGACGTAAATTTTCGTCGCTAACCCGTCGTAAAAGCGTATCAGATCGTATCGTTTCGTCGCTAATCCGTCGATAACGTCGATATCAAGTGACGGATTAGCGACAATTTTCTGACGGAAAAGCCGTCGACCAGCTTCTGGAAATTCATGTCATTTCCAGCAACTTGGCGACGGATAAGTCGTCGCTATGCCGTCGTAATATATCGACCGCATAGCGACGGATTAACCGTCGACCTTGTTCTGGAAATTCTTGTTATTTCCAGAATACGGGCGACGAATATGTCGTCGCTATTCCGTCGAACAATGAATCATGCCGACGGATTGTCCGTCGACCATCCGTCGCTACCTGGGAATAATTTTCAAATATCCAGGTAGCGACAGAATAACCGTCGAAAAATAGTCGGCAACTGGAGACATCCGTCGCAAAACGGTCACAAGTCCGTCGCTAACTGAGAATATTTTGAAAAAAAAATTACTGCTTTTTAGCTGTTCGCAAAAATTTGCATAAACAAAACCAATATATAATGCACACCAATTATCCAACAATCACATAGACCAAATATATTATGCACACCAATTATCCAAGAATCACATAGACCAAAATATGCACATACGAATTTAATGCACACCAATTATCCAAGAATCATATAGACCAAACCAAATTAATATAAAATAGACATCAGTTATCCGGAAGAGTAACCTAATATCCATCGTTATAATCCGATTATTGCACAAATATTCCAAATTTTTCACAAATATTCCAAAACACATAGGAAAGAGTTGGCCAGTTACATTAACCTAATATCCAATCCTGACGACCGATCATAGCACAAATATTCCAAAATTTTCACAAATATTCCAAAACACATAGGAAAATCGACTTTGGCCTCAACAAAGACCACAAGTCAGACGATGAATCCTCACAGCCAGGGATGATAGTTGTGTTGAGGCATGTACCATTCTATCAGCCACTTTGCATACGAAGGCTCAATCTGGTTGAGGTCTTCTGTAGGGATAGGAGGGTCGGTCCCGATGCTACTACTCTCTGACGGTGGCTCCTCCTTAGCTTCAAGCTTGGGAGCAATCTCTTCCCTGATGGTCATCGGTTCTTCCTTGACAGTCACCGGCTCTTGTTTGACGACGGAGACTTCCTCCGTGTCGACCTCCATGGGTTTCTTGCCTCGACCCCTTCCTCGACTAGCAGCACCACCTCGACGAGTCCTAGGAGCCATCTTTCTGACGACAGAAATTTTCATATAGGGTAAAGAAATTTACTCAAGTTATAAAAGTTGTGACGTTGGTTTTTTGCGTTCATCATCATTAGAGGGAGCAGCACTCGAAAAGTTGTGACGTTGGTAGCATGAGAGAGTAAAAATCTGTATCACAAGACTAACAGAATTACTATGTAATCATGTACTCACCAATAACCGGATGTAACTGGAGTCGTTGGTACTATCGTGCAGTAATTTGTAGATCCACAGAGATGCTAGATGTACTTAGTATCTAGTGTATCAGATTAGTATCGGTCTATCGGTTCAGTATAGGACGTATCATATTGGTATCGTCCTATATCCGATATGTACATGTATCGGCCGAATAGCTAGGATTCATATTGGTCTTATCGATTTGGTATCGGTCATATCCGATAGGTATCGGCCGTGCTGGATTAGTATAGACTATTTCGGATTAGTATCGTAGAAGGTTTAGTAACAACTGTACTTGAATTTCTCTCTTCTCGAGCTAGAATACCATTGCAAGAGAATCACCAGATCGTGATTGGCCAGTTACAGTAACATACATACTTCATTTTCCATCAGGAAAAGCGAGATTGAAAAGGAAGTATGTATGTTCTGTAACTGGCCATCTACGCTCTCGTGACTCTCTTGCAATGGTAATCTAGCTCTAGAAGAGAGAAATCCAAGTACACTTGTTACTAAACCTTCAACGATACTAATCCGAAATGGTATATAATAATCCAACACGGCCGATACCTATCGGATATGACCGATACCAAATCGATAAGGCCAATATGACTTAATGGCTATACGGTCGATACATATCGGATAGGACGATACCAATTCGCTAAGGCCAATACCAACCGATACGGTCCATACCAAAACGATAGATCGATACTAATCCGACACGGTCAATACTTATAAGTACCTACGGTCCAGGAGGTTGATCCGCTAGTACATCCATGTACGAACAACGAAGTAACGATCCATTTCAATTTGGATGTGAAAATCTGTATCGTAAGACAAACTAAACATAATCAGTTCTATTTCACATGCTTAATTGTCAAGTATGGGAACGAATAGCTCAGAACACAACCCAAAATTCATTCTAGATGAACTCACATAATGTTTACAGTCTTGGTCTCAACTGTCTTCGATTCTATGATCCCATGTCTTAGGTTAAATAAATCACTAACCTCATCACGGTGAGTCTTGGTGTAGCACTCAAATGTGGGGCACCCGTAAATTCGTCGAGGTTTTAAATCATCGACATTGAGTTTTAAACCCTCACGTAGCCTTTCTGCTTCACTTCTAGGGTCGAGCAACATCTTCTTGCAAGCTTCGGTCTACAGATACTTAGTGTCAAGATTCTGGACGCTTTCGTAGAGCATGTCAACGCATCCTAGCGTCAATTTACTCGGCAGGATATTGACGCTAGGATGCGTTGACATGCTCTACGAAAGCGTCCAGAATCTTGACACTAAGTATCTGGAGACCGAAGCTTGCAAGAAGATGCTGCTCGACCCTAGAAGTGAAGCAGAAAGGCTACGTGAGGGTTTAAAACTCAATGTCGATGATTTAAAACCTCGACGAATTTACGGATGCCCCACATTTGAGTGCTACACCAAGACTCACCGTCTGTATAGTTCGGTTATTGGCGCTCGATGTCCCTGTGGTAAGGCAATGGATGAGGATATTGCGTGGGAGGGTTGCAGATGGAGGCAACAAGGATGGCATGTTTGTGAAAGGAGGGAAAAGATACATAATCACAGACGATTTGCATGTAAGGCCATTCTATTCCATGGAGTCTGCGT
The DNA here is from genome assembly GCA_029216955.1 of Iris pallida. NCBI lineage: Eukaryota > Viridiplantae > Streptophyta > Magnoliopsida > Asparagales > Iridaceae > Iris > Iris pallida. Next base: position 10,271,257 of record JANAVB010029617.1, on the reverse strand, counting down.
TGTCTATTTTCCGAAAGCATGGGATCATAGAATCGAAGACAGTTGAGACCAGGACTGTAAACATTGGCCGCGATGAGGTTAGTGATTTATGTAACCAAATGTAGTAATCTTGTAATTTAAAGTTAGAAGAACATGCAAGTAGCCTTATATATAGTTGTTGCCTCACCAGTCGAATGACTTAATTGCCAAGTATCGGAACGAATGGCTCAGAACACAACCAAAGATTCATTCTAGCATACATTAGTGAGTTCATCTTGATTCTGTTACGTCCTTCAGATACTATATACGATAAGAAAATAGATGATTCATACTAATGTATGCTAGAATGAATCTTGGCTTGTGTTCTGAGCCATCCGTTCTGATCAAGCATCTTCCTTCTCCTCTCCTCCTCCATGGCTCTGAACCAATCTGCTCCTCCCTACTTCCCTTCTTTTTATTTGACTCTCTCAGCCACATATGACATCCAGCTCAAGTGTAGAGTCGGGGGAGAAGAATCGGGCAGGAAGATGAGGGGGAAGCAGCACAGCCTGCAGCATGACCCGGAGGAAGTACAGAGGTTTTCTTCAACAGCCGTAGGAGAAATAGTTCTCCTACGGCTGTTGAAGAAAACCTCTGTACTTCCTCCGGGTCATGCTGCAGGCTGTGCTGCTTCTCCCTCATCTTCCTGCCCGATTCTTCTTCCCCGACTCTACACTTGAGCTGGATGTCATATGTGGCTGAGAGAGTCAAATAAAAAGAAGGGAAGTAGGGAGGAGCAGATTGGTTCAGAGCCATGGTGGAGGAGAGGAGAAGGAAGATGCTTGATCAGAACGGATGGCTCAGAACACAAGTCAAGATTCATTCTAGCATACATTAGTGTGAATCATCTATGTTCTTATCGTATATAGTATCTGAAGGACGTAACAGAATCAAGATAAACTCACTAATGTAATACTAAGACATCATCTACTACTATATAAGATATAGTGATAGGTTGTCGTATCATCATTGCCGAGGGATGAGGGTCGGAGGACAGACAACTTTATCTACGGCTACATAGTTACTGCCTCGCCAGTCGAATGGCTGCAGGGACTATGTCCTGATCACCATGTCGTACCGTAGACTAATGCAAATGGAGCTGAAAAAATATGCATAAACCAAACCAATATATAATGCACACCAATTATCCAAGAATCACATAGACCAAATATGCACATACGAATTTAATGCACGCCAATTATCCAAGAATCATATAGACCAAACCAAATTAATATAAAATAGACATCAATTATCCTGAAGAACGTAACAGAATCAAGATGAACTCACATAATGTAATACTAAGAACGGATGGCTTTGAGTACATTTTCGAAAGCCGATAAAGTATAAAAAAATCGATTTTTTGCCAAGTGTGAGAACGGATGGCTCAGAAGACAACCGAAGATTCATTCAAGCATACATTAGTGTGAATCATCTATGTTCTGTACATATGGTGTAGTATATATTCTTATCGTATCTAGTATCTGAAGAACGTAACAGAATCAAGATGAACTCACATAATGTAATACTAAGACATCATCTACTACTATATAAGATATAGTGATAGGTTGTCGTATCATCATTGCCGAGGGATGAGGGTCGAAAGACAGTCAACTTTATCTACGGCTACATAGTTTCTGCCTCGCCAGTCGAATGGCTGCAGAGACTATGTCCTGATCACCATGTCGTACCGTAGATCAAATGGAGCTGGAACTGGAGCCAAAATACAGTACTACTTCACCATGTCGTACCATTTTACTCTCTCTCTCTCCTCCCCCCCTCCGGCGCTCTCACTCTCTCCGGCGCTCTCACACTACTAATTCCTATGTGTTTTAAGTGTGAGAACGGATGGCTCAGAACACAACCCAAGATTCATTCTAGCATACATTAGTGTGAATCATCTATATTCTGTATACATATCGTGTATGATATGTTAACCTTATCGTATCTAGTATCTGAAGGACGTACGTAACAGAATCAAGATGAACTCACTAATATAATATACTAAGACATCATCTACTACTATATAAGATATAGTGATGGGTTGTCGTATCATCATTGCCGAGGGATGAGGGTCGGAGGACAGGCAACTTTATCTACGGCAACATAGTTTCTGCCTCGCCAGTCGAATGGCTGCAGGGAATATCCGTCACCATGTCGTACCGTAGATTAATGTAATTAATGGAGCTGGAAATATCCGTCGCTAACCGGTAACTAGTCCGTCGCTAACTGAGATTGTCACATACACATATGTATATCATGTAGGAACCCTAGAGGAGAGGGTGAATAGGGTCAAGCTAACTAATCAAGCACTTAGCACAAGCTAATTGGCAATTTAAAAATATAAGTGAAAGAGAAGAAGCAAACACAATACCGACACCCGATGTATCCTGGTATCCTCCTAAGAGGCAGTCCAGTCCCGGAACTCTCTCCGGCTTTAATACACTATTTGAGCAAATAGTTACACACGAGTTTGGATCCGAAGAACTCGCCAACTTCTTACACAAGAGCTTTAATCCGAAGGGCTCTCCGACTTCAACCGAGAGTTTGGATACGAAGACTCCCCAACTTCAACCGAGAGTTTGGATACGAAGACTCTCCAACTTCAACCTTTCACAATAGGTTTTGATCTTCTTATACAATAGGATGAAGATCTCACTTTTCAACTCAATAACTCTAACACAATTTATAGATGGCAAATGAAGGCTTTGTAGAGTTGTATGTGGATAAGCTTTGGTGGTTTGGAAATTTTTAGGCTCAAAGCATCAACCTTGAATGAAGGGATTCAAGGCTATTTATAACCAAAGCATTGAAAAGAGCTCAAGACAACTTTTCAGTCTACGAACCGGCATACCGCCGGTATGATCCGGCATACCGACGGTATACCGGTCTGGGATTGCAACGGCTAGAAATATAGCCGTTAGGATCATTAATGGCTGGAAATCCGACCGTTGGAATTTCAACGTTTCGGAAGCGGTATACCGTCGGTATGGACCGGTATGCCGTCGGTATGCCGGTTTTGTAAACAGAAACTTTCTGTGAACAAAAACCGGTATACCGTCGGTATACACCGGTATACCGTCGGTATGCCGTTTTCCACCAAAAATGATCCTGGGCTTATTTCTGCCCTAGCTTTCGATTTTGCCATCCATTTCTTGTGTTTATAATAATTCCTAAGACTCATTACAGACTCCAGATAAAATTAGGCAGGTGCAGGCTTCTTCAGAGTCTTGAAATGATGATGGCATGGCTTGGCTTCTTCCTTTGATAGGTGCTGACTTTTTCCCTTGGCGGCAGCTGTCCAAAGATATCCAGTTTGTAAAATACTTGTTAGACGAACAAAGCAATATACATATAACCCCCGAGTGCGTGGCTCCGGAGATGTCGTCGGGTGGTTCAGAGAAATCTTGTGGGATCCGTCGTCTTTGGCCCATGAAGATTTCTTCATTGCATTGCATATGTCCACATTGATCTTGCTAATTGCTTTTCTGTAAATACTTGTTAGATGAACAAAGCAATATACATGTAGCAAGAATGATAAGATAAAAGCACATTAGGACTATGCGAAGTTTAAGTATCAATACTATAGTGATAGCATAAATATTAGTGATATCATAATGTTAAACTTAATTGAATAACCATAATCAAAATATAGTTCTGATTTTGGCAACCCGATTAAATTTATGATAGATAAGCTCATATCACTAATATGTAAACCAATAGGCACATATCACCAAAGATATAAGTATAAGTAGAAATGCTATAGCGATAGTATGAAGATTAGTGATAATGAAATGCTAAACTTAACATATTAACCATATTCAAAAACATGATACAATCATTGGGCTAACATATGACAGCTAGATGTATAGATATATACATCTATACAGAAGCACACAACTGATAGAACTCGCACTGTCCTTGAGACAGTGAACATATACACCATGAATCCAAACCCCATATATATTCACATTTACTAATCCAAACACCACCAAACTAATGAAACACCCAATATGGATAACACATTATTTAGCCAATATATAAACTCAGATGAATTTGAGAAGCAAAGCCACCCGCCGCCCCCGACCAATGCCCGCCCCCCCAAGCCAGCCGCCCAGCCCCCGACGCCGCCGCCCCAAGTCCACCGCCCAGCCCCCGACCCAAGCCAGCCGCCCAGCCCCCGACGCCCCCGCCCCAAGCCCACCGCCCAGCCCCCGACGCCGCCGCCCCAAGCCCACCGCCCAGCCCCCGACCCAAGCCAGCTTAGTCCGTATTGAGGAGAGGCCCGTGTCTATATTGGACCGGAGAGAAAAGATACTCAAGAACAAGACTTTTAGCTTAGTCCGTGTTGCTTGGGGTCATCACTCTCTAGGTGAGTCAACGTGGGAGCGCGAGGACGACATCCGATCGCGATATCCCGACTTGTTTGACTCGTAAGGCCATAATGTCTTCCTTATGCCTTATGCTTTCCATCCCTTGCTTGCATGTATGATTGTTTGATTGTTTGCTTAGTGTAGCTTATTTGTGGATAGTATAGCTGGCTCTTACATCTCTAAGCATCTTGATTTAAATTCCGAGGACGGAATTCTTTTAAGGTGGGTAGAGTTGTAATGCCCGTATTTCGGAATACGTATTTTGATTAGGCTTATATGTATTTCAGACTTGTATTTTATTTTCTCGGATTTTGGCCTGTAATTGTATTTTGGCTCGACTTGTGGATTTTGGTTTTCTCGTAAATTGAGTTTTTGGACCTGGCGTGGTTTTATTCTTTGTGGAGAGGATTTGGTTTGGTTTGCTTTGGAATACCCTTTGTTAAAACTCCACCCTCAACAGAACACACCCTCCCTCATTAAAACCCCACCTAACTTTTCTCTCTCCTCATTACTCTTCCATTAATTTTCTCCATCTTCTTCTTCCTTCCTCCACACAACACCCAACCTCCATAGGCAAGTGCACATTGCCACCAAATAGGAACCCTATTTTATTTGTCCATTAGTTAGATTAGGCCATGGTGAACCACATTAGAACTTGGCATTTTATGATTTGGAGTTTCCATTTTTCTAGATCTAAATTTTAACCATTTTCGGATTTTCTTAGTTTTGATCTATTAAACTTAGATTTTTGCTTGTTTTGAGATTTCCATGTGGTAGAGAATTCAATTTTACACAAGTTAGAACTTTGAAAATCAAAATTTCGTTTTGATTTGGCTAAGTTATGAAGCTTGGAGTTTTTGGTTGTCACGACCCGCACCCACTGTGAGGGTACGAATACGTAACGACGCCCAGCCTACGTCGCAGTGTCGGCGGTAGAACGCTGTTCTAGGTCATGAACTATAACTAACATAATATGAATACTCTCCATAAGGAGGCCAACACAGAGGTACAACTCAATCACAATCTAGAGATAGAATATGGCACGATAAAATAGATAAGAGAATCCTCAACTGAGGTACAGCAGAAAGAAATAACAAGGTCCCAACATCTCTAAAATATACAACTCTAGAAAATAAAGGCAACAGCTAAACATGAAAAGAAGAACAGTCTAAGCTATCTACACTATACAAGGTATCATCCTGAGCAGCTGCCTGAACCTCCCCAGGGGTCCAGGTCGCGAGTGTCAACTAAGCAAGCTCTAAGTAAGGGGGTGCAGGGTTCCTCATCATCCTCTGTAAAATTTTCAACAGGTCCAGTCAGGACAGGAACGAGCACATCTCTTCCAGAAAATCCAAGTAATGACAAATACTATAAAACAGTTATAGACAGTTATATTGATGATAATGGCAGTTTTATACAGGTAATGATGTAGAGAAATAGCAAAGGTACAAGAAAAGTAAGGTAATGAAATAAAAGAAGAATTATGGCAAGGAAGACTGCAAAATAAGATCTAGCTGAACTAGGGTAACATGTTATAAGTCCTGTTTGTACAATGTAAGTTGAGTGTAATCCCAATGTGAGTCTAATACAATTTGAGTCTAGTAAATGATTCTTGTACATGATGATTCTAGTAGATGATTCTTCTCAATGATTTGAGTGAAGTGATTCTTGTAAGATTCTTGTACACTAATCCTTGTAGGTGATTCTTGTGATGAGTACGGCACATCGCACGCTCGGCCAAGCGGTGATGGCTATCATTCTTGTAATACGGCACAACGCACGCTCGCCCAAGCGGTGATGGCTATCATTCTTGTAATACGGCACATCGCACGCTCGGCCAAGCGGCGATGGCTATCATTCTTGTTTGGTGATTCTTGTTGAATACGGCACATCGCATACTGGGCCCAGCAGCGATGGCTATCGTTCTTGTAATAATGATTCTTGTATGATTTGTACATTTAATACTTGTAGGTGTTTCGAGTAGATGAGTCTTGTGAGTGATTCGAGTAATAGGGTTAGACAAATCAAGTACATGTATTGCAAGTAAATGAATCTAAAATATTAATACATGTTGTGACAGAGAATCAAATAGAACTATACTAGAACTGAATCACAGTAATCATCAAATAAATGAAGGAACTATCAGAGAATGTACTCGCCTGCTAACTGAATGTCCAAGACGAAAGTACTGTACGAGGAGTGGTGTCTAGCTCCTATTAGAATAGCACAAGTCACAACAAGTCTACAATGATAATAAGATGCAAATCGATGCATTCTACATGAATCTAGGTCAATCTAGACCAAAGTCAACTCTTGGTCAACTCTGGTCAACCCTAGAAGTCAAACTAGGTCAACCAAGTCAAACCTAAGTCAAACTTGTCTAACAAGGCTATTCTAAGTCTAACTAGACTACACAAGTCTAATCTAGGCTCCACACTGACACACAGGCACAACCATAGGCCATAGGCTAAGAGACTAGGCCATAGGCTAAACAAAACCATATTCAATATCTATATCTAAACCAAACACATGTATACATATCATACAATCTAATATAGGATACATATACATATCTATTTATACAAGCTAATAGGAAAATCACATATTATATATATACATTATATGACAATATATATACATATATTGATACACACACATGATGTGTTATTTAATATAACTAGAATATATATAAACCTATAGGCTATATGTATACTATACAACATTATAGGTTAATACATATATATATGCATAGGTATAGAGAGGGGGACACATGTGCATGTGTCAAGTGATATGTGTGTGTGAATGTGTGATGAAGTGAGGCATGAGAGCTATAGAGTGTTCAAGTGTGTGTGTGACTGTGTGATAGACTAGAGGGTGTGTGTCATGAGACATAGGCATGTGTGTGTAGGATAGTGTAATGATACATGAGGGGGTCATGTGTATAGGACAGTGAGGCAATTACACTAGGGTGTGTGTATGTGAGTGACAAACAGTGAATAGCAACAGTGTAACAGTGAGAAAAACTCAGTTTAAAAATAGGAAAACCTCCTCCTATAATCAGTCCATTGAATCTCAGTTAACAGTCCCAATCTCAGTTCACACATAGAAGAAACCCCCCTACTAATCAGTTATCAGAATTTAGTTTTAATACAACCCAAAACAGTGTACAATAGTCCAAACCCCACATTTCTCAGGTTATACAGTCCACACATAAACCCAGGTCAGATACAACATTGAAGGACCCCAAATCAGTTCACAAGAACACAAAAAAAAAACAGTTTAAACAGTACACTATTAACCCAGTTTTCAGTCCTTATATAAATCTCAGATTTTTAGTCCAAACCACATCCAAACATACCCAATTCCAACATACAATAAGAATTCATAAAGGTGAACAAGTTAGGGATTTAATAACTTGCAATTAACAGTGTTTAATGGGATAAAATGACTGCAAAAATCGGATTTAGAAAACTGGGCAGGATTCAGAAATAAGGCTGATACTAAGTTCAGAAAAAAATAGGGAATTGGAAATTAAACAGTGAATTTAAATTAAAACACAAATTTCAAGGTTGGTAAAGTGAAAACACAGTGTGTACATGATATGTGATGTGTTTGTGTCCACAAAAGTGGACACAAACGTGTCCATTCGAAACAAACACCAAAACAGTGCACAGAAGACTGCTCCTCGTGCACGTGTTCCTCGAGTTCGTGTGCACGACACGACACGACACAACCCACGTGGTTGTCCCAGTGTCGACCTAGACTAGGGCTAGGGTTAGGACACCCTGTCTCGTATCCACGTTGCGTGTACGCGATACGAGACACGCGTATCAGTGGCTAAAAACGACAGCCACTGCACAGCACAAAAACCCGTGCACGTATTCGTGCGTGTCCGACACGACACGTGGGGCCCTGAAACTTGGGGAGCCCCGTGTCAGTGTCGGCCCCAAGTTGTGTGTCAAATCCCAAGTGTCGGGGTGGCGTGTCCGTGTCGCAATCATGCCCGAGTGGCAGGGCACGCACAGTCCCCGCGCGCGTGTGCACGACCGCGTGTACACGTGCCCGACACCACTCGACACGACACCAAGAACATAAAAAGACACCAAAAACCTATAAGCGAGGTCAAATACTATTTTCCTATTCAAACAAATCCCCAAAATTCACATGAAATGCCCATTGGGGCATTTCATCAAATACCTAATACTAGACACCGATACGTGTCCAGTTTGGACACGAAAGGACACGAAAACTTGGGGATTCCTATTCCTACAGTTAGGTTAGGGCTAGGGCATCCTAGAAATGTAATTAAACAGAAATTTCATGGGTTAGAATAGATTATACCTATTGATGTGCAAAGCTCACAAAAGCCCCAAATGGAATGGTTCTCCAAGCCTCAAAAACTCCCACAAATTGATCCTACTCTGAAATATTCTTACACAAACAGAAAGAACAGAAGAATTAGGTCCTAATGCAATTGATTTGAAGGAAAATGGAGTTGAAATGGATTTCCTATGATTTTAGAAAGATGGAGACTCACCTCTTCCAAAACTTGCACAAATTCCAATGGAGGCTAATCCTAAATTCTAGGAGGGGATTAAATAGGGGGAAAGGATCAATAGTGGCTGCCATGGGCTAATTAGGGTTAGGTTTGGTTCATGGTGTGGGCCTATGGACTATTAAGCCTAAGTCATTAATCATGACTTATGAAGTCATAAGCCATATTAGTCAAATCAACTCCAAATCTCTCCAAACAAGTTCCAATGACTTAAACTTCACTAAATTAGGTCAAAACAAGTTTACTTAACCTAACCAAGTGGTCTTAACCTAGGTTAGTCACTAGGTTAGTCTTCTAGTCAATACTAGTCAAAGTCAACTATAGGCCCAAAATCAATTCTACTAGAAATCACTAAAAATCATATTAATTCTAATAAATATAATTAATACTAATAATCACTAACCATGGTTAGCTGAGACTATCTATGACTAATCTAGGTTGGGTCCAAACCAAGTTAGGCTAATCACAATACATGGCAATCAATTAAATAATATTAAAATCACACCATTCTTAATAATATATTAAATTCCAATAATATATATTAAATTTAATTAAATTCAAAATGACAAAAATACCCTCAAACTGGAAATGATAAATGAAACACCCTAATCACATAGTCAGGCTCTAGGTTAAGCTGTCTCTAGTGTTACACTATCAAATCACCAAAATCATAAGTCATGAATTTAAATAGTTTAAAAATAATTAAAAATCTCTAAAAATCATAATATGAAATAAATACCCTTAAATAATAATTATAATTACAAAATTTCAAAAATACCCTCATCTGAAAAATTGGGTGTTACATTGGTATTATTGGGTTTCTCTTCTCAGCCTTGCTGGAGAAGATAATCTCGGCCAGCGCTCTTTAGCGCTGGGCTGAACCGCGCCAACCCTTCTTCAGCCAGCGCTCTTTAGCGCTGGGCTGACCCGCGCTCGGCGCCCTTTGGCGAACCGCGCCACCTCTCGCTAGCGCTCTTTAGCTCCAGCGCCTCCCCTCCCTTGGCGCGTTTGGCTCTGGCGCGGCTTGGCTCCGACGCAACTTGGCCAGCGCCAGTCGCGGCTCAATTCCTAGCGCAACCCAACCACAGCGCCCTTTGACTCAGCGCCTTGAACCCCAGCGCAACTTGAACTCCAGCACAATCCGACCCTAACGCAACCCGACCCCAGGAACCCCAGCGCAATCCGACCCTACCGCAACCCGACCCCAGGAACCCCAGCGCAATCTACTTGCCCATGGTGGTTTGGTTTTATTTTCCTTGGGCTTGGCTTCTCTTTTGTGGATTAGAGTTCTGAGATCTTGTTCCACACAATACGACTGTCTTGGCCCAACACGACCTGGCACGGTTTCGGTGTTTTGCTTATGACTAGTACGGTTTTCGTGATTTCGGTGATTACGATCCTAGCACTTTCTGATCTTCTTAGTAGTGACCCGATGGGGTGCACTCTTAACTTGTAACCTGTGATTCATAATTAATCTCTGTAACTGGATAACTTGATAGTGGCCCGTGGCGGCGCACTCCTGACTTGTAACTTGACTTGATAATTGATGTTGTTGCGATGGCGAACTTGACTTATATAACCAACTCTGACACCGTGGGTGTTTATTCTTGCTGCTTCGTGCAATCCACTTGTCTTGTCTTGTCTTGCATCAGGTCTAGGACATGACTCCCTGTTTACCACGGTCAGGGATTCGCACTGAATATGGATTAGGCTAATTACTAGATCAAACTATAGTTCATGAAGAATTCCCAGTCACAGGCAATCTCGTTATCTGGGCGCTTTAAAAGGACTTGTAGCCTGCCGACGAGTAGGGCACATTTCCAGCACACTGTCATGTGTTGCACCCTCTAATTCACCTAAGGGTACATTTTCTCCCGGGCAACGTACCCAACCATACTCTCAACCCGCGGAAGGATAACTGGATAGTCTGCAGGACTTGGGACTGGGAATTTCTCATTTGCACCTTGTTAGTAATTAGGCATATGATAACCCTAGTTAGTTAAGTAGTAAGCCGTAGTATTCGTTTGGCCGCTTGTGAATGGATGGTGTCCAGCCCTGTCTAAGTCTCGTATAGTCCCAGTACCTGGTTTCTCCTGAGCATGTTTGTTTTACTTATCTTAACAATAAATGGGTAGAGACAAGGTGCTATTCAGGCGAAGGGTACAACCCCGGTCCTTGTTTGATTAAGGGTTGTAACCTGGCTCCCGAAATGGTTCCACGTCCCTAGTCGTTTATTGTCCTGTTGTACTCTTTATTAATTGTATTTTTCTTCTATTTTTTTATGATCTGATATGCTGGCTTTCGTTTTTATTTCGTGGCCTCCTTTGTGGCACTTGCTCTTTCTGGGGTTTGACCCAACTGGTTTTGTGTGGCCATATTTCGGAGCAGCTTTCGAAGATCTACTGTCACTCCCGTTTTTCGTTCTACGTATTTCCAGTATACGTATACGGAATCCTGACATATATTTTTATTTTTCTGCCTGGCTAGATAATTTCAGTTTAATCTTGATTAGGTTCATCATAGCATGTAATGGTTTAACTTGGTTTATTTTGGGATGGCTTGGTTTATTCTTTGGTTCATCATGTTAAACCCACCATCATCCCCCTTTATAACCCACCTAACTTTTCTCTCTCCTCCACTTTCTCATTAACTCTTCTTCCTTCTCCATTAAACCCACCACCAACCAAGATCACCCCTTAGGCAAGTGCAACTTGCTTCCACAAGAGAGCCCATTTTTATTGTTCCATTAGCTTCTCCTCATGTTTCTAAGACACATTAGAACATGTCATTTTCCATTTTGAGGCTTTAATTTTTGTAGATCTAGAAATTAGTTATTTTCGGATTTTTGTGGTTTTGATCTATCAAACTTATTTGTTTTCAAGTCTTGATGGTTCCATGTTGTAGAGAATTTTATTCTACCCAATTTTGACCTTTGAAAAGTTGGATTTGGACTTGTTTTGACCAAGTTATGGACTTTTGAAGCTTTGGGTTCAAACTATGGAGTTTTTCTCATACGCTGCCTTTTGGTGATGTGAGCGCAGTCTGTCTCATACGCTGCCTTTTGGTGATGTGAGCGCAGTCTGTCTCATACGCTGCTTTTGGTGATGTGAGCGCAGTCTGTCTCATACGCTGCCTTTGGTAATGTGAGCGCAGTCTGTCTCATACGCTGCCTTTTGGTGATGTGAGCGCAGTCTGTCTCATACGCTGCCTTTTGGTGATGTGAGCGCAGTCTGTCTCATACGCTGCTTTTGGTGATGTGAGTGCAGTCTGTCTCATACGCTGCCTTTGGTGATGTGAGCGCAGTCTGTCTCATACGCTGCCTTTTGGTGATGTGAGCGCAGTCTGTCTCATGCGCTGCTTTTGGTGATGTCAGCGCAGTCTGTCTCATACGCTGCCTTTTGGTGATGTGAGCGCAGTCTGTCTCATACGCTGCCTTTTGGTGATGTGAGCGCAGTCTGTCTCATACGCTGCCTTTAGTGATGTGAGCGCAGTTTGACTCATACGCTGCCTTTTGGTGATGTGAGCGCAGTCTGACTCATACGCTGCCTTTTGGTGATGTGAGCGCAGTCTGACTCATACGCTGCCTTTTGGTGACTTGAGCGCAGCCTGACTTGAGTGCAGCCTGATTTTTTTGCACCCATTTTATATCCTTATGCCTTTTTATGTAAACTCGACATGGACCCGATGTGAGCATGACATTATTTATGAATGTTAATCGGAACAAGGCTTAGTGATGGAATTGCATGATTAGTGACCCGCCGTGGTGCACTCTCGACAAGTAATTTGACATGATAATTCTTGATGGTGGTCCATTGTGACGTACCCTTGCCTTGATAAGTAATCTTGATAAGCAACCCGACATGATAACCTTGATACGCTGTTGTGACGGCTAACCTGACATACTAAGTGAATTCTTGACACCGTGGGAGATTGTATTGAATATGCTTGTATAAGCAACCAGTCTTGTCTCGCATCATGTCTAGGACATGTATCCCTGGTTACCATGGTCAGGGATTCATACCGAATCTGACTAGGTTAATGACTAGATTGATCAAGTAGAGCATATAGAGAGGTATTCCGGCTACAAGCAATCCCGTTATCTGGGCGCCTTCCTTGATGGACTTGTAGCCTGCCGACGAGTAGGACACATTTCCAGCTCACTGTTATGTGGGGCACTACATGAAACGATTACTATGCACACTGTCATGTGTTGCATCCAAGTCACCTAACAAGGCATGATAACTCTAAGCTTGAACCTTGCGTCTGGATAACCTGGATAGTCTGCAGGACTTGTGGCCATAGGCGTACCTCATTGCATCTTGCTAGTAACTAAGCTTGTGATAACCCTAGTTAGTTAAGTATCAAGCCGTACTCTTTGCTTGGCCGTGAATGATGGATGGAGTCCTATCTTGTCTAGTCTTGCCCAGATCCGGTACATGGATATCTCCTGACATGCTTGTTTATGCTTTACTTTATCGATAATTGGTTCGAGGCTAAGTTCTGTTCAGGTGAAGGGTTACAACCCCGGTCCTTGTTTGGTTTACGGGTTGTAACTTGGTTACCGGAATAGTCCTCTAGTTATCTTATCGTTTATCATCCTGTTTTCTTTAACTCATGCCTTATGTTATTTCACCTATGATTTATGTGCTGACATGCTGGTTTTAGTTCTTAAGTGAAGCCTCCTTTGTGGCACTTGCTTTTTCTGGGGTCTGACCCAGCTGGTTTTGTATGGCCAGATTTCGGAGCAGCTACCGAGGATCTCCCAACTTTTCTGCCAGATGGTGAACACTAGAAGGAATCCCGGCAACGAGTGGATTTTATTTTGCTCTCCCACTCCCTTGTAAAAATATTTTTTTGAGGCGTTTAGCCGCCGAGCAAGTGTTAGCTCGTTTGCAACTTTATTTACTGTCTGCCTACGGGCTGTAGCATGATTGATAAATCCTAGGGTTGATCATGTATGACTTAAACTCTTGCTAGTCTTCGTATTTTGTATGACTAGCTTCATGATCATCTGAATATGTAATGTATGGGACGCCTTACTTTGTATGTCTGATGATCTACCATCTTGTTATATCTACTTGTTGCTTGAGATAGAGACACTAGGCTTGTTATTGACCTTAAGAGACTGATGGCTTGTAGTAAACCCTCATGCATCTAGACAGCCGTGACCGTATTGTGATGTGAGATTCACTTCAATGTACGTAGCTGGCTGTGTCTGTCCCCCGCTCTCCAGTATTCTGGTTCTGGGGCGTGACACGGTTTAAGTGGTGGCCCATGCAGGTCTTGTAGATCAAGATGTGTGAGGGTTTACCGGATAGATGTCTCAATCCGCACTCGCCCTTGATCTCTACTCGTGCCTTCTGATCTTTCAGAATCCTTGACCTGATCACATGTTTATATCCTAGATCTATCATGGTCCTTTCTTATTGTTCCCTATGTCGTTTCCTTCAGCGGCATTGTTCATGGTCCTACCGATCAGCAAGGCGGAGCACCTCCAGTGGACCAGCAGCAACCTGGAGACCAAGCCCGGCACTCTGGAGTGGCCTCCCGAGTCATGCATTCCGGGGACCCCGAGCCCCCAGTTCAGCCAGTCCAGCCTGCAGAGCCTGACGATGGCACCTTGGTGGGTCTCATCAGGACATTGCTTGCATCTCAAGATCGTCGGGGCGATGCCCTGCACCAGGCAGTACAGGATGCCATGGGCCGTGTTGGTTATCAAGGGAACAGTGCGGCTAGCAGTTTCAAGCGCCTCAACCCTTCCTTCTTTGATGGGAGTGAAGACGCTATTGCAGCTGATGCGTGGCTCCAGGACATTGAGATTATCTTAGATGCAGCCAAGACTCCAGAAGGAGAGAAGGTAGCTGTGGTACGCCTACAGTTATTGGACCTAGCCCGCACCTGGTGGGCGATGATAGCAGTTAGTTTGGCAACGCCTGTCCCGTGGGCGGTATTCAGTGACAAGTTTCAGATCAAGTACTTCGATGCTGTGGCTCGGCATGACTTACAGACGAAGTTCACCAATCTCAGGCAGATGAGCAGGACGGTCGATGGATATGCGACCGAGTTTTCAAGACTGAGTCGGTTCGCTCCCACTTTGGTGGCAACCGAGTTTGATCGAGTGCAGCGGTTCCAGCAGGGACTCCACCTAGAGATCATTCTAGCAGTGGAGCAGTTTGAGCATCAGACCTTTGATGCTGTTTTGCAGGCAGCTAAGAGGCATGAGTATACCTCGCAGAGAATTGTAGACAGAACTGGAGGACGGAAGCGGTCCCATGGTCAGATGATCCAGTCTTCAGCCCCAGCCCCGGCAGCTAGGGCCTTGACCATTGGGGCTCCGAGGAGGGCAGCATCAGTTACGTCGGTTCAGCATTCGACTTCGACGTATCCTCAGCAGCAGAAGCGGAGGCAGTCTTCCACAATGGGCTGCACTCATTGTGGGAAGCCAGGGCATGTAGTGTCAGAATGTCGCCGAGCACAAGGATTGTGTTTGGCTTGTGGGGCACCGGATCACATGATAGGGTCCTGTCCACAGAGAGCCGGTTCATCCTCATCGGCCCAGACTAGTCCCTCAGTGAGGGGACCAGCACCAGTGCAGCAGCAGCAGTATCAGCCTTCGAGACCATTGCCGCCTCAGGCTCAGGCATTCCAGCAGCAGCGACCGCAACAGTATACCCAGGTCCAAGCTCAGGTTCAGAACCGCCAGAGAGGTTTCCAGCAGAGGGGACCAGCACCCAGAGGGCACGGTCAAGCGATGGCTTTGACCGTAGAGGAGGAATTGGCATCAGGTGAGGTGGTGGCAGGTACCATTCTCGTCAACTCTTTTCCTGCATCAGTATTATTTGATTCAGGTGCATCACATTCATTTATGTCTGCACGATTCGCGACACGGATAGGACTGGAGCCCGAGTCATTATCAGTAAGGCTCAATATACTTACTGGTAACGGACTTGTGGGTGTAGATAGGGTATTTTTCTCGTGTCGAATCGTAGTTAGCGGTAGAGAGTTACCCGCTAGGTTGATAGAGTTTTCGATGGCCGATTATGATGTGGTCCTAGGAATGGATTGGTTGAGGGACCAGTATGCTAGAATAGATTGCCATGTCGGCAAGATTATTTTTAGTATTCCCGGTGAGCCAGAGTTTTTCTTTTCTCGAGGCGGAGTAGAACCTTCTTCCCCAGCATTGCGGATGACAAGCAGCAGCAGTTCAGTTTCCCAGAGTTGTAGAAGAGTTTCCTGACATATTTCTCGAAGAGCTTCCAGGTATGCCCCCAGAGAGAGAAATAGAGTTCACTATCGACTTGATTCCAGGGATGGCACCAGTGTCAGATAGAGTCTATAGGATGGCACCATCAGAGTTGGAGGTCCTGTACAAGATGATTGAAGAACTTAGAACCAAGGGATTTATTCGTGCTAGCGGATCACCTTGGGGAGCTCCGATGCTTCTTGTGAAGAAGAAGGATGGTACGTCAAGATTATGTGTTGATTATCGTACCTTGAACTCTGTAACAATTAAGAACAGATATCCTTTACCAAGGATAGATGATTTATTTGATCAGCTCAGGGGAGCGGCAGTATTCTCGAAGATTGACTTGCGGTCATGGTACCATCAGATCAGAGTTAGAGAGCAGGACATCCCGAAGACAGCATTCAGATCGAGGTATGGACATTGGGAGTTCCTTGTTATGCCATTTGGAGCGACCAATACGCCGGCCGTATTCATGGACCTCATGAATCGTATCTTCATGCCCTATTTGGATCAGTTCGTGATAGTGTTCATAGACAACATCTTAGTCTATAGCGAGAACGAGGCAGAGCATGAGCAGCATCTTCGTATAGTTCTTCAGATTCTCAGGGAGCACCAGTTGTACGCGAAGTTCAGTAAGTACGAGTTTTGGTTGGATCGTATCTCGTACTTGGGTCATATCATCACCAGAGGTGGAGTGGAAGTTGATCCCCAGAAGATAGTGGCTATTGAGACATGGCCAGTACCTAGCACCGTTGCAGAAGTTCGGAGTTTCCTCGGATTGGCTGGCTGTTACCGACGTTTTGTGTCAGACTTTGCTCGGATTTTAGCGCCACTGACGCAGTTGACCCGTAAGGATGTGCAGTTTGCTTGGACAGCAGAGTGTCAGAGTTCATTTGAGAAGTTGAAGCAGAGATTGATGACGGCCCCCATTCTCACTCTTTCCGACGGGACGGGAGGATTTTCAGTTTATTACGACGCATCCGGCAAGGGATTAGGATGTGTCTTGATGCAGGATGGTAAGGTAGTCGCTTATGCGTCACGTCAACTTCGTGACCATGAGAGGAATTACCCAACCCATGACCTGGAGTTAGCAGCCGTAGTTTTTGCATTGAAACTTTGGAGACATTATTTGTATGGAGATCGGGTAGAGATTTTCACCGACCACAAGAGTCTGAAGTATGTGTTTACCCAGAAGGATCTTAATATGCGTCAGAGGAGATGGCTAGAACTACTTGTGGATTATGACATCAACTTGCAGTATCATCCTGGGAAGGCCAACGTAGTAGCAGATGCATTGAGCAGGAGAGCCGGAGTTTATTTTCTAACGGCGCAGCCAGAGTTGTTAGCAGATCTTCAGAAGATGGGTATTGAAGTTGTTCTTCCTTCCAGTGTGGCATTGATGGCCAATATGCAAGTTCAGTCCAGTATAGTTGAGAGGATCAAGTTAGCTCAGTCCACGGACTCTAAGCATCAGCGGCTTAGGACAGAATGTGTGGCAGGACAGAGACCAGAGTTATGTGTTCATAAGGACGATACACTCCGACATGGAAGACGTCTTTGTGTACCCAGTGGTGATATCAGACAGGAGATCATGGCAGAGGCTCACAGTTCTCAGTATTCAATTCATCCCGGCGGTACGAAGATGTATCGTGATATTCGGCAGCATTTTGGTGGAATGGCATGAAGAGGGAGATAGCCCAGTTTGTCTCTCGTTGTTTAGTTTGTCAACAAGTTAAGGCCGAACATCAGAGACCAGCTGGACTTCTTCAACCTTTACCAATCCTGGAATGGAAATGGGAGCACATTACCATGGATTTTGGAACTGGATTACCTAGATCCCCAGCTGGAAGAGATGCCATCTGGGTTATAGTTGATCGTCTCACGAAGGTAGCTCATTTTCTTCCTTTCAGAATCGGTCAGTCGACGGATCAACTTGCAGAGATATACCTCATGTAGATATTCAGATTGTATGGAGTGCCAGTCAGTATTGTGTCCGACAGAGATTCAAGATTCACCTCGCACTTTTGGCGAAGTCTTCAAGAGAGTTTGGGGACTCGTCACAAGTTCAGTTCAGCCTACCATCCGCAGACAGATGGTCAGTCAGAACGCACGATCCAGACTCTTGAAGACATGCTGCGGTCATGTACACTCGACTTCGGTGGTTCGTGGAAAGATCACTTGTATCTCGTGGAGTTCTCCTATAACAACAGTTTCCAGGATAGTATCCAGATGGCACCTTTCGAGGCCTTGTACGGCAGGAAGTGCAGATCTCCTTTAGCTAGGGACGATATCGGTGAGAGGCAAATGCTTGGACCAGAGATGGTGACGCGGACTATTGAGGTGGTCAGACAAGTCAGAGATCATCTTCGAGTTGCCCAAGATCGCCAGCGTCATTGGGCCGATTCTCATCGGCGTCCCCTTGAATTTTCTGTCGGCGACCACGTATTCCTTAGGATCTCGCCTACCCATGGCGTCATTCGATTCGGCGTGCGGGAAAAGCTCAGTCCTAGGTATATAGGGCCGTTTGATATTCTAGAGCGAGTAGGTGATGTATCCTATCGTCTCGCTCTTCCGTCGTCGTTACGTGAGGTACATGATGTCTTCCATGTATCCAAATTACGACGGTATATCTCGGATCCGAGTCACGTCCTTGATCATTCGAAATTGGTTGTTGGTACCAACCTTTCGTATGCGGAGAGACCCGTATCCATATTGGACCGGAGGGAGAAGATACTCAAGAACAAGACTATCAAGTTAGTCCGTGTTGCTTGGGGTCAACACTCTTTGGGTGAGTCAACGTGGGAGCGTGAGGATGATATCCGATCGCGATATCCTGACCTGTTTGACTCGTAAGGTATAATATCTTTTTTATGCCTTATGCTTAAGTTCCTTGCTTGCATGAATGATTGCTTGATTGACTGCTAGTCCTATATTGCCTGCAATTGATATAGCTTGCTCGACATCTCTAGCCTCTTGATTAAATTTCGAGGACGGAATTCTTTTAAGGTGGGTAGAGTTGTCACCCCCATTTTTCGTTCTACGTATTTCCAGTATACGTATACGGAATCCTGACATGTATTTTTATTTTCCTGCCTGGCTAGCTAATTTCAGTTTAATCTTGATTAGGTTCATCATAGCATGTAATGGTTTAACTTGGTTTATTTTGGGATGGCTTGGTTTATTCTTTGGTTCATCATGTTAAACCCACCACCATCCCCCTTTATAACCCACCTAACTTTTCTCTCTCCTCCACTTTCTCATTAACTCTTCTTCCTTCTCCATTAAACCCACCACCAACCAAGAACACCCCTTAGGCAAGTGCAACTTGCTTCCACAAGAGAGCCCATTTTTATTGTTCCATTAGCTTCTCCTCATGTTTCTAAGACACATTAGAACTTGTCATTTTCTATTTTGAGGCTTTAATTTTTGTAGATCTAAAAATTAGTTATTTTCGGATTTTGGTGGTTTTGATCTATCAAACTTATTTGTTTTCAAGTCTTGATGGTTCCATGTTGTAGAGAATTTTATTCTACCCAATTTTGACCTTTGAAAAGTTGAATTTGGACTTGTTTTGACCAAGTTATGGACTTTTGAAGCTTTGGGTTCAAACCATGGAATTCTTGCTGATTTGGAGAAGACAGTGAGCAGTGTGCGCGAGCTTTTTAGCTTGTGCCACTGAGCTGCGCGCGCTCTTTAGCGCAGCGCAGTCTGACTCATACACTGTCTTTTGGTGATGTGAGCACAGTCTGTCTCATACGCTGCCTTTTGGTGATGTGAGCGCAGTCTGTCTCATACGCTGCCTTTTGGTGATATGAGCGCAGTCTGTCTCATACGCTGCCTTTTGGTGATGTGAGTGCAGTCTGTCTCATACGCTGCTTTTGGTGATGTGAGTGCAGTCTGTCTCATACGCTGCCTTTTGGTGATGTGAGCGCGGTCTATCTCATACGCTGCCTTTTGGTGATGTGATCGCAGTCTGTCTCATACGCTGTCTTTGGTGATGTGAGCGCAGTCTGTCTCATACGCTGCCTTTTGGTGATGTGAGCGCAGTCTGTCTCATACGCTGTCTTTTGGTGATGTGAGCGCAGTCTGTCCCATACGCTGCTTTTGGTGATATGAGCGCAGTCTGTCTCATACGCTGCCTTTGGTGATGTGAGCGCAGTCTGTCTCATACGCTGCCTTTTGGTGATGTGAGCGCAGTCTGTCTCATACGCTGCCTTTTGGTGATATGAGCGCAGTCTGTCTCATACGCTGCTTTTGGTGATGTGAGCGCAGTCTGTCTCATACGCTGCCTTTTGGTGATGTGAGCGCAGTCTGTCTCATACGCTGCCTTTTGATGATGTGAGCGCAGTCTGTCTCATACGCTGCCTTTTGGTGATGTGAACGCAGTCTGTCTCATACGCTGCCTTTGGTAATGTGAGCGCAGTCTGACTCATACGCTGCCTTTTGGTGATGTGAGCGCAGTCTGACTCATACGCTGCCTTTTGGTGATGTGAGCGCAGTCTGACTCATACGCTGCCTTTTGGTGACTTGAGCGCAGTCTGACTCATACGCTGCCTTTTGGTGACTTGAGCGCAGCCTGACTCATACGCTGCCTTTTGGTGACTTGAGCGCAGCCTGACTTGAGCTCAGCCTGACTTGAGCGCTGCCTGATTTTTTTGCACCCATTTTATATCCTTACGCCTTTTTATGTAAACTCGACATGGACCCGATGTGAGCATGACATTATTTATGAATGTTAATCGGAACAAGGCTTAGTGATGGAATTGCATGATTAGTGACCCGCCGTGGTGCACTCTCGACAAGTAATTTGACATGATAATTCTTGATGGTGGTCCGTTGTGACGCACCCTTGCCTTGATAAGTAATCTTGATAAGCAACCCGACATGATAACCTTGATACGCTGTTGTGACGGCTAACCTGACATGCTAAGTGAATTTTTGACACCGTGGGTGATTGTATTGAATATGCTTGTATAAGCAACCAGTCTTGTCTCGCATCATGTCTAGGACATGTATCCCTGGTTACCACGGTCAGGGATTCATACCGAATCTGACTAGGTTAATGACTAGATTGATCAAGTAGAGCATATAGAGAGGTATTCCGGCTACAAGCAATCCCGTTATCTGGGCGCCTTCCTTGATGGACTTGTAGCCTTCCGACGAGTAGGACACATTTCCAGCTCACTGTTATGTGGGGCACTACATGAAACGATTACTATGCACACTGTCATGTGTTGCATCCAAGTCACCTAACAAGGCATGATAACTCTAAGCTTGAACCTTGCGTCTGGATAACCTGGATAGTCTGCAGGGCTTGTGGCCATAGGCATACCTCATTGTATCTTGCTAGTAACTAAGCTTGTGATAATCCTAGTTAGTTAAGTATCAAGCCGTACTCTTTGCTTGGCCGTGAATGATGGATGGAGTCCTATCTTGTCTAGTCTTGCCCAGATCCGGTACATGGATATCTCCGGACATGCTTGTTTATGCTTTACTTTATCGATAATTGGTTCGAGGCTAAGTTCTGTTCAGGTGAAGGGTTACAATCCCGGTCCTTGTTTGGTTTACGGGTTATAACTTGGTTACCGGAATAGTCCTCTAGTTATCTTATCGTTTATTATCCTGTTTTCTTTAACTCATGCCTTATGTTATTTCACCTATGATTTATGTGCTGACATGCTGGTTTTAGTTCTTAAGTGAAGCCTCCTTTGTGGCACTTGCTCTTTCTGGGGTCTGACCCAGCTGGTTTTGTATGGCCAGATTTCGGAGCAGCTACCGAGGATCTCCCAACTTTTCTGCCAGATGGTGAACACTAGAAGGAATCCCGGCAACGAGTGGGTTTTATTTTGCTCTCCCACTCCCTTGTAAAAATATTCTTTTGAGGCGTTTAGCCGCCGAGCAAGTGTTAGCTCGTTTGCAACTTTATTTACTGTCTGCCTATGGGCTGTAGCATGATTGACAAATCCTAGGGTTGATCATGTATGACTTAAACTCTTGCTAGTCTTCGTATTTTGTATGACTAGCTTCATGATCATCTGAATATGTAATGTATGGGACGCCTTACTTTGTATGTCTGATGATCTACCATCTTGTTATATCTACTTGTTGCTTGAGATTGAGACACTAGGCTTGTTATTGACCTTAAGAGACTGATGGCTTGTAGTAAACCCTCATACATCTAGACAGCCGTGACCGTATTGCGATGTGAGATTCACTTCAATGTACGTAGCTGGCTGTGTCTGTCCCCCGCTCTCTAGTATTCTGGTTCTGGGGCGTGACATCTACCGAACTTCCAGCCCAATGGTGACAACTAGACGAAACCCGGGCTACGAGTGGGTTTTCCTTTTTGATTCGCTCACTACATTGTAAAATTATTCTTTTGAGGCGTTTAGCCGACGAGCACCTGTTAGCTCGATGCATATTTACTTACTGTCTGCCTACGGGCTGTAACATGATTAATAAATCCTAGGGTTGATCATGTATGACTGAATTCTTGCTAGTCTTGACATTTTGTACGACTAGCTTCATGATCATCCAATATGTAATCTATGGGACGCCTTGCTATTATATATTCGGTGCTCTGACATCTTGTAACTATTATTGTTTGCTTGAGATTGAGACAATAGGCTTGTTCATGACCATAGGAGACTGTTGGCTTGTAGTTAAACCCTCATATATCTAGACAGCCGTGACCGTATAGCGAGGTGGATTCCATTTCAATATACGCAGCTGGCTATGTATGCCCCCGCTCTCCAGTATTCTGGTTCTGGGGCATCACATGGTTTAAGTGGTGGCCCATGCAGGTCTTGTAAATCAAGATATGTGAGGGTTTACCGGATAGGTGTCTCAATCAGTACTCGTCCTTGATCTCTGTTCATAACCTCTGAATCCCTAGATTCTTGTCCTGATCATGTGCTTGTATCGTTGATCTGTCCTGGTCCTTCCTTATTGTTTCCTATGTCGTCTTCTTCAGCGGCACTGTACCTGGCCCCGCCGATCAGCGAGGTGGAGCACTTCCCGTGGACCAGCAGCAACCCGGAGATCAAGCCCAGCATTCCGGAGTAGCCTCCAGAGTTGTACCTACTGGAGGAGAGCCCCCAGTTCAGCCCGTTCGACCTGCCGAGCCTGATGATGGCACCTTGGTAGGTCTCATCATGACCATGATAGCTTTCCAGGATCGCAGAGGAGACGCCTTGCACCAGGCAGTGGCAGATGCTTTGACCAGAGGCGGTCATCCAGGGAACAGCGCGGCCAACAGCTTCAAGCGCTTGAACCCTCCATTATTCGACGGCAGCGAAGATACGATTGCCGCGGACGCTTAGCTTCAGGATACCGAGGTGGTTCTGGAAACAGCTAGGACACCTGAGAATGAGAAGGTGGCGGTGGTACGCCTACAGTTGCTGGACTTAGCTCGCAGTTGGTGGGCAGCGCAGGCCATGGGATTAGCGGCACCGGTTACTTGGACGGTGTTTAGAGAAAGATTCCAGACGAAGTATTTTGATGCTGTAGCTCGGTACGACCTACAGACGAGATTTACCAACTTGAAGCAAGGAGGCAGAACAGTCGACGGTTATGCATCTGAGTTTTCTAGACTCAGTAGGTTTACCCCCACCTTGGTGGCGACCCAGTTTGATAGGGCCCAGCGGTTCCAGCAGGGGCTGCATTTGGAGATCTTGTTGGCAGTTGAGCAGTTCGAGCACCAGACGTTCGATGCAGTATTGAGGACATCTAGGAGGCACGAGTACACTTCCCAGAGGATCGTGGATAGGACCGGAGGTAGGAAGCGGTCCCACAATCAGATGCACCAATCATCAGCTCCAGCCCCGGCAGCTAGGGGTTTGACCATTGGAACTCCGAGGCGGGCGGCCTCAGTGACGTCGGTTCAACATTCAACCCCGACATACCCGCAGCAGAAGCAGAAGCAGACTTCCGCGATAGGATGTTCTCATTTCGGGAAGCCAGGGCACGTGGTGGCAGATTGTCGCAGGGCGCAGGGATTGTGCCTGGCTTGTGGAGCAGCAGATCACAAGATAGGAGCCTGCCCGAATAGGGGTAGTTCGTCCTCTTCCAACCTAACCAGTCCGTCGGTTAGGGGACCAGCACCTATGCAGCAACAGCAGTACCCGAGGCCATTGTTGCCTCAGGCCCAGGCCTTTCAGCAACAGAACCAGCAGCAGTACACCCAGGCTCAAGTGCAGAGTAGGCAGAGAGGTTTCCAGCAGAGGGGACCTGCAGCCAGAGGACAAGGTCAGGCAATTATGATGACTATGGAAGAAGAGGTTGCACCAGGTGAGGTAGTGGCAGGTACTATTCTCGTCAACTCCTCTCCAGCATCGGTATTATTTTATTCTGGTGCATCGCATTCATTCATGTCTGCACGATTCGCAATACGGATAGGATTGGAGCCCGAGTCATTATCAGTGAGGCTCAATATACTTACTGGTAATGGTCTTGTGGGAGTAGATCGAGTGTTTTTCTCGTGTCGGATCGTAGTTAGCGGTAGAGAGTTCCCCGCTAGATTTATAGAGTTTCCTATGACAGACTATGATGTAGTCCTAGGCATGGATTGGTTGAGGAACCAATATGCTAGGATAGACTGCCACATTGGCAGGGTTGTTTTCAGTATTCCAGGCGAGCCAGAGTTTTTATTTTCCAGAGGCGCAGTGGAGCCATCTTCCCCAGTATTGCGGATGGCAGTAGCAGCAGTACAGTTACCCCGGATAGTTGAAGAGTTTCCAGATGTCTTCCCAGAAAAACTTCCAGGTATGCCGCCAGAGCGGGAGATCGAGTTCACTATAGACTTGATCCCCGGGACGGCACCAGCATCAGAGCGAGTCTACAGGATGGCGCCTTCAGAGTTGAAGATTTTGTACAAGATGATTGAAGAACTGAGGACCAAGGGATTCATTCGTGCAAGTGGATCGCCTTGGGGAGCCCCGATGCTTCTTGTGAAGAAGAAGGATGGTACGTCCAGGCTATGTGTAGATTATCGTACCTTGAACTCGATGACAATCAAGAACAGATACCCTCTCCCAAGGATAGATGACTTGTTTGATCAACTCAAGGGGGCTTCAGTGTTCTCGAAGATAGACTTGCGATCAGGATACCACCAGATCAGGGTCAGAGAGCAGGACGTTCCAAAGACAGCGTTCAGATCAAGGTATGGGCAATGGGAGTTTCTTGTTATGCCATTCGGAGCAACCAATGCGCCAACCGTATTCATGGACCTCATGAATCGTATTTTCATGCCTTACTTGGATCAGTTCGTGATCGTGTTCCTAGATGACATACTGGTCTACAGCAAGAGCGAAGCAGAGCACGAGCAGCATCTCAGAATCGTCCTTCAGACGCTTAGAGAGCATCAGTTGTACGCCAAGTTCAGTAAATACGAGTTTTGGCTCGATCGTATTTCGTACTTGAGTCACATCATTACCCGAGGAGGAGTGGAAGTAGATCTCCAGAAGATTGTGGCTATCGAGATATGGCCAGTACCTAGCTCGGTGGCAGGGGTTCGCAGCTTCCTTGGATTAGCCGGCTACTACCGGCGATTCGTTTCAGATTTTGCAAGGATTTCGGCGCCGATGACCCAGTTGACCCGCAAGGATGTGCCGTTCGTATGGACAGCAGAGTGCCAGGAATCATTTGAGAAGTTGAAGCGAGGTTTGGTAACGGCTCCCATTCTCATACTTCCAGATGGGACCGAAGGATTCACAGTTTATTGCGACGCTTCAGGCAGAGGATTGGGGTGTGTCTTGATGCAGCATGGGAAGGTAATATCTTATGCATCACGTCAACTTCGTGATCATGAGAAGAATTACCCGACCCACGACTTGGAACTGGCGGCGGTAGTGTTTGCGCTTAAGCTTTGGCGGCACTACTTGTACGGAGATAGAGTGGAGATATTTACTGATCACAAGAGCCTGAAGTATGTTTTCACCCAGAAGGACCTTAACATGCGGCAGAGAAGATGGCTCGAGCTACTGGCGGACTATAATGTGGATTTGCAGTATCACCCAGGGAAGGCCAACGTTGTAGCAGATGCGTTGAGCAGGAGAGCCGGAGTTTACTTCCTAACGGCGCAACCAGAGTTATTGGCAGATCTTCAGAATATGGGAATTGAAGTGGTTCTTCCTACCAACGTGGCGTTGATGGCCAGTCTACAGGTTCAGTCCAGCATAGTTGAGAGGATCCGGGGGGCGCAGTCAGCAGATTCCAAGCTTCAGCGACTCAGAGCAGAGTGTGAGGCAGGAAGAAGGCCAGAGTTGTGCATTCATGAAGATGGTACACTTCGACACGGCACTCGTCTTTATATACCCGGTGGAGATATCAGACAGGAGGTCATGGCAGAAGCTCACAGTTCACAGTATTCTATTCATCCCGGTAGCACGAAGATGTATAGAGACATTCGTCAGCATTTCTGGTGGAATGGCATGAAGAGGAAGATAGGCCGGTTTGTCTCTCGGTGTTTGGTTTGCCAGCAGGTTAAAGCTGAACATCAGAGGCCCGCTGGACTTCTTCAGCCCTTGCCGATTCCAGAATGGAAGTGGGAGCATGTGACCATGGATTTTGTGACTGGATTGCCTAGATCCCCAGCTGGTCGAGATGCTATTTGGGTTATAGTTGACAGGCTCACGAAAGTGGCTCACTTTCTCTCGTTCAGAGTTGGACAGTCTACGGCGCAGTTGGCAGAAATGTACCTCAGGCAGATTGTCAGGCTTCACAGTGTGCCCGTTAGTATCACCTCGGACAGGGATTCAAGATTCACATCGCACCTTTGGCGTAGCCTGCAAGAGAGTTTGGGAACTCACCTTCAGTTTAGCTCAGCTTATCATCCGCAGACAGATGGCCAGTCGGAACGCACAATCCAGACTCTTGAAGATATGTTGAGATCTTGTACCCTTGACTTCGGTGGTTCATGGGAGGATCACCTGCACCTGGTGGAATTCTCGTACAACAATAGTTTCCAGGCCAGTATTCAGATAGCCCCGTTCGAGGCACTGTATGGTAGGAAGTGCAGATCCCCGTTAGCCTGGGATGATATTGGAGAAAGGCAGATGCTTGGTCCAGAAATGATTGCCCAGACAGTTGAAGTGGTCAGAAGAGTCAGAGATCGCCTTCGAGTGGCCCAAGATAGCCAGCGACATTGGGCCGATGTTCATCGACGTCCCTTAGAGTTTGCTATCGGCGACCATGTATTCCTTAGGATCTCGCCTAACCGCGGCGTCATTCGCTTTGGCGTACGGGGAAAGCTTAGTCCTAGGTATATAGGGCCGTTCGATATCCTGGAGCGAGTAGGAGATGTATCCTATCGTCTCGCTCTTCCGTCGTCGCTAAGTGAGGTGCATGATGTATTCCATGTGTCCCAATTACGACGGTACATCCCGGACCCGGGCCATATCCTGGACCATTCGGAATTGGTTGTTGGTACCAACCTTTCGTATGAGGAGAGGCCCGTGTCTATATTGGACCGGAGAGAAAAGATACTCAAGAACAAGACTATTAGCTTAGTCCGTGTTGCTTGGGGTCATCACTCTCTAGGTGAGTCAACGTGGGAGCGTGAGGACGACATCCGATCGCGATATCCCGACTTGTTTGACTCGTAAGGTATAATGTCTTCCTTATGCCTTATGCTTTCCATTCCTTGCTTGCATGTATGATTGTTTGATTGTTTGCTTAGTATAGCTTATTTGTGGATAGTATAGCTGGCTCTTACATCTCTAAGCATCTTGATTTAAATTCCGAGGACGGAATTCTTTTAAGGTGGGTAGAGTTGTAATGCCCGTATTTCGGAATACGTATTTTGATTAGGCTTATATGTATTTCAGACCTGTATTTTATTTTCTCAGATTTTGGCCTGTAATTGTATTTTGGCTCGACTTGCGGATTTTGGTTTTCTCGTAAATTGAGTTTTTGGACCTGGCGTGGTTTTATTCTTTGTGGAGAGGATTTGGTTTGGTTTGCTTTGGACTACCCTTAGTTAAAACTTCACCCTCAACACAACACACCCTCCCTCATTAAAACCCCACCTAACTTTTCTCTCTCCTCATTACTCTTCCATTAATTTTCTCCATCTTCTTCTTCCTTCCTCCACACAACACCCAACCTCCATAGGCAAGTGCACCTTGCCACCAAATAGGAACCCTATTTTATTTGTCCATTAGTTAGATTAGGCCATGGTGAACCACATTAGAACTTGGCATTTTGTGATTTGGAGTTTCCATTTTTCTAGATCTAAGTTTTAACCATTTTCGGATTTTCTTGGTTTTGATCTATTAAACTTAGATTTTTGCTTGTTTTGAGGTTTCCATGTGGTAGAGAATTCAATTTTACACAAGTTAGAGCTTTGAAAATCTAAATTTTGTTTTGATTTGGCTAAGTTATGAAGCTTGGAGTTTTTGGTGTTCTTGGGTTTCTCTTCTCAGCCTTGCTGGAGAAGATGATCTCGGCCAGCGCTCTTTAGCGCCGGGCTGAACCGCGCCAGCCCTTCTTCGGCCAGCGCTCTTTAGCACTGGGCTGACCCACGCTCGGCGCCCTTTGGCGAACCGTGCCCCCTCTCGCTGGCGCTCTTTAGCTCCAGCGCCTCCCCTCCCTTGGCGCGTTTGGCTCTGGCGCGGCTTGGCTCCGGCGCAACTTGGCCAGCGCCAGTCGCCGCTCACTTCCTAGCGCAACCCAACCACAGCGCCCTTTGACTCAGCGCCTTGAACCCCAGCGCAACTTGAACCCCAGCGCAATCCGACCCTAGCGCAACCCGACCCCAGGAACCCCAGCGCAATCCGACCCTAGCGCAACCCGACCCCAGGAACCCCAGCGCAATCTACATGCCCATGGTGGTTTGGTTTTATTTTTCTTGGGCTTGGCTTCTCTTTTGTGGATTGGAGTTCTGAGATCTTGTTCCACACAACACGACTGTCTTGGCCCAACACGACCTGGCACGGTTTCGGTGTTTTGCTTATGACTAGTACGGTTTTCGTGATTTCGGTGATTACGATCCTAGCACTTTCTGATCTTCTTAGTAGTGACCCGATAGGGTGCGCTCTTAACTTGTAACATGTGATTCATAATTAATCTCTGTAACTGGATAACTTGATAGTGGCCCGTGGCGACGCACTCCTGACTTGTAACTTGACTTGATAATTGATGCTGTTGCGATGGCGAACTTGACTTATATAACCAACTCTGACACCATTGGTGTTCATTCTTGCTGCTTCGTGCAATCCACTTGTCTTGTCTTGTCTTGTATCATGTCTAGGACGTGACTCCCTGGTTACCACGGTCAGGGATTCGCACTGAATATGGATTAGGCTAATTACTATATCAAACTATAGTTCATGGAGAATTCTCAGTCACAGGTAATCTCGTTATCTGGGCACTTTAAAAGGACTTGTAGCCTGCCGACGAGTAGGGCACATTTCCAGCACACTGTCATGTGTTGCACCCTCTAAGTCACCTAAGGGTACATTGTCTCCCGGGCAACGTACCCAACCATACTCTCAACCCGCGGAAGGATAACTGGATAGTCTGCAGGGCTTGGGACTGAGAATTTCTCATTTGCACCTTGTTAGTAATTAGGCATATGATAACCCTAGTTAGTTAAGTAGTAAGCCGTAGTATTCGTTTGGCCACTTGTGAATGGATGGTGTCCAGCCCTGTCTAAGTCTCGTCTAGTCCCAGTACCTGGTTTCTCCTGAGCATGTTTGTTTTACTTATCTTAACAATAAATGGGTAGAGACAAGGTGCTATTCAGGCGAAGGGTACAACCCCGATCCTTGTTTGGTTAAGGGTTGTAACCTGGCTCCCGAAATGGTTCCACGTCCCTAGTCGTTTATTGTCCTGTTGTACTCTTTATTAATGGTATTTTTCTTCTATTTTCTTATGATCTGATATGCTGGCTTTCGTTCTTATTTCGTGGCCTCCTTTGTGGTACTTGCTCTTTCTGGGGTTTGACCCAGCTGGTTTTGTGTGGCCAGATTTCGGAACAGCTTCCGAAGATCTACCGAACTTCCAGCCCAATGGTGACAACTAGACGGAACCCGGACTACGAGTGGGTTTTCCTTTTTGATTCGCTCACTACATTGTAAAATTATTCTTTTGAGGCGTTTAGCCGACGAGCACCTGTTAGCTCGATGCATATTTACTTACTGTCTGCCTACGGGCTGTAACATGATTAACAAATCCTAGGGTTGATCATGTATGACTGAACTCTTGCTAGTCTTGACATTTTGTACGACTAGCTTCATGATCATCCAATATGTAATGTATGGGACGCCTTGCTATTATATATTTGGTGTTCTGACATCTTGTAACTATTATTGCTTGCTTGAGATTGAGACAATAGGCTTGTTCATGACCATAGGAGACTGTTGGCTTGTAGTTAAACCCTCATATATCTAGACAGCCGTGACCGTATAGCGAGGTGGATTCCATTTCAATATACGTAGCTGGCTATGTACGCCCCCGCTCTCCAGTATTCTGGTTCTGGGGGGTCACAGACGCTGAAGGGACGTGGCTTGGTTGGCTATGTCAATGGCCAAACGAAGGCGCCATCTGATCGCTCCTCAAAGGAGTTTGCTATCTGTGAGATTGTCAACAACGTCGTAGCTGGGTGGTTGACTGCCTCCTTGACCGACCAGGTGTCGGGCAATGTCGAGGCGATTGAGGCTGCCACTGATATATGGCGGACTTTGAAGGACATGTACTCAGGCTCGGGCAACCCTATGTGGGTCTTCCAACTTCAGGATAAACTTGATAGGATGGCCCAAGACGACCATACCATCTCTGAGTACGCGGCCATGTTGAAGAAGTACTGGTCTGATCTGGATCACTATGATCCTCTTAGGATGGAAGATGCACAAGTCGAACCGGCGTTTGTGAAGTATTTTCAGACGTTCCTGGCTTATATTTCACGACAGCGAATGATGAAGTTCCTGAAGGGGCTCAACCTTGTGTTTGAGCAGAGAAGGAATATTCTTCTGTCCCTACCCACGCTTCCAGCCTTGGAGGAAGCTATAGCGGTCATGACACAGGAAGAATCTCGATTGAAGTTGATGCCCAACAAGGGCTCCTTCCAGGGGGACCAAGCCGTGGTTGAAAAGTCTGCCCTTGCTGCCTTCACTCAGCCTCCATCTGTGAGTGGTGTGTGCCACAACTGTGGTGACTCCGGACATTCAATCAGATTTTGTCCAAAACTCCTGCGAAGTCAGTCTAGTGATCACGGACGGGGACGTGGAGGACGTCGTGGTGGTACAGGAGGATATGCTGGTAGAAGGGGAGATTATTTTGGAGTACACAAAGCACATCTGGCGGAGGAAGGGGGAGAAAATCAACTGTCAGAAATAACCCCGCTTGAGCGGGAGTTCCTTGCAAAGTTGCGAGGCACAAAGCTGGGTTCGGCCGATAGTCATGTCACTCATGGGGCGTCATCTACCTCGGAGGATCACATCACTTGCTTTGCCCAACCCAGCACAGGTATACCTGCACGTGCTCTTGCATCTGTCCATCAGCCAGGTTGGATTATGGACTCTGGGGCAACTCGCCATGTCACGGGGTCCCGTGGTGAGTTTCAGGACTATACTCACCTACCGTTGCCGGAGAGTATTCAGACTGCTGATGGTACCTCCATACCTGTAATGGGTAAAGGCACTGTCGCATGCACCCCTTCCCTTACTCTCAACAATGTCTTACATGCTCATTCTTATCCTGTCAATCTTATATCTATTAGTGCCATTATCCTTGATCTAAACTGTATTGTTTCCTTTGACATTCCTAAGGTAACTTTTCAGGAGAAGGGGACAGGACGATGACTAGGGACTGACACATGGCATAAGGGACTATGGTACTTGGACATGGCCGGACTGGACAAAGCATTGGCATCTCTAGTAGCAGATGCGCAACCGGACGCTTCACGTAGCAGTGTAGAAGACGAATTGCTCCTCCATCACCAGCGTGTCGGGCATTCTTCCTTTAAAGTTATTTGTCGAATGTATCCATCCTTATATCAAAGGGCTAATAAAGAGAAGTTATTTTGTAATGCTTGTGAGTTGAAAAAACATACAAGAAGCTCGTATGTGAGCTCCGGGAATAGAAGTTCAGCTGCATTTGACATGATACATTCGGACGTATGGGGCCCTTGTCCTACAACCGGTATTAACGATTTTCGATGGTTCGTCACTTTTATTGATTGTTATACTCGCGTGACTTGGGTCTACCTTATGAAGAATAAAAGTGATGTCTTTGAGGCATTTCGAGATTTTCATTGTCGGGTAGAAATACAATATGGCAATAAAATTAAGTGCTTACGGTCTGACAATGGGACGGAGTATACTAATAAGAAGGTTGCTGAGTATTTATCCACTCATGGAATACTACACCAAACTTCATGTGCCTATCCACCGGAACAAAATGGTGTGGCCGAACGGAAGAACAGACACGTGCTGGAGGTCGCACGGACAACGATGTTGGCTATGAATGTCCCAAAACACTTATGGGGACAAGCTGTCTTGACGGCCTCTTATCTCATCAACAGAATGCCATATCAGGTATTGGACTGGAAGACACCGTTGGAAATGCTTACTGGTGTAACCACTTATACAGTTCCACCAAAAGTATTTGGGTGTGTGTGTTTTATCCAAGATAATAGGCCGGGAGTTGGTAAACTGGATCATCGAGCGGTTAAATGTGTCTTTGTCGGGTACACGACGACTCAGAAGGGATATGCATGTTGGAGCCCGGTTGAGCGGAAACTGTTTCTAAGCATGGACGTTACATTCCGAGAACTAGAACCATACTATGGTTCAGATGAAGGTTCAGTGTTTGGTGACACACCTAACACGGAGGGTGTTAGACGTGAGGGGGAGAGAATAAGTCCAAACGTGGTAGTCGGATCGGTCCCGTGCCCGGTCGTGGAGAACTGGACGGAAGGGAGCGATAGCAGTGACTCCGATGAAGAAGACGATACATATGTTACACAGGGGGAGAAGCCGTGCCCAGTGTCAGTGCCTACTGTACCAAGTCCAGTGCCTACCATACCAAGTTCCTCGTCTACTCCTGTCCCGGCTCTTGAAGATGTTGCCCCCGTACTGAATCACTCTGATTCCGATGTGGATCTCTCTGACTCTGATGGTATGTTCTCTCCACCACCTATTGCTCCTTTAAGGAGATCTTCTCGCATCAATGCGGGTAAGGCTCCTTGTCGTTATGATAATTATGAACATGACATTGCCAACTTCTTGTCTTATTCTAATATTTCTCCAAATTATCGAGCCTTCATTGCATCGTTAGACTCTACTTCTTTGCCCAAGTGTTGGCAGAAAGTAAAGAAAAATCCAAGGTGGAAAGCTGCAATGAGGGAAGAACTTGGGACACTAGAGAAAAATAAGACATGGGAGCTGGTTCCATTACCCAAAGGAAGAAAGCTGTGGGATGCAAATGGGTGTACACAGTAAAGGAGACGCCAGAAGGAAAAGTAGAACGGTACAAGACGAGGTTGGTTGCAAAATGATACACACAATCATATGGCATTGACTATGATGAGACGTTTGCCCCAGTAGCGAAAATGAGCACGGTAAGAACTCTGGTCTCCATTGCAGCAAACTATGGGTGGAAGCTATACCAGTTAGATGTGAAAAATACCTTTCTCCATGGGGACCTGCAAGAAGAAGTATACATGAAACCCCCGCCAGGGTGCTATACGACAGAATCAGACGGAGGGACGTTGCATGGTAAAGTGTGTAAACTAAAGAAGTCACTATACGGACTCAAACAATCTCCTCGAGCCTGGTTTGACAGATTCAGAAAGGCTGTTACAGGTATGGGGTACCATCAAACAAATGTAGATCACACGGTCTTTCTCCAGCATACAAGAGGCCACATTACTATACTTGCTGTATATGTGGATGATATAATAATCACTGGTGATGATGAAGTCGAGATTACTAAGCTGAAGTCAAAACTCGCGAAGGAGTTTGAGGTGAAGGATTTAGGAGCGATGAGGTATTTTTTGGGTATCGAGGTGTGTGACGGCGAACATGGAATTGTTCTCTCACAGAGAAAATACGTACTAGATCTGTTAAAGGAGACAGTGATGCTGGGATACAAAGCAGCAGCAACTCCAATTTACCAGAAGTGCAAGCTGGGAGCAGAAGCAGGAGAGCCTGTTGATCGTGAAAGGTATCAAAGACTTGTAGGGAGATTGATTTATCTGGGGAACACTCGCCCGGATATCTCATTTACGGTAAGTGTAGTGAGCCGCTACATGCATGATCCAAGAATGGGTCATATGGAAGCAGTGTTTCATATCTTGAGATATCTGAAAGGGACGCCGGAAAATGGACTATGGTTCAAGAAGAATGGACACATAGAAGTTGAGGGATACTGCGATGCAGACTGGACAAGCTGCATAGACGACAGAAGGTCTACCACGGGGTACTGTATTTTTGTTGGAGGAAACCTAGTCTCATGGAGAAGCAAGAAACAGCCAGTGGTAGCACGGTCGACAGCTGAAGCAGAATACAGGACAATAACTCTGGGAGTGTCGGAGTTGCTATGGGTAAGAGCACTGCTGACAGAGTTGAAGCTGGACAAGGGAGCACCATTACGTCTTCTGAGCGATAGTCAAGTTGCAATAAGTATAGCTAACAATCCAGTTCAGCACGACAGAACGAAGCACATCGAGATCGATCGATTCTTCATCAAGGAGAAGCTGGAACAAGGGATACTGAAGATTGACCATGTTCGCTAAGAAGAACAAGTTGCAGACTGTCTGACTAAGGGTCTTAGTTCATTGAGTCTGTCAAAGCTATGTAACAAGATGGGGATGATTAATATCTATCGCTCATCTTGAGGGGGAGTGTTGAGAACTAATAAGGGACTTTAGTCCCACATCGGAAGTTGTATTGTGAAGAGGAGGTGTACTCTCTATAAGTAGTGGCAGGAGCCCATCAATAAAATTATCTGAGAAATTCCACTCATTTCAACTAGTTAATGTATGAGATCATAAAACAAGAAAACTTATACAAAAATTATAGAGATTAATTTCAAATATCTATAATTCAATTTTCGGTTCTGTTCAGGTCCCAAATCCTAAAATCCTAACTCTGAACTGAAAAAATTAAAATTTCAAGAACTAAAACCGAATCATATGTAAAAATAAAAAAAAAACGAATTGAATCACTATTTCGATTTGGTTCGGATCGATTTTCGATTTCAAAACGAAAAATGCTCACACCTAGTCTCCTATGGTTCGTGAAAAGAAAAGAAAATTAATTCTTTGCTTTTCACATGCCCATAGGAAATTAGAGTTTTCATCAAATTTTCTCTCTGATGTTTGAAAAGGCTACAAATTTAAAGTATAGTCAGAATACATCTTTGAGCATGAATAGTTTAGTCCTAAATTTTGTAAGAAATTGAAAGAAAATGTGAATATTTGAGCGAGTGGAGAAAACATTTTTCTTTCATGTCCTCTTATTTTGTCATCCAAACTTAGTAAGTGAATGGATTTTTTTTTCCAAGACCCCCAAGATTCTGATTTTGCGAACCAAACATAGCCTGATTAGATTGCTCTAGCAAAATTGTCACTGATTCCTGATTCCTTATTCGAGGAGCAATCCTTCCAACTTTTAGGCGTCGATTAGTTCTCGAAAAGGAAATCAATTCTTTGGTCATTCCTTTCTTTGAGAAAATACAATTTTCATTAACAAAAATCGGTTTTTGAAAGGTCCGAAAACTTAGAAAGGAAAGTGACTAATTGGGGATGGATAAATGAATCCATGGAAGTGGAGGAACCATTTTCTATCATTTTCTTTCTTGGGAATCACTCTTTTTCGTGCTCTTTTTTTTACATTTAAGAGCATCTCCAACCCTATTGTCTTATTTTGTGTTATGATTCCTATGTGGCATGAGACACAAGAGAATGTCTTTCTTATGTGGCAAGATGATATTCACACAATACAATGAGATTAAAAAGTGTTCTCCAATGCAAAAGTATTGAGAAGACAATAAAAAATATTTTTTTCAACTTTCAAGACAATTCTTCCACTTCATTTTTTTTATAAATATTTCTATTCATAATTGATGATGTGGAGACAAAATCATTGTGAATCGCATTGTCTAGATCTAGACAACCAACTTCACATTGTCTTTGCCATGTCAATTTCATGATTTATTTTACATTTGCATTGGAGAAGGTTTTTTGAAATGAAAGCTTGTCATTCCCGTGGCAATCATTTTCTCTATACGCAGAAAAAGAACAACTCTCTTTTTTCACAATGCCATAATTCTCCTCAAACCAAACTTGACCTAATTCCGGTTACGTGCCACTCTTGACTTTCTCCAATTTTGTTCTTCCACTCATCTTAAGGGGTTGTTTTGTGCTAATTCTGGTTCTTCTCATGATAAATTTTTTTTTTCCCTATAGGTCGATCTAGATTCTAGAATATGTAGTAGATATAATAGTTGTGCGTCACTAAAGCCCCCTATGTCATTAGGATGTAAACATAATTGACACACACTTACAAGTCTAAGCATAGGGGTTATAATTAATACTTGTTCCCCACTTCAAGTCTAAGGAGGGATGGATGGATAGAGTTATAGCTAATACAAATGGATGTTTGGAAGTAGAAGTAGAGAATATTTCCTAGTTACATCCAAGATACCTTTCCTAGTTACATCCAAGATACCTACCTATCTATCTCGGTGGCAAATGGCCTAATCCATGGATTATTGTACCAAAACACCTCTAATAACAAAAGTTTTACTCCAAATTTTCGGTTCGCGGGATCAGAACTTTGAAAAAGAAAAATCATTTATTCATGCATCGAAAAGTAATAGAAAGGGAAAAAAAAATTTCTCACGCACTCCAAGGATTCAGTCTCTCCCTTTTTTTTTGGACTTTCCAAACACTACAATTTTTCAAAAAAAACAATTACACAAAAAAAAAAAAAAAAAAAAAAAAAAAAGCAAAGAATTGATTTTCTTTCTTCCTATATTGACAAATGGCCGAATAATTATAGTAAAAAGACCTCCCATAACAATTTTTTTACTCTCAACTCTTTGGTACATAGAATCAGAACCTGGAAAAGAAAAGCAGTTCATTCCACCCAAAGGGATTTCAGTTTCTCTTCCAATTTTTTTGGACTTTCCAAACAATACAGGTTTCCAAAGGACAGAAAAAAGCGCACACACACAAAAAAAAAAAAAAAAAAAAAAAAAAATCTTTCCGCGAAACAAAGTAGACCTAAATTGGCAAATTGCCAAATCCATGAATTATAGTACCAAAATACCTCCAATAACAAAACATTTACTCGAACCCTTTGATTCACAGAATCATGACTTTGAAAAAGAAAAGTATTCATTTTCTGTACTTGGATGACAAATAATGAATTCCAGAAAAAATAAGAAAAAAATGGTTACCTTGTACATCTCAAGGATTCACTTTCCCTTACAATTTTCCTAACCTTTTCAAACAACTAAAAAGAAAAATAACAGCAACTTCTCAAAGAAGAAAAAAAAAAAGACAAAAAATCGATTTCCTTTGCTTTCTTTCCCGGGAATCAATTCGCAAAGAAAAGATTTATAAAATTTTAAGATTCCCTTTGTCAATCCATCCAGCCATCAATATCAACCATTTCCTTATCGTAATTAGGCATCCAAGAGCATAGTCTATGATTCCATTTGCACATCGCAATAGCCTCTCGAATAGCAGTAGCAAGTCGTCCAAGAAGAAAGAAATTCAGAATCTAATAGATTTTGTTCTAAAGTCACACAATGCTCAGGAATATATTTCTTTTTTCTTCTCCTTTTTTTTTCCTTTAACAAGCAACAACAGAGAAAAGCTAAAGTCACAATACTCTAAATATTTTGCTAAGTAATTCAAACTTTGATTGGTCCTAAAGCCCCAATTGTCAGAATGAACAGACTCTCTCGATAGTAGTAGCAAGTCCATATAGGAGGAGAGGAGAGCCAATTGTCAACCGTATCACATAGGTGATTGTAAATGGATTGTAACATATTTGATTGTATGCTTACCATTTTGAGCAGCAAGTCGTTTAAGAAAAGAAAAAAAAAAAATTAGAATCTAATAGATTTGGTGCTAAAGTCACAATACTCAGGAATATATTTCTTTCTTTCTTCTCCTTTTTTTTTTCCCTTTAACAATCATCAGCAACAGAAAGAGCTAAAGTCACAATACTTGCCTAAATATTGCTATGGAATTCAAACTTTGATTGGTCCTAAAGACCCAATAGTCAGAATCAACAGGCTCTCGATAGTCGTAGGAAAGTCCATATAAAAGGAGAGGAGAGCCACTTGTCAACCATATCACATAGGCGGTTGTAAATGGGTTGTAACATATCTGGTTGTAAACTTGCCATTTTGAATAGCCAAGTCTAAGAAAAAAATTTAGAATCTAATAGATTTGGTGCTAAAGTCACAATACTCAGGAATATATTTATTTCTTTCCTTTCCTTTTTTTTCCTTTAACAATCGGCAACAGAGAGAGCTAAAGTCACAATACTTGCCTAAATATTGCTATGGAATTCAAACTTTGATAGGTCCTAAAGCCCCAATTGTCAGAATGAACATGCTCTCCATAGTCAGTAACAAGTTCATAGAGGAATAGAGGAGAGAGAAGAGCCAATTATCAACTGTCACATAGACGACTTAGACGACTGTAAATGAGTTATAATACATTTGGTTGTAAGCTTACCATTTTAAGCAGCAACTCGGCTAAGAAAAAAAATTAGAATCTAATAGATTTGGTGCTAAAGTCACAATACTCAGGAATTTCTTTCTTTCTTTCTTCTCCTTTTTTTTGTTTCCTTTAACAATCGGCAACAGAGAGAGAGCTAAAGTCACAATAGTTGTCTAAATGTTGCTCTGGAATTCAAACTTTGATTGGTCCTAAAGCCCCAGTTGTCAGAATGAACACGCACTCTTTTTTTCTTCTCATTCATTCAGCAACAGAAGGCTTTTTTAGTCAGTCAGTACTCTACAAATTTCAACAGAAACTCTCGCCTAACAGTTTCTAAATTGAACTCTTCTTCCACAGAGGAGGAGAGGAGGTCATGTCAACACCTGGACAAAGAACAACTAACAGTCTTTTTTTTTCCTTTTGCTTCTATCTTTACAAAGTCCAATGCCAAGATTTGCATATCCATGTACAGATGGATCCCTCTCTCATCAGAGCTATAATAACACCCTGTCATTTTCACTTCTTCCTCGAGAGAATCCACATCACAAAGACTTCTCTTAAACACCAAAGAAGAAATATATGGTGACAATCTCTCCGTAGTCAATCAAAGGAATCAAGTCTACACTATAAATATCTCCCCTTTGACTTCCAGCTTAATCATAGGTTACAAAATTTTAGAAAATTTACTCTACAAAGTATTCTTTTAAATTTGTTAGGGACATCACATAGGTAATATAGAGAATTATTTGTCAAGATCCTGACAGTCCTCTGTCGTTTCCAACAGAATTGATAATCTTTATTGAGAAGCAATTTTGGTGTGTGCCATCGTCTAGGACCGAAAAAACGAAAAAAAAGAGGAAGAAGTGAATTGGGGGTGAAGAAGAAAGGAAGAAGAAGAAGAAGAAAAAGTAGGATGTTAGGAAAGAGAAAGAAGAATGTGTTGGCCTCGATCAATTTTGTGACTAGCCTCTAAGAGCATCATTAGTAAGGCTAATCCTCGGTTCCAATTTCTAGATTCCGAAATTTGAAGCTCATTTGGTTGAATAGTATGCTCCATTTTCGATCCAATTTCTAGATTGTTCGGTTTCAATTTCTAGATTTTCGGTCTCATCCCCCCATAAGGACGCAAGGCTTGGGCCTTCCAATTTCTAGATTCTAGATTGTAGAAACTCCAATTTTTTTAAAATAGTAAGTTCCATCTTCTGCCCTACTTTCTAATAGTAAGCTCCATTTTTTTTTAAATAGTAAGCTTACCACACAATATTTCGGACCGAAGCTCACTTTATCATTGCCTACTATTCTCATACAAGTCCAACATATTATACATTTACCATTTCTTTTTTTAATTCCGGGCCTCGAGATGAAATTTTGAACACCAGCTACTAATAATGCTCTAACAAAAAAATTACAAAACCTATGATAGTCCCTATCCAGAGTGTTGCCCCATAACAATGAAGGTTGTGCCTTTATAAATAACCTAATTAAATCGTTCGAGTCGAACAAAGCTCATCGTCGTATGATGTAGCAGAACTCATACTATGCTAGGGATGGCAACGGGACGGGGACCATACTCCAATCGCCATCGCCGCTCCCAAGTAGTGTTCGAATTTCCGTCCCGTCTTCGTACCCGATGGGACTCATTTTTTTACCGTTAAACAGTGCACTCTCCGCGCTCGTCTCCGCTCCGTTAACATTCTCGGGACCGGATTTCTCCGTCCCCGTCCTCCATCCCCTTAATAATTTTTCATGTACATGATACAGTTAAAAAAAAGAAACTGTTTTTGTTCCCCAAAAAAATATAAACAAGTTAATAAAACATATTTACACATAAGCATTCGGGATAAGGGATTTACCAGGACGAGGAGTACTATATCCACATCCGGAATTCCGGACTAAAATTTATTTTAATCACATCCCTGCCCCCGTCTCCGTCGGCAAAAAAAAAAAAAAAAGTTGGGTTACGATCGGATTCGGAAGAAATTGCCATCCCATTCCCTTGTCCCCCTGTGTAGGGTAGAGGAGCTTACATATTCCTACACTAAGATCCAATCGTCTTAGAGTCTAAATAACAGAGGGACTGGGCCCCCTTCGGAATTTCCTTTAAGAAACTAGTATTCTGATAGTAGGAGAATAAAGCAAAGTGGCTAACGAGAAAACTAATCACCAGAGGACGACAGGGACCATCCATTACCTACTGTTTTCGCAAGTTCGAACAGCGATAAGCTAATCCAAACCTAACCGAAAGGGCCTCCCGTCCATTTGGGACCTCGAAAGGCCATGAGCCCCACCCCTCTATGAAAGGTGCACTAATCTGATGATAAAAGACTGTCCAATCAATGAATTGTTTCTATCCCCCTTGTGGACCAGGACCTAACTTTTGTTGACCCTCTCTCAACGGAGGGGGGGGTCCTGGTCCTGATGTGGGACTGCAAGAAGTAAGAAGAAGGAAAGGTTTCATAATAAAATCTATTATTGTTGTGATCAATGTCATACCAACAAATTGCTAGCAACGAAACAATTATTGCGAAGACTGGGAAATTTAAGGGATACAAATAAATTGGCAAACTGTTTTCAGAACCTACAAGCAAATATGGACTAAATAATCGACCACCAGTACCATTGTGCCCAAACAAAAATAAATAGTAAGAAATAAGAAATAAGCATTGGAAGAACAAAGATTAAACTACCTAAACTCTTCTCCTACTAACAAAGGGCTTAAAAAAGGAGTCCTATTCATATGACCAAATTGAGAAATGGTATCACCTTCTTCGTCGTCGTCGCCGTCGCCGCCGCGGCGGCTGCTCTCCTCTTGAAATCCGAGTTTCCGACACATTGCAGGGGAAGATATATGTAATCTTCTGATAGTTTCCCCTGAGGCACGAGTCCGGATGAAGAAGAAAGAATGATGGATACACTCGTGTCGACACGGAACAGGCTCAAATGCCTTCGGATACTGTAGTCTTACAAGATCTTGACGAACGGTGGCGCGTCGGTCCGTGGCCCGGCCAGCGACCGGTACAGATACAACTTCTCGACCGTCTCCCCGTCGTCGTCGCCCCTGTCCCTGATAACCTCCACCACCAGACGGGGCAGCCGCTGAGCCACTTCCTTGCAGCCCCTCAGGGTCAGCTTGCAGGAGTTCATCCAAAGGAACCTCATGTTGTAGTAATGGTGTATCCCCGAGAGCAAGCCCGAGTCCCCGTAGGGCGAATCCCTGATCTCGAGCTTCTGCAGCCTCGTGCACCCCTCGAGGACGTACCTCAGGGCCATGTCGCTGTTCCCGGCGAACGCGACGGAGAGGGTCCTCACCAGCTTGCCGTACTTGCCGATGTACGCGAAGGCCCTGTCGGTGAGCAGCCCGGACACGGCGAGCCTGGTGAGCTTCTTGCAGTTGATCACGATGGCCCCGAACCCCTCGTCCATCGGGTCGAGGGTCACGTGGTCGGGGCGGTGGCGTCCCATGATGCAGAGGCGGAAGACGACGAGGTCCGGGCAGTTCGTGGACATGGCCACCACGGCGGCATTGGTCATGCGCTGGCAGAAGTAGAGGATGGAGCGGAGCTTCGGGCAGCCTTCGGAGATCGCGGTGAGGCCGACGTCGGAGACGGAGCCCTCCGCGTCCTCCCTCGGATCCAGCGGGAACACGCGGAGCTCCCGGAGGTCCTTGCAGGTCGCAGCCACCATCTGGAGCCCTTCGTCGCGGACCGAATCGAGAACCTACAAAACCGATCCGTCGCTGCTCAGCAAAAATCAAAATTCGTAACAATGGAGCACAGTTTGAGCGCGAGCTGGAAGTAAATGAAGGATACCCATAACTTCTGAAGACTGTGGCAGTGGAGAATGACGGGCCTGAGCTGGTCCGCCGAGACCTCGGCGAAGCTGAAGTTGAGAGAGAGGAGATTGGCGCAGACCGGGTAGATAGCAGGGAGGAGCTCCGGCGACATTTCGCGGAATCCAGACAAGCAGACGAGGGAGCGAGCAGCCGTGAACGCCGACACCAGATTCTCGGCCTCCGCCGGGGCGGGGCCGGCAGCGGCGTCGCCGCCAGCAGCGTTGGATCTGAACGAGCCGGTTCCGAGATGGGTGAGGCGCGGAGCGCGCACCATGAGGCGGTGGAGCTGGCTGACGGTGACGTTGGG
Source organism: Iris pallida (assembly GCA_029216955.1). Classification (NCBI taxonomy): domain Eukaryota; kingdom Viridiplantae; phylum Streptophyta; class Magnoliopsida; order Asparagales; family Iridaceae; genus Iris; species Iris pallida. The sequence goes on along the minus strand of JANAVB010029617.1, from coordinate 10,228,245 downwards.
GCCAACCCTCAGCTGGCGGAGGGCCGGGGATCGGGCCACCAGAGACTCGAGAGCCTCGAAATTGATCGGGCAGGAGAGGCATTCAAACACCAGCGACTCCAAGCAGGTCAGAGTCTCCGGAAACCTCGAAATCCAATCGACGGCCTCGTCGTCGTCGTCCTCCAAGTAGTCCTCAATCAGATCTAGCACCCGGAGGTTCCTAAATTCTCCCCCAAATTTCAATCCATCAGCTAATTTGACCTAGAATTGCCCACAGATCTACGATTTTTGGGGAGATGACGACAACGTACCTGCACTTCTCGGCGACGATGGCGATGCCGGCGGTGGTGAACCCGTCGCAGCAGACGACGGAGAGCTCCCTGAACCCCGGGAACGAGTGGGCGACGACCGAGAGGTCGGCGTCGGACACGCTCATCCGCTTGAGGCAGAGCTTCTGCAGCCACGGGTACGCCGCGGCGGCGGCGGAGACCCAGGGGCCGAGGTGCGCGCCCCAGTCGACGGGCACCAGGTTGAAGTCCGCGAACCGCGGCTTCCCCTTGACGACCATCGACTCGACGCTCCGGAACCTCTCCACCGCGCGCGCGGGGGAGACGGCGTAGCAGTTGCCCACGAACAGCTCGCGCCGGGTGCGGGCCTCGGCGCGGTACCAGGAGCGGCACACGAGCGACGCCGAGCTCCTGTCCCGGCGCGAGGTCAGGAACTGGAGCACGTCCTCGAGGACGTTCTCCAGCACCTGGTCGGAGAACGGCGGTGCGGGATCCGGAAGGGACTGCTCCCGGGTCCCGCACCCTCCGCTGCTCCGGATCCTGGCGGCGGTGGCGGAGCCGCCGCCAAGATCCGGAGACCACCTAACCTCCTTCTCATCATCTTCCGACATGTCGGATCTCTCTCCTTCCTCTATCATCTAGAGGTGAGAAGTGAGAAAGAAGAGAAGAGGAGAGTGCTCTACTTATTTTTTTGCCATACCTCTTTTACTTATTTTTTTGTACTGCTACTACTCACTTCAACACAAGTAGTAGTAGTATAAGTTTGAGATGAGATGTGGTTTGGGGAATTGAATATTTATTTCTTCACAAACTCACTTACTTCTTGGGATTCTCCTCCATGACCCCTCACACTGCACTGTTCCAAAAACCGACCTCTACCAATTGGCTTTTTCTTCCTCCTCCTCTTGATCTGATTTTATTTTTTATTTTTTACTTTCTATTTATTTGAATGACACACACCTGCCACTCTCTTTAGCTGCACCATCCCATCCCCTGTTGTCTACATGTCTAAGAGTGGGTTTTGATGAAATAAAAAGATATTTGGAGATGAGTCTATACTGAGTTTTTTGTTGCTAAAGAAATGGTGAGTGGATGGGAGATGAAGGCACATATGGGTGTGGGGGCAGCAGTGGGGACTTGTACTAGTCCAGCACACACAGCACAGACAGCAGGCGCAGCAGCACCACACACCCAGTCCTGATTCATGATCTCTCACTGAAGCAGCAGTGGAAGCTTGCAGCTGCTTTAGAAAAAAAGAAAGAGAAGAAAGAAAAAAACGAACAAGTAAGAAGTGTATGTATGTACATGTATGTACTCTTCTCCTTCCTTTTAATTTTACTTTTGCTGCCATTGTCTTTCCATTTGTTTTCTTTGGCCAATCAATTCGTGATGTGGATTCGGTTGTAAGAGTATCTTTTGTAGATGAGATTGGAGTCAGAACAATAAGGCTCCTCTTCTGAAACCCTCTCTCCTTCCCCCTGCTTTTGATTGGATGTTGACCACGTGAGATGGGCTGTATGTTGCATGACCCATAAATGAGGGGCTTGAGGCATGTGGAATAAATGAGAGGAAGGAAGAAAAAAATAATAATAATTTGGTGATGACCGGTAACAAATGGTGTATAGTCAGGTAGAGCTTTCACCCGTTGGATGTAATCTGGAAGGGATTCAAAGGAGAGGGTGTTTGGTCAACGAGCTGTTTTGATAGGAGTTTGTTTGGTTTGGTAAAGTGGGACGAAGTTAGAAATTAGTTTGGGCAACTTTGAAAATCGTTTTACGTACTCATTATGGCTTGTTTGGTAAAATAGTTTATATTTATATTTGAATTTAAAAATCTAAAATTTTAATTCAAATTTAAATTATGAATTTTTAAATCCAAATTCAAATTCAACTCCAACCAAACATAGGAGTTGGTAAATTATTAATTAGCTATTATAATTATAATTATAATTATAATTATAGTTATGATTAATAATTAAATTATTATTATAATTAATAAAATAATAAATAAAAAAATTATTAATTAAGATATAATGATGATTAATAAATTATTAATTAAAATATAATGACAATTAATAAATTATTAATTAGCTATTATAATTATAGTTATGATTTATAATTAAATTATTATTATAATTAATAAAACAATAAATAAATTATTAATTAACTATTATAATTATAGTTATGATTTATGCTAATAGTTATGATTAATAAATTATTAAATAAGATATAATGATGATTATAATGATGATTAATAAATTATTAATTAAAATTTTAATATTATAATAATTATTAAATTATTAAAAAGTAAATTATTAATTCCGATGATAATTTATGATAACTAACTATTAGTTATTTATTATTAAAATAATAACTAATTTTTAGTTATAATTCTTTTTTAAAATAATAATAACTAATTTTAATTAACTATAAATTAAATATTTTAATTATGATTATTATAAATTAATACAATGATGATTAATAAATTATTAATTAAACTATTATAATATATTAATTATTAAATTATAAATTATTATATATGATTAAAATTATGATTAAAATATTATTAATTAAGATTGTAATAAAATAGTAATTAACGAATTATTAACATAATAAGACTAATAAATTATTAATTATGGTTATAATTATAATTGGATATTAATTAATGAATTATTGATTAAGATTACAGTTATAATTAATAAATTTATTATAATTATGATTAATAAAATTATTAATTATTAATTAAGACTATTATAAATTATTAAATAACAAAATTATTAAATAAATTTATAATTATGATAACTAACTATTAGTCAATTTTTATTAAAAAGAATAACTAATTTTTATTTATAAATTTTTTTAATAATAGTAATGACTAATTTTTAATTAACTATTAGTTAATTTTGAATAAACTATAAATTAAATATTTTAATGAAATTATTAAAAATAACTAATTTTTTCCTCCCAAATCCAACATCCGTCTTAAAAATCCAAATTTTGTATTTTGTTATACTTTTTAGGCTTAATTGCACTTTGATACCCTCAACTATTTCCGTTTTTCAATTTAATACCATAAACTTTTTTTACTCAACAACTCGATACCCTCAACAATTTTAGTTTTTCACCTTAATACCTAAAACCCAAAATATTCCCAAACTACCCCTGGCTGCCTCTTTCTCTCTTCCCATGTCCCCCTCCCCCTCCCCCCACTCCCTCTCCGGTGGAGGCGGGAAAGGAGGGCGGTGGGAGGAGGGTGGGCGGCTGGAGCGGGGAGGGGGGGGTGGTTGCTGAAGGGGGGGCACCGGAAGGGGGGCGAGAGTTGCTGCGGGCGGGGCGGAGGAGGGGTGGGGCGGAGGCGGCTGGCCAGAGGGGGCGGGGGCGGGGGCCGGGGGGGAGGGGTTGTGGCCGAAGGGCGGACCGGGGGGGAGGGGTTGGGGCCGAAGGGGGGAGCGGGTATGGAGGGGGAGGGTTTGTGGGGTAGTTTTTGTAGTGTCCCGTCCCGCTCAGTCAATCGAAGGAATCGAAACACCAACGGCGTCGGACTTCGCCATGCAACGGCGACTCGAAGATAGCGCTCAGGTGGGGTAGTTTCGGTGAACTTGCCTCATCTTTGCCTTCACATAATAAATCGCGTATTTTCAACTTGCACAAGTAGGCTTAATAATAAAAGCTACGAATCCACATAGCTAAGGAAATAATCCCGATGGACCGAATCGAGTTAGAACATGGAAAAACGTCCCACGGTCGGCTTAGAGCTGGTGCACGGCATGCTTTGAAAATGACACTCGGTCCTTCGTCCCGTGGCTTGGGAGAAGGAAAGTTGGTCTTCGACACAAAGTTATGAAATAGCCTAAGTCATAGGCGTCGCCTGCGTGAATGCTTGTTAAAGCATGCACGGTCCCGTCGAATTGTCCCGACACTTGAGTTGGCCTAAGTCATAGGCGTCGCCCGCGTAAATGCTCGACAAAGCATGCACGTTTCCATAACGCAAGGCTTGGCGTAGCCTTTGCTCGCCCCTTGAGTCAAGTTATAGGCTCGATTAAGTTAAGCAAAGTTACGCCGATCGACCTAAGTCATTTCTAGTGTTGTCCCGCTCTTTCTGCGGTTGTCAAGTTAAATAGTCCCACGATCCCAAGGCCCCGTCATATGAAGTATGACTTGGGCGATAGCGTCGCGTAGATCGGAAGTCGATTTGAGACACGATGGCACGGTCCTAGAGTTTTAAGGCACGGGCCATGGTTGATTCATTTATTTTGGAAAATGTCTAAACAGTTGTTATTGAGTTGAGTGAAATGATAGGGCAAGAAAGAAAGAAAGAAGAATGCTCACGACTGGGTCGTTGAGGCAAGAAAGAAGAGTGCTCGCGACTCCGGGTCGTCGAGGCAAGATCTCAGATGTGAGAAGTATTGAATTTAGCCCTGAAAGAGATGGTAACACTAGAGACACAATGACTGTGTGAGACGTCAGTTGAGTCGAGTCTTGCATGGTCATGGACAACTTGTCGACAAGGTAGAGTTTCCTCGAACGGTAGCCAGACGGAAGGGGACCGGTTCTTGAGAAGCAGCATTAGCACGTGCTGGATGACCGCACAAGTTAGTGCAGAGGCTTGCCAGCGGGGCTAGCTACCCACCTGGCAAGGGCGGCCGCCTAACAAGCTAAAGGAGTCCAGGATGGCTCTGGGAGTCAGTGACCAAATCATATAGATGAGTCGGCATGGCGGCAATCCGCGTGTGTGCCTTTGGATTGAGTTGAGTTGTTGAATGTGTGTACAGTTAGAATACAATGTTTGGTCCTAAGATGTGGCATCAGCATAGGCGACGTGCTTTGGCACGAGATGTGGCGTCGAGTCTAATGTTGTCAGCATATAAGTTGCATAGTTTGGATGTGAGTTGTCCTGAGTCTAAGTCAGGAAAGGTCGCAAGGCAAAGTTGGTCGGGTGACACTTAACCCACAAGTCTTGATTGGGTCAGTTGATGATTTGGTAGCAAAGGGTCGCGAGGCGGCGATATGGTTGAGTCGCACGTAGTTACGAGATACGGCACAAAGGATTGTAGCACGGTCACACGGGAATGGAGCCTCATCGCGTAGTTGCGTCTCTGATTTTGGCCGAAAGGCAAGCACGACTTGATAGGTTAACGTTGTTTGAGTCGACATTGTTGTTGCAAGCACGGGATGGTCTAAAGACACAAATAGGCAAGGCGTCGGTCATAAAACTGATCCTAAGGTAAGAGTAGAAAGACAATCGATAAGAAGTCTATGTTGCACAAAGTAAATCAAACGTGTTGGGTTTATATGGGTGGGCGAGGAGCTCATTCCACCAGTACAGTTGAGTACTGACACCCACATAGTTTCCATATGCAGGCACAGGTAGATGCTCGTGGCGCGGAGCTCGCTTGGATGCGTCGAGGCACGGAGTTCCTTGGCGATTCGAAGCGTACGGCCGCATGGAGAAAAGACTTATACGGGACATAATGTATGGACATCGCCTTCCGAAGCTTCCGCTGGATCGACAAATGTATTGAAAGATGAGAGAGAGAGAGCTGAGTGACTTGTAATGTGAGCTTGAGTGAGCATGAGAGACTTGCAATCTTGGCCTTGCGCCCCCAATATAACCATTGTTTCAATATCAATAAAGAGCTTCTTTGTATAACTTGTGTTTTGTTCTAAATTCCACTGCTATTATTCAATGTCTCTGCTTGGGACTTCTATGCGACGACCTCGTCGCAGCCGCTGAAATCGGCCGTTATGGAATCCGCCTTGCACGAGCGCAATCTAGGCTCGTGCGGCATCACGCCTTAGCGAGGACGATCGCTCCTACGGGAGCAGGGCGTGACATAATGGTATCAGAGCACGGCTTTACGTCCTTGGACTATCGATTGAATTTTTTAACTCGTTGTTTCTGCAAACTCTGTTGCTTTCGCAAATTGATATCGTTGTGCGCTCTCTCTCAAATGTCCCACGGGATGTCCATACAATAAGTCTAACTATTTTGCAAAACGTAGGAGAAACAGTTTTTGATAAAACAAAAATGATGGTTTGCGTAAGTACGGTTGGCTAAGTCGGGCTGGACATATATACCAAAGTTGCGTCGACCTTAGAAAAGTCGAGTGCGGGTATTCGAATTGTGTTGGACGGGAATGAGATGGACTTGATTGAGTAAATGGGATGACTATTGATAGGGGTGCTATCGAGCGACGATATCGTCGATGCGATATAGATGAGCGTGCTTGAAATTAGAGGAATGGTTCGAACGGGATTCAAAGAAGTAGATTTTGATTCGAATGATAAGTTAAGGATTTGTTGAATGACTTCATCCCTGAGTGGTGTATGCGATAGCCTCAGGAAAGTTGATCGATTGATAAAGGAATAATGTGAATTGAGGAAATACGTTGGTCGATGACTTAAGATAAACGGATGAACGATACGTGAATTTGGTTTGAGGAACATCGATGTTGTGAATGATTCGAGGGATAATGATCGTACGTGAATTTGAATGTCGAGGAGATTATCCAGTCGGACGATAGCATCATTCGCACGACTCAGAACTTGTTGCAAAGGAAGATCGTCAGGTTACGCATATCGTCGATGGTATTGAGGCGTATCAAAGATCGATATGCGATAACTCGGGGGTATTCTGACTCGGCGAATGACGATCGTGCAAGTGTTATTGTTCGGTTGGATGCTGTACTTAGATTTTGATTTAAGGGAATGTTGGATGAAAATGATCGTGTCTTGATGTTTACGTTGATAGCCATAACATCGACGATCTTATCTTGTGCGAGCGCAACTCTAGCCTCGCACATGCGTTGTATCGGATTTGGGGCAATCGTTCCGCGTGAGCGCTGACATGGTGATTCATGTCGCGGGAATGATCGAACTCGAAAAATCAGGACGCGACAACTTGGATTGTCTCGACTTGTCGGTTTGATACGAAGAAAAATTCGAGGATGTTAGGGCTTGCAATTGATGAATGAAATAAACTTGAGGATTGAGTAGGTCCAATCCGCGCATCGAAAATGAATTAGTCTAGACACAAAATAAGAGTTATGTCCCGATGAGAATGATTATCTCGCGGGAGCGTGCATGGTGATTCATGCCCACCGTGGATAATCTGACTCGCGTGAGATCGGGGCGCAACATATTGTTAGGTCGAACGACCTTGTGATCGATTACGTGAATTGGAATGAATGACTTCGGAAGTATGGAATGTGAAAGTTTGGTTTAGCGATGAATTGTGTCGTAGCGTGCTTGACTTGGGGATTGATAGGTGGATTATGTCGAACGTGTTCGAAGAGATAGACTATGCGAAACGGCTTGATGAACGAACGATATGAATATGACGTGGGATTGGTTGAAACGTAAGTTATCGTAGGATGGATTTGCTGAACGACTCGGACACCGTGCGACGAATGTTGGGATGTACGTAGGAAATCGATACTCGATGTTTAGAAATCGGAGTGATGCGAGCTTGGGTAGAAAGACCCCGTATTATCAATTTGGTTTGACCTTAGGATGGGGCCAGTGTTGATATTGTTGTTTGGAAACTATGATTCCAATACTGACGGAAAGACATTGCCTAGTAGTTAGACAGACGTTCCGGTACGGAGCGGTAGGAATGGTGAAGGCACCACTCATGGGGCTCGGTTGACATGCATGTATATCAAGGACGCTTGAATGCGTGCACGATCTGACTCGAGTGGTGATGGCGAGATTCGCTATCACGAGGTTTGGTTGAAATGCATGTATTTTAGGGACGCCTAAGATATGTGCACGATCCATACTAAGTGATACGTTGAATCGAGTGTGTCACTCCCCGATCCCGATAGACGTATTCTTTCATGAATTCTGTACATGGTATCCCGTATTTAGCATCTGCATAATTCTATTTATTATTATTTAATGGTTGCATGTAGTTTTTAAGCATGTCATTAGTGGAATGGTTAGAGCATGTTTAGAGATTAGGGTTTTCTTAAGCCAACCCAACCCCTATTTATATTCTCTTCCTCACTCACTCTCCTTATTCACTCCTCCATTTATTTTCCTCAACCACCATCCTTAGGCAAGTACAACTTGCTCAAAAGTGGAGATTTATGCATCTTTCATTCTAGATTTTTTTTGATATTATTTATCTATATTGTTCTTTTCTTTATTATCTACAAGTTTAGTTCTTGGAGTTTTTGATTTTAATGACTAGTTTGGTGTAGATCTAAGTTTCTAAAACTAGGGTTTTATGTATTTACATGGTTTTGATCTATCAAACTTGGTTATTTTCGAAAATTAATGGTCCTACATTATAGAAAATTTGATTCTACACAATTTTGACCTTTGCAAAGTTAGATTTTGACTTGTTTTGAGGAAGTTATGGCCAAAACAATATTTGGATATTTTCTATGTCATCTGCCCTGGTTTTGGCAGGGACGATGAATAGTGCCGCATGAACAGTGCCCAGACGCATAAGGATGCTGCATAGTGCCGCATAGTGCCCAGCCGCATAAGGATGCTGCATAGTATCGCATAGTGTCCAGCCGCATAAGGATGCTGTATAGTGCTGCATAGTGTCCAGCCGCATAAGGATGCTGCATAGTGCCGCATAGTGCCCAGCCGCATAAGGATGCTGCATAGTGCCGCATAAGAATGCTGCATAGTGTCGCATAGTGTCCAGCCGTATAAGGATGCTGCATAGTGTCGAATAGTGTCCAACCGTATAAGGATGCTGCATAGTGCCGCATAGTGTCCAGCCGCATAAGGATGCTGCATAGTGTCGTATAGTGCTCAGCCGCATAAGGATGCTGCATAGTGCCGCATAGTGCTGAATAGTGCCGCATAGTACCTATTTTGGCTGTTTTTGGCTATTTTAAGTCCTATTTGGCTGAATTGTGGCCAGAATTTCTCCTAACTCCCAACATGAAAGTTGTAGATCTTTGTCTTGGCTTCAAGAATCTTCATGACTAGCGAGCTCTTCGTACCCTAAGTGTATAGTACCTTCTTGTTCTATTTCCTCTTGTGTTTTGGTCCTCATTCCTGATCTAACTCCTATGCGTATGCTGGATAACCCTATGTGTGTACTAAGGTACAATCCATGTGAGCATCGATGTGCTATCCTATGTGCTAAGTGTTCCTATGTGATACCTGTCAGTACCTCCAAGAGTCCAGCATTTACATAGCGATTGGTAAGTAGCAATGACGTGGTATGTGTTGTGTGTCGCATTACACCAAGAAGGGGGTACATACGTATGACTCTATGAGCCAGTAAGGATCACTTCTTGGGGTACTCGTACAATGTACGACATCTAGGGGAGTGAGCATGTGACCACGACATATGAACTCCGAGGATAACCTAGGGATTAACTAGGCAACTAACTTGGTAGATGCATTGGGCGGAAAGAATCCCGAGATCGTGCCATACTAGCCACCCCAGGCCCAGTCCTGACGTGTCGGGTTGGCCACCACGGATATGGTTTCACTCGCCTATAGCGGATGGCTATATCCGACTCCTACGAGCTATGTGTTATATGTTTTAGCGCGGTAGCCCTCCGGGGGACCGGTGCATAATCAATGTGCTATATGTCTTATGGTTTGGCTAGCCCTGCTGGGTTGACACAATCTGAAGATTCCTTTTAATCATTATCGCGGGAATAACTCCGCCAAATATAGAAAGCCGCATGAATGAATGGCCGCTTGAAAAATGACTTGACATGTGCCTTGTAACTTCCGTTAGTAGCCGAGGGACATGGACTGTCATGGTGCGTGGTCCAACCCATGTCCTTGTTTGGTTGTTGGGTTGGGCTATCGTGCTAGGACAGGCTGTGGACCGAGGTTACGACCGAAAGCTTTTATTATTACTAGTATTATTATTTTGTGCTTGGGTTTTATCTCACTCTTTTGTGCTTCCTTGTGGTACTTGCTATTCGGGGCTGACCCCGCTGGTTTTGTTTGGCCAGATCTCGTAGCAGCGCCTGAGGATCCAAACTTCCTCCCCGACGTCCATGGTGCATACTAGGAGCATGGCTGGCGGGAAACTCGAGTGGGTTTATTCTCCACCACTCTAGTATCTTTACTTATGTTCTGGCGTTTAGCCACCGGCACCTGTTAGCCGGCTAATCTGGATATTTTGTCTTGCATAATTTGTAATTAAATCAGACTACAGTTGAATACAATTATGTACCTATGACTCTCTGGGCTAGCTAACTTATAAAGCTAGATCCCCATGATCATTTTGATGATGCGTCGGGAACGCCTTACTGCTTTATCTTATATGATCATTATTTACTGCTTCTTGTTTGATTGATTGAGACCTAGATGCTCTGTGAGACCATAGGAGACTTGATTGTAGCATGCACTCCCTTGTCTCTTGAAAGCCACGATCGCCGTATGACGTTTATATACCTCATATGGAGTAGCTGGCCTAGTCCGTCTCCGTATTTCGGTACTGGGGCGTGACAAGGTTTTATTGGTGGCCCATGCAGGTCTGATTTTCAGACTTGTGGGGTGTTACTATTATAGGAGTCTCAATCAAAACTTGTTCCTTTTGAATCTCTTGCCTCAATTTCTATTTCCTCGCCTTGATTGATAACTTGAATTGCATCCTCGAATCTTCTTCGCCCTGTCATTTGATATCATTTATCTTACTCTATAGGGGTGCTTCGTTCTCAGTAGCTGGTGAGGCCAACATGGAGGAACGTCCAGTAGAGCATGGCTCGATGGGGCAGCAGCCGGAAAGTATGCCTTCTCCTGACCAAATTCGAGTGGAAGTTATATCAGCGCCGGTAGAACCGCAGGTTCTAGAAACTCCCGCACCCCCGGCGGTACCGGCAGCAACGACAGTACCTGATGTTGCAGCACTCCTGGAGGTCATCCGGGAATTCCTGGCCACTCAGCAGCGTCAGGTAGCAGCCCATCAGCAACAGCAGATCCAGCAGCAGGAACAGAATGTGCTATTGAATCAGGGGTTACAATTAGCCCTTGAGAGAAGTGTCAGAAATGATTCGGGAGCGTCAGGAAGGTTTTTTTGGCTTAATCTGAGATATTTTGACGGCATGGAGGATGCCATCATGGCGGATGCATGGCTTCAGGATACTGAGGCCATATTGACTGCAGCTAAGGTTCCCGCAGAAGAGAAGGTTGACCAGGTCAGACTGTTACTTCAGGATCTCGCCCGCGACTGGTGGGCATCGGAAGAGGTTGGAATGAGGCGTCCTGTTCCTTGGGATAGCTTCAGTACCAGATTTAAGGCCAAGTACTTTGGCGTGGTAGCACGGTATGAGCTACAACAGAGGTTTATCAGTCTCAAGCAGGCTGGTAAGACGGTGGATGGATATGCAGCGGAGTTCTGCAGACTGAGTCGGTTTGCACCAACGATAGTGGCTACAGAGCCAGAAAAGGCTATGAGATTCCAGCAGGGACTTCATTTGGAGATTCTACAGCTAGTAGAAGGGCACGACTATCAGACTTTTGACGTCGTTTTAACGGCTGCTCGGAGGCATGAACTCACCCAACAAAGGTTGGTGACACGACATGGGGGCCAAAAGAGATCCCATCCCCAGAGTAGGGGCGGCGGAGCAGTGCAGCGAACATCGGCGCCAGCACCCGGCATCCGTATTCATGAGTCAGGAGCGCCACGGAGGACGACGGTATCAGAAATAACAGCACCAGCTCGGCATCAGCAGCAGAGGAACCAGCAGCAGCGCCAGGGGGCGCCCATTGGATGTACTTACTGCGGTAAGGGAGGGCACACTAGGGATGTGTGTCATTCAGCTAACGGATTATGTATGAGGTGTGGCAGTCCAGACCACAGGATTGCCAATTGTCCTATGATGCAGAGGCCAGGAGGGCCAGTTCAGCAGTTTTCGGCGTTGCCAGCTCCGGGGGCAGCACCGAACCGAGGACCAGCATTGGCCGTAAGGCCGCTAGCCCAGCGTCTACCGACATAGGCTCAGATGTTTCGCCAGGCGCAGAACCAGGAAGGCCCGCAGAGGCCGCAGCAACAGCATGGTCGAGGAAGACAGCACCAGGGAGCTCAGCAAGGCCAGGGCCAGGCCTTCACCTTATCACTGGAGGATGCACTAGCTTCAGGCGACGTGGTTGCAGGTAATATTTTGTTACCTCTTTTCCTGCAGTAGCATTGTTTGATTCGGGGGCTACCCACTTTTTATATCTGTACGATTTGCGACACGTATTGGATTGGAGTTCGAGGCATTGCCAGAGAGGATGAATATACTCACTCGTAATGGGCTCGTAGGAGTTAGCAGAGTGTGCCTAGCATGTCCGGTCGTAGTGAGTGGGCGATTATTGCCCGTATCTTTGATTGAGTTCCCTAAGGGAAACTTTGACGTTGTCCTAGGCATGGACTGGTTGAGAGACAGTCATGCGACTATAGATTGTCGGGGAGGTAGGGTAGTATTTAATGTACCTGGCGTTGAGGAGTTCGTCTTTGTTCGATCATTGGAGGATCGACCCAAGGGCATCGTTGCAGAATCATTGGCAGAGCAGGAATAGATTCCAAGAGTGGTCAGAGAGTTTCTTGATGTATTTCCAGATGAGCTTCCAGGTTTACCACCGGTGAGGGATGTGGAGTTTTGCATTGAGTTGAATCCTGGGACGGAGCCTAAAGTCGGCAGAGTTTACAGGATGTCGCAGTCAGAGTTGGACAAGTTGTACTAGCATGAAGAAGAACTGAAGGCGAAGCAGTTTATCCGAGATAGTGAATCACCCTGGGCAGCACCGGTGATTTTAGTACCCAAGAAGGATGGATCGACGCGAATGTGCATTGATTACCGGCAGTTGAATGCAGTGACAGTGAAGAACAAGTATCCATTACCAAGGATTGATGACTTATTTGATCAATAGAGTAAGGCCTGCGTCTTCTCCAAGATTGATCTTCGATCTGATATTATCAAGTGAGGGTCCGGGAGCAGGACATACCTAAGACAGCATTTAGATCGCGGTATGGACATTATGAGTTTCTGGTGATGCCATTTGGACTGACTAATGTCCCAGCCGTGTTTATGGACTTGATGAACCGCATCTTTCTACCCTATTTGGATAAGTTTGTAGTAGTGTTTATAGATGACATCCTCGTTTATTCCAGTAGTGAAGAAGAACATGAGAAATATCTTCGGACAGTTTTGCAGACCTTGAGGGAGCATCAACTTTATACGAAGCTTAGTAAATGTGAGTTTTGGTTGGATCGTATTTCGTTCCTGGGACATATTATTTCTGGAGCAAGAGTGTCAGTAGATCCGAAGAAGGTTGAGGCAGTAGAGAATTGGCCAGTTCTGAAGACGGTAGCAGAAGTGCGTAGTTTTTTGGGATTGGCAGGTTATTATCGGAGGTTCGTGGTAGATTTTACCAGGATTTTGGCACCCTTGACGCGTTTGACACATAAAGATGTAGAGTTTGTTTGGTCAGCAGAATGTCAGACATCATTTGAAGAGTTAAAGAAGAGATTAATCTCAGCCCCGATCTTAACACTTCCAGTAGGATCGGGAGGGTTTACAGTGTATTGTGACGCATCCGGAAAGGGACTTGGGTGTGTATTGATGCAGCATGGTAAGGTGATAGCATATGCATCTCGACAGCTTCGGGACCATGAAAAGAACTATTCGACCCACGACCTGGAATTAGCAGCAGTAGTGTTCTCGCTTAAGTTATGGAGGCACTATTTATATGGGGATCGAGTGGAGATTTACACTGATCATAAGAGCTTAAAGTATGTATTTACCCAGAGGGACCTGAACATGAGACAGAGAAGATGGTTGGAGTTACTGAAGGACTTTGATGTAAATCTTCAGTATCATCCAGGCAAGGCGAATGTGGTAGCAGATGCCTTGAGCAGGAGAGGTGGTACATTCGTTTTAACCTCGCAGAGGCATATTTTGGAAGACCTCCAGGAAATGGAAATTGAAGTGATCTTGCCACAAGATACAGGAGTTATGGTCAGTTTGCAGATTCAGTCTACTTTAGTAGAGAGGATCAGAGCAGCCCAGGTAGAGGATCCGCAGATCCAAAAGCTTCGATCAGAGTGTGAGTCAGGTCTTAGGAAGGAGTTAGTAATCCATGAGGATGGTACACTTAGGTTCGAAAACCATCTTTGTGTACCAGGTGGAGACCTTCGACAAGAAGTTACGTCAGAGGCTCATAGTTCTCCTTATTCCATTCATCCCGGAGGCACAAATATGTACCAAGATATAAAGCAACACTTTTGGTAGAATGGTATGAAGAGGGAGATAGCGAGATTTGTATCCAAATATTTGGTATGTCAGCAAGTGAAGGCAGAGCAGCAGAGACCAACAGGATTGTTACAGCCGCTTCCTATTCCGGAGTGGAAGTGGGAGCACATCACGATGGACTTTGTGACCGGTTTACCTAGATCTCCGACCGGTTGAAACACAGTTTGGGTAATCGTGGATCGGCTCACGAATGTTGCTCATTTTCTTTCTTTCAGAGTAGGGCAGTCTACTGGGCAGCTGGCAGAAATGTATATGAAGCAGATTGTAAGGCAGCATGGTGTTCCAGTCAGTATAGTATCAGATCGAGACACACGGTTCACCTCTCACTTTTGGCGAAGTTTGCATCAAAGTTTGGGTACTAAGTTGAGGTTCAGTACAGCCTATCATCCGCAGACGGACGGACAATCAGAGAGAACCATTCAGACCTTGGAAGATATGTTACGGGCTTGTACTTTGGACTTCGGCAGAACTTGGGAAGATCATCTTCATTTAGTAGAGTTCTCTTACAATAATAGTTATCAGGCAAGTATATAGATGGCACCCTTTGAAGCATTATACGGAAGGAAGTGCATGTCCCCTCTGGCATGGGACGATGTGGAAGAACGAAAATTGTTGGGACCAGAGATGAT
Source organism: Iris pallida (assembly GCA_029216955.1). Lineage (NCBI taxonomy): Eukaryota > Viridiplantae > Streptophyta > Magnoliopsida > Asparagales > Iridaceae > Iris > Iris pallida. The sequence goes on along the minus strand of JANAVB010029617.1, from coordinate 10,213,123 downwards.
CACGCAAACAGTGAAGACAGTCAAGTTGATCAGAGATCGGCTTCGAGTCACGCAGGACAGACACCGACACTGGGCAGATCAGCATCGTAGGCCTCTAGAGTTTGGCGTTGGTGACCAAGTATTTCTGCGGATTTCGCCTACTCGGGGTGTCATTAGATTTGGAACCCGAGGAAAGCTTAGTCCGAGATTCGTTGGTCCTTTTGAGATTCTCGCTCGGGTAGGCGATGTTGCTTATCGGCTTGCCCTTTCTCCCTTGCTATCTGGCGTACATGATGTGTTTCATGTATCTCAGTTGCGTGGGTATGTCCCGGATCTGAGTCATGTCCTCGATCATTCGGAGTTAGTCGTTGGTACCGACCTAACTTACGAGGAACAACCCGTGTCTATTTTGGACCGGCGAGAGAAGGTGCTCAAGAACCGGACTATTAGCCTTGTCCGTGTCGCTTGGGGCCATCACTCTCCGGGAGAGTCAACCTGTGAGCACGAGGACGAGATTAGATCTCGGTATCCGTACTTGTTCGACTCAGAAGGTATGTTTCTCCTCATGCCTTGGTAATCCGATTACATGCATGTTTTACACCATTTTGAAATATATGATCAATGACTGCTAATGATAGATTACTTGTGTAGATTGTAATTGCACCTTGCTTGCCCGAATTTCTCTATCTTGTCTTGGCAGAAATTCCGAGGACGGAATTTTTCTAAGGAGGATAGAGATGTCACTCCCCGATCCCGATAGACGTATTCTTTCATGAATTCTGTACATGGTATCCCGTATTTAGCATCTGCATAATTCTATTTATTATTATTTAATGGTTGCATGTAGTTTTTAAGCATGTCATTAGTGGAATGGTTAGAGCATGTTTAGAGGTTAGGGTTTTCTTAAGCCAATCCAACCCCTATTTATATTCTCTTCCTCACTCTCTCTCCTCATTCACTCCTCCATTCATTTTCCTCAACCACCATCCTTAGGCAAGTACAACTTGCTCAAAAGTGGAGATTTATGCATCTTTCATTCTAGATTTTTCTTTTAATATTATTTGTCTATATTGTTCTTTTCTTCATTCTCTACAAGTTTAGTTCTTAGAGTTTTTGATTTTAATAACTAGTTTGGTGTAGATCTAAGTTTCTAAAACTAGGATTTTATGTATTTACATGGTTTTGATCTATCAAACTTGGTTATTTTCGAAAACTAATGGTCCTAGGTTATAGGAAATTTGATTCTACACAATTTTGACCTTTGAAAAGTTAGATTTCGACTTGTTTTGAGGAAGTTATGGCCAAAACAATATTTGAATATTTTCTATGTCATCTGCCCTGGTTTTGGCAGGGATGATGAATAGTGCCGCATGAATAGTGCCCAGCCGCATAAGAATGCTGCATAGTGCCGCATAGTGCCCAGCCGCATAAGGATGCTGCATAGTGTCGCATAGTGTCCAGCCGCATAAGGATGCTGCATAGTACCGCATAGTGTCCAGCCGCATAAGGATGCTGCATAGTGCTGCATAGTGCCCTGAATAGTACCGCATAGTGCCTATTTTGGCTGTTTTTGGCTATTTTAAGTCCTATTTGGCTGAATTGTGGCCAGAATTTCTCCTAACTCCCAACATGAAAGTTGTAGATCTTTGTCTTGGCTTCAAGAATCTTCATGACTAGCGAGCTCTTCGTACCCTAAGTGCATAGTACCTTCTTGTTCTATTTCCTCTTATGTTTTGGTCCTCATTCCTGATCTAACTCCTATACGTATGCTGGAAAACCCTATGTGTGTACTAAGGTACAATCCATGTGAGCATCGATGTGCTATCATATGTGCTAAGTGTTCCTATGTGATACCTGTCAGTACCTCCAAGAGTCCAACATTTACATAGCGATTGGTCAGTAGCAATGACGTGGTATGTGTTGTGTGTCGCATTACACCAAGAAGGGGGTACATACGTATGACTCTATGAGCCAGTAAGGATCACTTCTTGGGGTACTCGTACAATGTATGACATCTAGGGGAGTGAGCATGTGACCACGACATGTGAACTCCGAGGATAACCTAGGGATTAACTAGGCAACTAACTTGGTAGATGCATTGGGTGGAAAGAATTCCGAGATCGTGCCATACTAGCCACCCCAGGCCCAGTCCTGACGTGTCGGGTTGGCCACCACGGATGTGGTTTCACTCGCCTATAGCGGATGGCTATATCCGACTCCTACGAACTATGTGTTATATGTTTTAGCGCGGTAGCCCTCCGGGGGACCGGTGCATAATCAATGTGCTATATGTCTTATGGTTTGGCTAGCCCTGCTGGGTTGACACGATCTGAGGATTCCTTTTAATCATTATCGCGGGGATAACTCCGCCAAATATAGAAAGCCGCATGAATGAATGGCCGCTTGAAAAATGACTTGACATGTGCCTTGTAACTTCCATTAGTAGCCGAGGGACATGGACTGTCATGGTGCGTGGTCCAACCCATGTCCTTGTTTGGTTGTTGGGTTGGGCTATCGTGCTAGGACAAGCTGTGGACCGAGGTTACGACCGGAAGCTTTTATTATTACTAGTATTATTATTTTGTGCTTGGGTTTTATCTCACTCTTTTGTGCTTCCTTGTGGTACTTGCTATTCGGGGCTGACCCCGCTGGTTTTGTTTAGCCAGATCTCGTAGCAGCGCCTGAGGATCCAAACTTCCTCCCGGACGTCCATGGTGCATACTAGGAGCATGGCTGGCGGAGGACTCGAGTGGGTTTCTTCTCCACCACTCTAGTATCTTTACTTATGTTCTGGCGTTTAGCCACCGGCACCTGTTAGCCGGCTAATCTGGATATTTTGTCTTGCATAATTTGTAATTAAATCAGACTGCAGCTGAATACAATTATGTACCTATGACTCTCTGGGCTAGCTAACTTATAAAGCTAGATTTCCATGATCATTTTGATGATGCGTCGGGGACGCCTTACTGCTTTATCTTATATGATCATTATTTACTGCTTCTTGTTTGATTGATTGAGACCTAGATGCTCTGTGAGACCATAGGAGACTTGATTGTAGCATGCACCCCCTTGTCTCTTGACAGCCACGATTGCCGTATGACGTTTATATACCTCATATGAAGTATCTGGCCTAATCCGTCTCCGTATTTCGATACTGGGGTGTGACAGAGTGAGACTTGAGGAATGGAAAAGTGTCGTATTTGGGAAATGTATAGGGGAAATGTGTGCGAGAGTCATTGAACGTTCGAGTAATAAGCCAATATGATAAGTGTACTCAGTTAGTTTCGAGGACGAAACTTTTTCTGAGTGGTGTATGATGTAGTGCCCCGTCCCGCTCAGTCAATCGGAGGAATCAAAACGCCGACGGCGTCGGACTTCGCCATGCAACGGCGACTCAAAGATAGCGCTTAGGTGGGGTAATTTCGGTGAACTTGCCTCATCTTTGCCTTCACATAATAAATTGCGTGTTTTCAACTTGCACAAGTAGGCTTAATAATAAAAGCTACGAATCCACATAGCTAAGGGAATAATCCCGATGGACTGAATCGAGTTAGAACATGGAAAAATGTCACACGGTCGGCTTAGAGCTGGTGTACGACGTGCTTTGAAAATGGCACTCGGTCCTTCGTCCCGTGGCTTGGGAGAAGGAAAGTTGGTCTTCGACACAAAGTTATGAAATAGCCTAAGTCATAGGCGTCGCCTGCGTGAATTCTTGTTAAAGCATGCACGGTCCCGTCGAATTGTCCCGACACTTGAGTTGGCCTAAGTCATAGGCGTCGCCCGCGTAAATGCTCGACAAAGCATGCACGTTTCCATAACGCAAGGCTTGGCATAGCCTTTGCTCGTCCCTTGAGTCAAGTTATAGGCTCGATTAAGTTAAGCAAAGTTACGCCGATCGACCTAAGTCATTTCTAGTGCTGTCCCGCTCTTTCTGCGGTTGTCAAGTTAAATAGTCCCACGATCCCAAGGCCCATCATATGAAGTATGACTTGGGCGATAGCGTCGCGTAGATCGGAAGTCGGTTTGAGACACGATGGCACGGTCCTAGAGTTTTAAGGCACGGGCCATGGTTGATTCATTTATTTTGGAAAATGTCTAAACAGTTGTTATTGAGTTGAGTAAAATGATAGGGCAAGAAAGAAAGAAAGAAGAATGCTCACGACTGGGTCGTTGAGGCAAAAAAGAAGAGTGCTCGCGACTCCGGGTCGTCGAGGCAAGATCTCAGATGTGAGAAGTATTGAATTTAGCCCTGAAAGAGATGGTAACACTAGAGACACAATGACTGTGTGAGACGTCAGTTGAGTCGAGTCTTGCATGGTCATGGACAACTTGTCGACAAGGTAGAGTTTTCTCGAACGATAGCCCGACGGAAGGGGACCGGTTCTTGAGAAGCAGCATTAGCACGTGCTGGATGACCGCACAAGTTAGTGCAGAGGCTTGCCAGCGGCGCTAGCTACCCACCTGGCAAGGGCGGCCGCTGTCACGCCCCAGAACCAGAATACTGGAGAGCGGGGGCTGACATAGCCAGCTACGTATAATGAAATGGAATCAATCTCACTATACGGTCACGGCTGTCTAGAAGTATGAGGGTTTATCTACAAGCCATCAGTCTCTTAGGGTCAATAACAAGCCTAGTGTCTCAATCTCGACGAGTAATGATAGTAACAAGATATCTGATCACCAAATATACAATTGTAAGGCGTCCCAAACATTACATATCCAGATGATCATGAAGCTAGTCGTACAAAATGTAAGGACTAGCAAGAGTTAAGTCATACATGATCAACCTCGAGTTGCCAATCATGTTTACAGCCCGTAGGCAGACAGAAAGTAAAGTGCATCGAGCTAACAAGTGCTCGGCGGCTAAACGCCTCAAAAGAATAATTTTACAATAGAGTGGAAGAGCAAAAATAAATCCACTCGTTGCCCTGGTTACACCTAGTGTTCACCATCGGGCTGGAAAGTAGGTAGATCCTTTGCTGCTGCTCCGGTATCTGGCCATACGAAACCAGCTGGGTCAGACCCCAGAAAGAGCAAGTGCCACAAAGGAGGCTTCACTTTAGGAACTAAAACCAGCAAATTAGCACAAGAATATAATTACCTAATAAGAGACAGTAATTTAAGAAGAGCATGACAGGTGAATATAAAAGACAATCTTGTACAGGATCAATAAAAGACAGGGCATATGGAAGAGCATGACAGGATGATATACAATGAGATAACTATGGAACTATTCAGATAACCAGGTTACAACCCGTAAACCAAACAAGGACCGGGGTTGTAACCCTTCGTCTGAACAGAACTTGGTTTCTCCCACCATTTTTCGGCAAAATAAATATAAGAAATCTGGTCAGGTAACAATCTTGTACATGATCAAGACAAGACTAGACAGATTGAATCCCATCCAACAATCACGGCCAAGCAATAAGTACGACTTGATACTTTAACTAACTAGGGTTATCACAGGCCTAGTTACTAGCAAGATGCAATGAGAATTCCAAGTCCGGTGTAAGCCCTCTGAATTTTTAGGGTTATTTTAAAATTTTAAATGATTTATTTTCGATAAATATTTTTATTATATTTAGTTTTGATAATTAAATATATTATTCGTGACTTTGATTTTTGGAGTGCCAGAGATGTCATCCCCTCGAAACGCTCTTTATGATTTTTGTTCTAGACAAATTTATCTTTCTGTTGATATATCATGTCCCACCCAAACTTGTTCCCTTGTGCTCTATTTACATCGTAGAACTTTCGGGTCAAATTAGGCCATTTGAATTATTATTAAATTCCCACTTTTATTTTTGATCATCATGTGTACCTTACCGTGACTTTTAATTTAGGAGCACAAGACTAGTTATTTTCTCCAGACCAGTTTGTCATGCATGATCTACTCGAGACACTCTCCGTCCATGACCTTCGTGTCCCACTCAGACACACTCTCTTGTACTTCATTTTTATCGCACAATTTTTCGGACAATTGATCCAATCTCGAATTACCCCACCGAGTCACATTTAATTCCAACTTGTATTGGAGACGCCAGTTTGACCCAAACTGGTCGACCCAAGTTATGGACACGGACAATTCTGAGTCTACTACACACGTACCACTTGTGTCCCATCCAATTTAGTCCCCGTGTACTATTTATTTATCAATGATTATCATCGACTAATTTAAGTTATTTAATTACCGGGACCCAATTAGACCCAATTGTGACCCAACCCAACACATTGGGACTCAACCCAAGCACCATGACAACACCCCTTCATCATGCTCCCACACACACAACACCCTCTACTCCTACAACACACCAAACACCAAAAATACCACATCCTTCACACCCCACAAGTACACACACATCACTATCACCCTCTCTCCTAAGAAAACCCCCTCTCACATACTCTCTTTCTCCCTTCCCTCACTAGCCAACAGCCCACCCCACTCTCTCTCTCTCTACTCACGGGTTAACTCTCTCTCCCCTTATTTTTGAATCAACATCACACACACCATCCCTCTTTCTCTCCATCACTACTTCCTCACACATCACTATCACCCATACTCACTCCCTCACTCTAGCCGACCTAGGAGAACCCTCTACCCGACAAGCAACAGCCCCCCCCTCTCTCTTTCAGTCCACTCTCTCTCTCTCTAAAACACTCTCTCACTCTCCCCTTCAAAACCGAGAGTTTCCCCCTCACTTCTCCTTCTTCATTCTCACACCACCTCCATCATCTTCATCATCACCTTCTTCATCCTCTCCTCCTTCCCCCAACCGAGCAGCAGCCCCCACGCCATCGCCACCCTCCCACAGGCCGAGCCCCCCTCATTCTTCATCTTCTCCTCCTCCGCCTTGCATTGCTGCTGCTGCGAGCTACTGCGCTGCTGCTGCGAACAGCGCTGTCGCCGTGCGCGAGGCCGGCCGCCGACCTCCCCCACCGGCCGACGAGCCTCCAGGAGGCCGGCCCCTCCCACGACGGAGGTAATCTTCTTCTTCTTCTCCTCCTCGTGTCCGTTTCCTTATACGCGTATCCTTGGGTGCCATGGGTTGTTTAGATATGAAGTTGGTTGAGAACATGGATCCATAACTATAACTTGTATGTTCACATCCACATGTATAAATATATTTATATATATATAAACGGTTTCGAATATATAAGATATATACAATTCCGTATATATAATTTCCTATATATATATCTTCCTTATATAATTCTTGTATATATACTCCTATATATATATAATTCCTAATATGTATATATAGCCTATAATTTTCCCTCTCTATATATATATTCTTATATATATATTTTCTCGTATACATTCCGTATATATACACTTATATATATACTTGTTTTATATGCATACTCCTTATATATATACATATTTCCGTATATACGTATATATTTCCGTATATACATCCCCTCATAAATATTCTCGTATATATATTTCCTATGTATATATATAATTTCCTTTATATACGTCCCGTATATATACTTTTATATATTCTTGTATACAATTCTGCATATATATTTTTATATATATATTCCCTTTTATATACGTTTTCGTATATATATACTTTATATATATATATATATATATATATATATATATATATATATATATATATATATATATATATATATATATATTCCCTTATATACGTTTTCGCGTATATATTTTCATATATATTCCTAAGTATATATTTTGGTATATACATAAATGTTGCGTATATATATATATATGTAAAGGCTTTCGAATGTATACCTATAAATATTTTCGTATATAACTTTTACATATATAACATGTACGTTGGTTCCTATGCAGAGTTTCATATATAAATTTCATATGCACAAAACTTGTATGTATATTCCCTTGGGTGTATGTAGCTTAGTCTATATGTATGTGCTTTCATGAAAGTATATATATATACGTAAGTACGTATATACGTATACTCTATATTGTGTGTGATTAAAAATGTAAAATCATGGATATTCTCTTAACGTATCATAATCCTGGTTGTGTATTTGTAGGTACACCAGACGATACGATCTTGATTGAGGAGCCTGAATCTTCGCTTGCGACTTCCGGAGTTTCAGGCAAGTATACCTTGCCTTGTATTACTGATTTTACTCATTCGATTCGTATTGTACACTTGGTAGAGTGGACGTAGTTGTGTGTCCGAGAGATATCTCGGGTACAGTCGATGACGGCATTGTCATCGAGTTTCATGCATTTGACTTAGTCATAGGTGACATCCCTAAGTTGGGGAATCATAGTCATGATTCCCATGACCTTGACACGTGTTACGACACGGCACTGAGTGAGTTCGTACCATGGCACGGGCTTGCGCATCTGGCTAGCTACCAGTACAAGGGCCCATGCTCTGGTACATAGAATGGTTAGGTATGTCTAGTAATTGTGACCTTGCGTTGAGAGTCGGAATGATCAAGTGGTGGATACGACTTGTGCATTCCGAGGGATAGGGGAAGACAATTAATAGATGTATGGGACAGCCAAAATATCTGAGAAAGGGCCAAGTCGCTCAGTGTTGCCCGGATGAGTGGGACCTCGGCTCGTGATCCGACGTCGGCCCGTGCTTCGACGCCAAAGCCTTATTACCTATCCATACGTACTAGGGTTGTCTTCAAAGTGCATTCACTTAGCTGGTTAGTTCATCCTTTACAGTTATTCAGTATTACTTTATGGCATGTTTACTCTGTATCTTGCTATGTCCCCTGAGGACCTGGTTGCTTTCCAGATTTAGACGAGCACTTGCAGTTGACTGGGTGCGAACCGAGACTTGAGACAGGACTTGCTGCAGTAGACGACGAGGTGCTTCCTGAGGAGTTTCCTTGACTCAGGGTATGGTGTTGTTTAGGTTATGAGCATCATTATCTAGTTAGTCGATGCTCATGACTAGTTATCTTTCTACTTTCAGTATTTTTATTCAGTGTTGTACTCCGTGGGCTTGTACCCACCAGACTATTCAGTTGTATTTATTTCAGACTCCATGTTATTTCCAGTTTTATATATTTCAGCATTACTTTTTTTGTTCCTGTGGATGAGATCTAGATGATACCACTTGCCTGTGTAGTATAGTTATTTTTACAGCGTAGTACGCCTAAGTGAGTCCATTAAATTGGACAGCTCACTCTAGGTCGTATCAGCTGGCCAGGTTATGTCCTAATCCCATATGTTTTGGGAGCGGGGCGTGACATCCGGTTACCTGTTTGTTACTACCTGAGTGATCCCAGCAAGAAAAGGAAAAGATAGCAGGATATAGCAGACACACTGTAGTAAGATACATGTGTCCTAAGGTACCACACTCGACGGCGGGCTGGAAGTGCGCTCATCTCGACGGATAGCAACAAATCCCATGTATATATATATATAAGGCCGGGACCAAAGGGGCAACAGGTAACTGGGAAATTCTCCATGGACTATTTGATCAATCTAGTCATTAATCCTAGCCATATTCAGTATGAATCCCTGACCGTGGGAAACCAGGGATTCATGTCCTAGACATGATGCAAGACAAGACGGGTTCATTTGTACAAACACAATCAACCACGGTGTCCAGGTATTTATTCTTGTCAAGTTGTGTTAGCCGTCGCAACAGCATTTCAAGGAATATCATGTCAGGTTTATCATGTCAAGAGTGTGCCACGGCGGGCCACTATCATGTCAGGTATATCATGTCAAGTTCATAGTGTCAAGTTATCCTCATCAGTCATGTGCGTTATCAATCGTGTTAAGCAAGAAAGAGAAACATATATCAGGAGTGCACCGCAATGGGCCTTTTTCATGTCAGGTTCCATTATCATTACCAAACATATTAAATAAATTCGTGATTATCAAGTTCATGACAAAAGGCGTAAGGATATAAAATGGGCATAAAAATATACAATAAAGAATTACAAAACGTGGGCAAATAATGATAAATAATAGTACACAGGGCTATTGGAAAGTCATGCGGCTCAGGCATATGTGGCCAAGAAATGATCACATGCGGCTGGGAGGAGAACAGCCCATACGGCTGAATAGGATCAGGCGCATGCGGCTGAAGGAGGGGATGGGCTCCATGCGGCCGAGAAGGGAGTTCGGGTCCATGCGGCTCAAAATGGGAGCAAGGCCATCGGCTCAGTAAAGGGGTGAGCATATACGGCTGGGATAAATCGGGTCATGCGGCCTGGACTCAGAAATCCATGCGGCTCAAAATGAAGTCTTCATGCGGTTGGGGATGCAAGCCTTATGCGGCCAGACTGGTCATGAGCCTATGCGGCCAGGGGATGAAGAGGTTCATGCGGCTCAGTTAAGAACCCATGCGGCCAAGATCACTGAATCCCATGCGGCCGGTCAAGGAGGGTGGGCCTTATGCGGCAGGGTTAAACTCATGCGGCTGTGTTGATTTATACAGCTAGAACACGAATGCGCATGCAGCTGGAAAGGAATACGGGCCTATACGGCTACAGGTAGACGGAGTCCATGCGGCTCGGGTTACGCCAAAGCCTATGCGGCTGGAAGACTCGCCGCATGAAGGTCCATACGGCTCAAATGCTGCCATGCGGTCAAGGGGCGGTTCATGCGGTCAGCATAATTCATGCGGCTAGGGAAATTACTTGCCGCATGAAACATTCATGCGGTCAAGTCAAGAACAGTTTATCTTCTCCAAAATTCTGAGAAGAAGAACACCATGAGAGCCAAGTTCTCAAGCTCCATAACTCCATCATCCGGAGCCCAAATCCGAACTTCTATAGGTCAAAATGGGGTAGAACAAAATTCTCAACAACATGGAACCATCAAAACTCGGAAATAACAAGATTAAGCAGATCAAAACCCAAGAAATCCAAAAATAATGTAAATATAGATCTACAAGAATCTAGCCATAGAAAGTGAAAATGCCAAGTTCTAAAGAGTGTTAGAATGTTGCAAAGAAGAAAATGGAACAATAAAATTAGAGTTCCTCCATGAAACAAGTTGCACTTGCCTAGACCTTCCTGGTAGGTGGAGAGTTAAGGAAGGAGAAGAAGAAGAGTAATGAGTAATAATGGAAGAGAGAGAGTGGGATATAAATGAGGGTGGTGGTAGGTGGGAGTGGTTTGGTTCACATAAAATCCAACCAAGCCAAACCCACTAAACCGAACTAAACCAAGCCAATACAATGCCATAATGAACCATGAAATACTCAATAAACCAATCTCTATTAATCAGAATTAATCCATGAACGATAAATGACAATTAAACCACAATGCTAAATATGAAAATAAACCACAACTAACTAATCAAAGAAAATGAGAAATACGGGTCTGAAATACGAACACGTATAAAATACGTATCACGAATTTCGGGGCACTACAGCCGCCTAACAAGCTAAAGGAGTCCAGGATGGCTCTGGGAGTCAGTGACCAAATCATATAGATGAGTCGGCATGGCGGCAATCCGCGTGTGTGCCTTTGGATTGAGTTGAGTTGTTGAATGTGTGTACAGTTGGAATACAATGTTTGGTCCTAAGATGTGGCATCAACATAGGCGACGTGCTTCGGCACGAGATGTGGCGTCGAGTCTAATATTGTCAGCATATAAGTTGCATAGTTTGGATGTGAGTTGTCCTGAGTCTAAGTCAGGAAAGGCCGCAAGGCAAAGTTGGTCGGGTGACACTTAACCCACACGTCTTGATTGGGTCAGTTGATGTTTTGGTAGCAAAGGGCCGCGAGGCGACGATATGGAGTCGCACGTAGTTGCGAGGCACGGCACAAAGGATTGTAGCACGGTCACACGGGAATGGAGCCTCATCGCGTAGTTGCGTCTCTGATTTTGGCCGAAAGGCAAGCACGACTTGATAGGTTAACGTTGTTTGAGTCGATATTGTTGTTGCAAGCACGGGATGGTCTAAAGACACAAATAGGCAAGGCATCGGTCATAAAACTGATCCTAAGGTAAGAGTAGAAAGACAATCGATAAGAAGTCTATGTTGCACAAAGTAAATTAAACGTGTTGGGTTTGTATGGGTGGGCGAGGAGCTCATTCCACCAGTACAGTTGAGTACTGACACCCACATAGTTTCCATGTGCAGGCACAGGTAGAAGCTCGTGGCGCGGAGCTCGCTTGGATGCGTCAAGGCACGGAGTTCCTTGGCGATTCGAAGCGTGCGGCCGCATGGAGAAAAGACTTATACGGGACATAATGTATGGACATCGCCTTCCGAAGCTTCCGCTGGATCGACAAATGTATTGAGAGATGAGAGAGAGCTGAGTGACTTGTAATGTGAGCTTGAGTGAGCATGAGAGACTTGTAATCTTGGCCTTGCGCCCCCAATGTAACCGTTGTTTCAATATCAATAAAGAGCTTCTTTGTATAACTTGTGTTTTGTTCTAAATTCCGCTGCTATTATTCAATGTCTCTGCTTGGGACTTCTGTGCGACGACCTCGTCGCAGCCGCTGAAATCGGCCGTTATGGAACCCGCCTTGCACGAGCGCAATCTAGGCTCGTGCGGCATCACGTCTTAGCGAGGACGATCGCTCCTACGGGAGCGGGGCGTGACAGTTTTGAATTTTAGGCATGGATATTATTGTCCAAATAAAATTCAGGGTATCAACTTGAAGAAAAAAAAAGTTGAGGTAGTAAGTTGAAAAAGGGGAATAGTTGAGGGTATCAAAGTACAATTAAGCCTACTTTTTATATCCAAATCCATCTCCAACCAAACATAGGATTCCTTGGATTTGGTTCCGTAAAATCTTAAAATCCAACTCTAAATACGGTTACCGAACGGGCCCTTATAGTGTAGTGCACTACCGTCTAGGGTCCTGAAAAATATGGAGATCCAAATAAATTAATTTAAATATATATATTAGTAATTTTGTATTTAAAATAGAACTAATATATAACATCACCATATTTATTACAAAATAATTGTGGCATAGTGGTTAGTATGTTCAAATTTACTTTTTTTTATGGGTCTCATTTTAGAAGTTTGTCTAGGGCCCCCATGAACTCAGGGCCAGCCCTGGTGTAGTGAAGCAAAATAAATAAAAAAAATCGTTTGGGTACTTTGAAAAGATGAAGATTAGAAGTGAAAATTTCTAAATTTGATGTTTTGATGATCGTTAAAGTGAGTAAAAATGTGTAACTTTTTGACGTTATTATGGTTTAGAAAGTGTTAAAGTAAAAGGTAAGTGGAAAATCTAACAAAATCCACAAAGACCTCATTTGGTTCGCGGAAATCAATTCCTTGTTATTTTATTTCCATTGATAAATTACAATTCATATAGATTTTTCTTTTCGATGTTTGAAAATGCGAAAGAAATTAGAAAGGATAGTGAATACTTCAAGATGGAAAAATGATTGAAAATTATTTTTCTTTCCTCCTCAATTCCTTTGGCATCCAAACATAGAAAAAGTAATGACTTTTATTTCCAACTCCATGATTCCGCAAACCAAACGAGGCCAAATTGGAAATCTGATTTTTTTTTCTTCCACTTATGCGCTCCACTTCGAAAAGAAAAACTTTGATTTCAAGACAATATTTATTATTTATGTCACTTCTTAGTAAATATTGTTTGCAATCTTTCAATCAAACGCATGAACTGGTCCCAAATTCAGGTTTGGGCCACTTCACGTCTCTATATTTGCGAATCAAACATCCTTTATGTGTAACTCGTAGGAGTCTGAACTCTTTAGGCTAGTGGTATTAGAGCGGACACCCGGAGGGACCGACAAGGTTCGAGTCCCCCAATTGTGTGTGGGGGATTTTAAAAAAAAAAAAAAAAAACTTGTAGGAAGTTTGAATGTGTTTTCTTATTTTCTAAAATATATAATTTTAAGTTGAGTGCTCGTTCTTATCTGCTGAAGCCGACTATCAATATTTATATACATAATATTTCGTTTGTATAAGTGGAACAATTTGTACTCTCAATATTTGGATGTAAATATGGAGATGGGAAAGTGCACAGTAATAACAACGAAAACTAGTAATTACGTAAGTAAATTGGTAGTAATTTATTGATAGTAATTATTTAACATTTTAATTTAATTATTAATAATCAGTATCCCTAAAAAAATTACCAATTATAATATATTAAATAATATTACAATTGTGTATTATTATTACTTATTTTAATTATTTAACATTAACTAATTTTTTAATAATTATTATTTTAATATCAACATTAAATAAAATAACTTTGTACTAATTATTTAATAATAATTAGTAATTTTAGTTAAATAATTAGTGTTAATTACTTTATTTAGTTATTGACCTAGTAATGTTTATTTATTTATATTTACTTACAAATTTGCTTAGTCCAGTTGCCTATTTATTTGTAAGCATAGTTTTTTAGATTTATTTATTTATTACTTTCTTTTTATTTTAGCTAGCTAATTATAAAAATACAATTGTAATAATTAATAATTATTATTTATTTAGGAATATAACAAAGTGTTTACAATTTTATTCTAAATTAGTAATAATTATTTAACTAATATTTTATTAGTATACAAGTGACACTTTTGTTAAAAAATTGGTCAAAGTGGGGAGTGCGTCTTAAATTTCATATAAAATAATAGGAGACAAAAACAAAATTTAATTATGATTCGGAGTTATTGTCCTTTCTTTCGTATTTAAACTAATATTTGAAGCATAAAATTGGCGTAAAATCTGTCTACTTTTAGGCCTCGTTTGGTTCGCGGAATGGAAGGGAAAGGAAATCAATTCATTGTCATTTCCTTTCCTTTGGGAAACTTTAATTCCTATTGATTTTTCTTTCCGATGTTTGGCAATGCCAAGGAATTTGGAAAGGAAAGTGAATACTTCAATGTGGGAAAGTGATTTCTTCCTTGGATGGATGGAATCACTTTTCCCCATAATTTTCCTTCCATTGGGAATCACTTTCCTTTCCTCAATTCCTTGGGCGCCCAAACATAGGAAAGTAATCACTTTCCTTTCCCAACCGGGAGATTCCGCCAACCAAACAAGGCCACAGCATACATTCAGTCATCCAAACAGCCCTAATTGTAATTGAAAATGCATACAATGTTTGTTGTGTCATTTTTGCTAATTTTAATATTTTGTTTCATGTAAATAAGAAATTTGGAAAACAAATATTACATCATTTTCTTCATCAATGCAATTTCATTTATGACAACAAATATTACATAAATTACATCATTTCCAATTGTTTTCTTGATTTAGTATAATAAAGTCATAGCAAACAATACATTTCTGGAAATTGCTGAGAAACCCAATTTCAGGGTTGGTTTTTATGAAAAATTCACCCGAAAGATGGATTTTATGAAATGCCCATAATTATATATTTTTCACGTTAAGTATTCCAATATTTCCTTTAGATGTTCTGTATTTACAAAATTAATACCATAACTACCCCTCCGCACAAACTCAGATTTGGATTGCGATTCTCGTCTTCTTCTTCTTCTTCACGAGAGATCTGAATTCCATTGCTCTCATCTTCAGCAGAGATCACAAAGATCGTTCGTAGTTTACCTTATTTTTTTTTTCAGTCGAACTCCGATCATCGCCCATCTTCTTCTTCTTCTTCTTCTTCTTCTTTTCCGACAATTAGGTCAATTATGGAGAGAAGATCTTCTTCTTCTTTTCCATAAGAGTTAGCATCGTTTTAAAAGAAGAACGAGAACTCTTAAGAATCTTTATTCATGTCAAAAAAAAATCCACAAAACAAAAAAAAAAATTAAGTTTCTGTCAACTGTTCTCCGTCGATATAACACGAAGAATAGTCATTCTCCTGCATTTTAATAAAGAGAATGCCAGTCTCCGTATAAATTAACACGGAGAATGCCATTCTCCGTGTTACTAACACGGAGAATGCCATTCTCCGTGTTTTCTAACACGAAGAATGGTCATTCTCCTGTGTTTTAACATTTGAATGATCATTCTCCGTGTCATTTAGCACGGAGAATGGCCATTCTCCGTGTAATTTAGTACGGAGAACATTCTCCGTACTAAATTACACGAAGAATGGCCATTATCCGTGTAAATTAACACGAAGAATGGCATTCTAACACGGAGAATGGTATTCTTCTGCGTTTTAACACTGGAATGGCCATTCTCCGTGTAATTTAGCACGGAGAATGACCATTCTTCGTGTAAATTAAGACGAAAAATGCCATTCTCCGTGTTATTTAACACGGAGAATAACATTCTCCGTGTTTCTAATACGGAGAATGGTCATTCTCCTGCGTTTTAATACTGGAATAGCCATTCTCCGTGCTAAGTTACACGGAGAATGGCCATTCTTCGTGTAATTTAGCACGGAGAATGGTCATTTTCCGTATAAATTAAGACGGAGAATGCCATTCTCCGTGTTACTAACATAGAGAATGGTCATTCTTCGTGTAAATTAAGACGGAGAATGCCAAGAATGGTCATTCTCCATGTTACTAACACAGAGAATGGTCATTCTTCGTGTAAATTAAGACGGAGAATGCCAAGAATGGTCATTCTCCATGTTACTAACACAGAGAATGGTCATTCTTCGTGTAAATTAAGACGGAGAATGTCATTTTCCGTGTTACTAACACGGAGAATGGCCACCCTCATGTGAAATTAACATTCTCCGTGTTCTAACACGGAGAATGGTCATTCTCCTGCATTTTATGGTCAGTTGAAACTTTGGAGGGCCATAACTTTTGACTGGGAGGTCGAAACGAGGTCCGGTTTGTCGCAAAATGAGCGTATTTTCGAGGAGCCTGAGATTAACGATATTTTTGTTAGACGGCCTTCCAAAATTTTAGAATCGTAAAAAAATGATGTTTTGACCTCCGTTTTAGCAATTTTGCCGTTTGTCTCGGTCTTTCCGAAATTTTTCAACGAGTTTTTGAAGATTTTTCAGGAGAAAACCTATATTCGAAAGTGTGCACCGTATGGAAGAAGATGAAGTATCGAAACGTTTTTTTTAAGAGTAGTTTCGTAGGTATTTTCTATAAATTAGAAGGAAGGGCAAAAAGGTCATTCGGAATCCTCTTTATATATTTTTTGCTAATTCTGGGCACGCGATGAAATGTTATTACGCGGTGGATTTTTCATAAATTTTTTTCGTTTTTTGGGTATTTCATAAATTTTCCCGAATAAATTTTGATCTACCCAAACAAAAGCTGCATCCATACATATTAGTTACATTATTCAAAACAGTGAATTTGTAAATTTTCACATTATTTACAAATAAACAATGAATTTTCATCACTACTTAAAGAACCAATTGATGCAAGGGATTTTTATTTACGGACAGCCAAACAACTCAAGGTGTTATGTGGACCGATCACGGCCGACTCGATAATTTTTGACATGGTTCGGACCGGGTCACGGCCTAATATCACATATTATATGAGACCCTATTATTAAACATGATTATTTAGTAATAGTGTCTCATACAATATGTAATATTATGATTTGTGTCTCCAAATTGTCCAGTATTAGAATTTGTGTCTCATTTTTACAGTTCATGTTACCATTTTTTAGTCAACTGGAAATCTAAACTCTAATGTCAAGACAATTTATAGGCTCAAACTCCAATATCAAATATTATACAAGATCACATTACTAAATAAACCCTTTTTTTCTACTTTATGCTTTATGCTTTTGTTACTAGCAAGAGAGAGGGGCTAAATTTTGTTCCGATGCCAAGAACAAAGAATCCATCAACATGGCGCATGGACTCCCACCGGGGTTGTGGACAAGCACAACCATTTGTTCCATATTGTCATCGAAAATGCTACGTTGCCTATGGACTTGGACTGCACTTCTGGCCTGCAGATCACGTGTCGTCTTCCGATTAACGTCACCCCTGCTAACTTCTGGGCCCACCAGCCTTCTGGCCAATCAAAAGACGACACGTGACCCGTAGGTCAGGACTGCGGTCCAATCCCCTATTGTCATTTCTTCGAACAGCTGCCAGATCGAGTATGCTTGCCTCCTTCTTTTTCAGGAGAGGCGCAAAAGCGAGGAAGCTTACTAATTTGCGGAGGAAGAAAGTGATTGCGCTTTCGAGGAATTGCAGTGCAAATCGACAGCTTAGATCGAAGAAAAGGAAACCATGATCGGTTGTGCTGGCGCGGAGGGAGCAAGCGAGCGCTGGCGTCGGTGGGCAGGACCACCGCGCCCGAAACTACAATCATGACGAGAGGGTTTGTGCTAATTTTGTTAGGATTGTAGGATGCAACAGGAGCCAATTACGTGGACGGGGTCAGCTGGCTTAAAAATAGATTGGAAAAAAAAAAAAAAAAAGTTTTTGTCCGTCGGGCTGACCATGTCCAAAAGGGACAAGAAGAGTTGGATGATCTCAAAAAAGACTGGTTCGACTACGGGTGCAACTCGGACAATTTGGATCAGATTTGAGCTCGACCCGAGTTCAACCGATGAATGATAAGACTAGTCCGGACCTAATCAAATGTCAATTCAGCATTAATTATTATAAAATACAAAATGATATAAGATTTAGAAGGAATTGAAAAGTTTGAGTTGAAAAATATAATATTTAAACTCTTTATTTAAAAATATGAAACATATATATATATATATATATATATATATATATATATATATATATATATATATATATATATATATGTGCCAGGTTTCAGATTCTTTGGGTATCCTGACACGTGAATCCGAGCCCAATCTGATTTTTAATCGTGTTTAACGCGAATCCAAGTCCAAGTATGTTCGACCCTAATCCAACCCATTATCGGGTTTATCCGATCGGACTCGGATTTGGTCCGCCCAAGTTGCAACCCTAACGCATGCAATCAGAAGAAGTAAAATTAAGAACAAAAATTAAGAGTTTAGGATTCGAGGCACGTTACAACGCTGTCCTTATAATAGAATTTCACCCCCGCAATCGTGCAGCGGGTTCCAGGCGATCTATTTCCGAGATACAACGAATCCTTCAATCCACAACACCGTGCACCTGGTAGTGAATCCCTCGATCAATCACATCCTTGCCCAGAGAAGGAGTTGGACGGAGGAGAGGGGAAATGTTCTGGTTACGATTTTTCTCTTGTGCACGAACAGAGTTTCGAACGAGAGAGAAACGATTTTTCGTATCTGAACCAACAGATCAACTGATTTGATTTTTAAAATCAAATCTCTCTGTACGTAGCCATAATTATCTTCACGATCAACAAATCTCGTAACGGGATGACGTGGTAACAGAACTGCGAAAGACCATGCAACCGAACCAAAAAATAAATTAAATAAAAATTAATATGAGATAGAAAATTATATTTATACCCTTGGTTCGGTTTGCGTGCCGCAAAGTGCTAAATGCGCGACAAATAACGTGTCAAAATTGCGTATCCGCTCGCGGGTTGGATGGGATATAGCCCATCCCGTACAAAATCCGCATATCCACTGAGGAGGGAAAAATCTTATATGGAAAGGAGAACTTTTCCTCCTTTTCCATGTGGGTCTAAAAAAGAAGAAGATGCCTTTTTTAATCATATTGGTGTTGCTTCTTCACAAGCAACAAAATCCAACAAAAACCAACAGTTCGACTACAGAAACTCAAATAGTAACTCAAAATAAAAACTAGCAATATGGTTATGACACGTGAACTTGTTTTTTCTATTTAGACACGTAATTTTTTTTATGTCTAGACTCCTACAAAAAAATAAAATAAAGGATGACAGATTTTCATCGACGAGTTTTAGTATACGCTATCAAACACTACAATTGGTGGAAATTTTGTGATGAAAATGTATATTTCACTCTATTATCAAGATGGATATAAACCCTAACATATGTTTTTTCATTCGGCCATTTCGATTCTAGAACTGCTACAATTTCTGACAGTCCTCAATACTTCTATGACTGCCAGAAATTGTAGCAGTTCTGCTCTACAGCAAGTCCCTTTCAGGACTGTCACAATTTCTGGCAGTCCTCAATACTCCTAGGACTGCCAGAAATTGTGGCAGTCATGTTGTACTGCAAGTCCCTTTCAGGATTGCCACAATTTCTGTCAGTCTCAATACTTCAAGGACTGCCAAAAATTATAACAGTCCTGATATGGACTTGTTGTACAGCAAGTCCATTTCTTCTAGAATTAGGGTTTCATTTATAATTTCTTCGAATTTCATCCACAAATTTTCTATTATTGAAAAAAATTGATTAATAGATTTGATAACCCAATTTCTTCTACAACTAGGGTTTCATCCATAAACTAAGGTTTGGAGAAAGAAATATGAAAAATTAGAAGAGAGCAAAAAAAAAAAAAAACTAGGATTTAGAGAAAGAAATGTTCTTTTGTTTTTTTTTTCCTTCTTTTTTTGTTCTTATTTCTTCATGTTCTTATTCTTTCTTCTTGTTCTTCTTGTGAGAAAATTGTTATTCTTCTTGTGAGGAAGGATAAGAGAGCAAAAAAAAAAAGTTGACTTATACTTACATTTGGACTAGCCATGAGTAAGTTTTTCAATGGCAAATTTGTAAATAAACGAAAGTTAGATTTGGGCTAGCCCGGATTAACTTTTGATGTGCCCTTATAAATAGTCCTAAAAAATAGATGGAAAAAAAAAAAAGTTTGTCCGTCGGACTGACAACACCCAAAAGGCACAACAAGAGTTAGATGATCCAAAAAAACGGATTCGACTAGGGTGCAACTGAGACAGTTTGGGTCGGACTTGAGCTCAATCCGTTGAATAATAAGACTAGTCCGAGTTCGAGCCCAATCCGACCTCGGGTTCATTATATGAAGCTCAAGATCGAGCCCGGAGGAAGTTTGGGTTAGGTCGAATTTATCGGACTCTAATATAATATTTAAAATAATTTTAAACAAAATTAATATTAAATACATAATCAAGTATCAATACAGCATTACAAATACAAACTGACATGGGATTTAGAAGGAGTTTAAGAGTTTGAGTTAAAAAATGTAGGGTTTAAACTTTTTTTGTTTAAAAAATATGAAACAATGTATACATAAATTATATGTATGTCGGATTTCGGATTCTTTGAATAATTGGACACGTGAATCCGAGCCCAACCCGATTTTTTTATCGGGTTCAAATATTTTAATCCGAACCCAAATCCAAGCCCAAGTATCTTCGACCCTAACCAACCCATTATCGGGTTTATCCGATCGGGCTCGGATTTAGTCCGCCCAAGTTGCAATCCTAGGTTCGACTACAGAAACTCAAATAGTAACTCAAAATAAAAACTAACAATATGGTTATGACACGCGAACTTGTTTTTTTCTATTTAGACTCGTTATTTTTTTTTCTGTCTGGACTCCTGCAAAATAAAATAAAATAAAGGATGATAGGTTTTCATCGATGAGTTTTAGTATACGCTATCAAACACTATAATTGGTAGAATTTTTGTGATGAAAATATTTTTCATGAAAAAAAAAAAAATCAATCAAACACATCCTAAGAAAAAAAAAATGTAGACATCTAGCACATAAAAGTGCGAATTGCCTTCTTATTCCTTAATATATGAAATTGGTTTTCTAAAAATAATTCATTCTCACTATTAATTTGAAACAAATTTGTTTTTTTCACGATGTTATGCCTCTACATATTAAGTCACTACAAACTAAAACTAGAAGGCTTTGGCGATATGTATGGATTACATAGCTTTGCTTCCAATTTCCACTCTGAAATTTAAATGATGGGAGAGGAGGGTTCTTAGCTAGCAAAAGGCAAGTAATGAATGAAAACATGCATGGTGTTTGTAGAGTCTTGTTTTTGCACACCAAAAAAAAAAAAATACAAGAGGACAAGCAATACCCAGTCAGCAATCAACTATTATCGAACTTGCGTGTCATTTTTTTCTTTTCTTTTCTCCTTCTTTCTTATCCACACTTAACATCCGTGTCATCAGAAGAAAGAAGAAAAATAAATTCTGGTGCAAGTGTCCACTGTCCATTGTTTCACTTCCTTTTGACTTGCTCTGGCCTGTTTGGTTCACAGAAACTTCCCGGAAAGTGGGAGTTTTTGCTATAACTCGTCCGAAGTCACAGCAGTTTCGACGTTTGGTTCACAATGTAACTGGAAGACGCAAGTGTCTAGTTTCTGCAACAGTAGTTGCTGTGTGCAACTTTTTGATACAATCGAGTTGTATCAAAAAAGGACAGCAAGTGGGAAGAAACTGAACTGTAGCAGCACCAGCACCAAGGGGCAAGCGTCCGGACGGAAGGACGGAGGAGGAACCGGCGGACGGAGGAGAGAGGAAAAGACTTTGGTGTGGAGAGAGGGTGTGGAGAGAGAGGAAAGGATGGGGAAGACTCTGGAATGGACGGCGGTGGTGGTGGTGGAGAGGGCGGTGGCGGTGGAGAGGGCGGTGGCCGGTGTGGTGGCGGTGGAGAGGGCGGTGGTGGTGGCGGTGGACCGGTGGCGGCGTGGTGGTGGTGGAGAGGGCGGTGGAGGGGCTCTGGAGAGGGCGGTGTGGTGGTGGTAGAGAGGGTGGTGGAGAGGACGGTGGCCAGCCAGGCCGGAGGGGCCAGAGAGAGAGAGAGAGAGAGAGATGAAGAATAAGAAGAAGAAGAATTCGTAGAAGAGTCCAGAGACAGAGGAGAGAGAGAGAGGGGGGAGAGTTAATATTAATAGGTAATTAATATATTATGGTAATTAATAGCCAATTATGACATATAATTAGCAGCTAATTATGGTATCTAATTAATTTATTTAGTTTAATTTATTTAATTTTTTTGTTTAATTATGATAACTAATTTAATTATTTGGGATAACCATACCTAGGTTTACCATATCTCCAAAAAAAAAATTTCACTTTCTACTTACATAACTATCCAAACACCAAACCAATTTTTTCCACTTTCACCAGACAAAAAATACTCCATCCAAATACATTTTGGAAAGTGCCACTTGCTGCAAGTCCATGAAAACTCAACTTACTGCAAGTGTACTCACTTTCACACTTTCAAAGAATTACATCTTTTCAAACAGCCCCTTTAGCAATTAGGTTAAGTTTCATATCTGCCTTCCCTTTCTTTTCCCATAACAAAGTAGCCTTGTAGAGACCATGTGGCAGTAGAGTTATTTTAGTACGACCAAATGCTTATAATTGAGTCGTATATGTGGGAGCAGATCTGCTGTCCTATTTAGTTCTATTTATTTTTGTCCTCCTTCCTGTTATATGTGGATCATGAGAGTATATATATATATATATATATATATATATATATATATATATATATATATATATATATATATACACACACACGGTGGTTTACATATAATAGAAAGGGGGACAGAATATCGTCTTGTCCTTTCAATGTTTTTGTTGGCCGTGTTTGGTTTACGGAATTATGACGGAAGATTTTTTTTTCTTTTTTTTTTTGCAGTGTTTGAGTGCCAACAAAAATTAAACGGATATATAGGAGAGAAAATGGTTCTCCCGCCCATCTAACGTCATTTTTTCCTTCAATTTATTTTGGATTTTTCAATCACCGAATTTTTTTTTATAGGAATCAAAACAATTCAAAGGAAAAGAAGAGCAAAAAATTGATTTACTTTTATTTACTTCCCGTGAACCAAACGAGGCCTAAAAGTTTTTGTGCTCAAGATCACCGTCCAGGACAAAAAATAATTTTAAGTGGCACAAAAAAATAGATATATATAATATTTTGAATATTAGTGCTCATATAATATAATATAGGCTTAATTGTACTTTGCTACCCTCAACTATTCCGTTTTTTTCAACTTGATACCCTAAATTTTTTTTTTGTAACAAGTTGATACCCAAAAAAAATTTGGGACGAAAATACCCATGCTCAAACCTTAAAATTATCCACCCCCAACCCCCCCTCCTCCATCCGGCTACCCCCTCCCTTCCGCTCCGCCTCCCCTCCGGCCACCCCCCTCTCCCGCGTCCGGCCAACCCTTCCTAACCCCACCGTCGCCGGCCGCCGCGGCGGTGGTGCCAGAAGCGGGAGGGGGGGTTGGCCAGACGTGGGAGAGGGGGGTGGCCGGAGTGGGGAAGGGGGGAAGGGAGAAGGGAAGAGGGAAGAGATAAGGACATTTGGGAATTTTTTAAAAAATTATGTATCAAGTTGAAAAAAAATAATAGTTGAGGTATTAAAAAAAAAGTTTAGGGTATCAAGTTGAAAAAGCGAAATAGTTGAGAGTAGCAAAGTGCAATTAAGCCTATAATATATAATAATAATTTACTTAGCAAAGTTAATTTTTACTTCTACCTTTTATGAAAAAGGACATGAATTCAAGACCTAGTGGCCTTATTTTTTGTTCTTTTTTAAATCACACACACACAAGTATATATGCACATGTCTTGCACTTATTTAAACCTCCTTTTAATTACTTTTTGTACTTAGGAAGAGCAAAAAGACATCATAATAACTAACTATATTCTTCTTAAAAGTGTATATATATATATATATATATATATATATATATATATATATATATATATATATATATATGTGTGTGTGTGTGTGTGTGTGTGTGTGTGTGTGTGTGTGTGTGTAATTACCTAGTTGCGCTCATTAAATTATTGAACAATTTTAATTAGTAAAGTTAGATAAGTACATATCAAAAAAAAGTTCAATACACTCTTAAATGTCATCATGCACTCCTCTTTAATTTTATTTCAAATTTATCCTTAATTAAATCTAGCAATAATGTGTGCATATATGGAGGGAGTAGTGCATGATGGCATTTTAGGAGTGCCAATAATGTAATACAATGGTAGATTTGAAATTTGAATGATAATGAGTGCAGGATGACATTTTAAAAATATCAATAACGAATATATATATATATATATATATATATATATATATATATATATATATATATATATTTATTTATTTATTACAAATGATCTCTGGCCTAGTGGTTAAGAGAGATGCATGCGGCCCGAGTGGTAACCGTGGGTTGAATTTGTACAAGCTATTTGAATATCTTGAATTTGTGATATTCCACTATCTACTTTATTTCTGTAATGAGATGAGAGTTTGATTGATTTTATGTTAAAATAATCAAGTCTTGTGCATACGTCCTAATTAAACATTTTGACAGATCGAACCAAATAATTTATGTACGTGGCACATGTACATGTGTTTTGATGTACTCGTTAGTTGAGACGTGACAAATTTAGTTTAGAATTTTGACTCGAGTGCGAAACGTCATTGGTGGTTAAGAGTATTAACCAATATGAGGCATTATTAATTTTTTAATTTTTTTTTAAAGAATTGTGGTGATTTGCAAAAGTTGGGAACCTTTGGCTTGTTGATGGCCAGGTTGGGAACTTAGGATAAGCATTGCATAATTTATATATAGAGCCGTTGCATGTTTCGTACTAATTATTGTGAGCTAATGGGGATTAGCATCATCCCAGTTGTTGATTGAGTTTAGTGTCTGCTTTGGCATCTAACACATTTGGGAGGTCACAAGAAGGGCAAAAAAAATAAAATATTAAGTGTTTTTTTGGGTCATTCATTTCTAATAAAAGTTACAACTTTTCTGTTTTATGTTTCTTAATATACAAATTATTACTTGATAATCTCAACTTTAATAGATATCAATTTGATATTCTAAAACAGAAAAATTGGCCAAACTACCTCACTTTCTCACACAACCCCCCTCCTCCTCCCACCCCGATGCCCCACCCTCGCTGTTGCCGCCGGTGCGGAGAGAAAAGATGGGACAAGGTAGGGGGGAGACGGTGTGGGGGTGGTGCAGTCCGGGCGGGGGGAGGGAGGACGGCCAAGCGGAGGGGAGGGGGGTGGTGCAGACGAGTAGGGTGAGGGCGGGAGAGAGAGAGAGGAGGAGGAACGGGGGTAGTTTCGTTATTTTTATTTTTTAGAGTATCAAGTTGCTACCTCACAAAGTATATGGTATCAAGTTGAAAAACTTGAATAATTGTGGGTATCAAATTATAATTTAGTCATTTTTTAATTAATTTTTTTTCGTATTTGTTTCTTTGGTGCAATATGTGTAAATTTTAGTCGTATGCTTGTTCTCTTGTAATTTTGTTAGTAGATGCCTCTACCTGTAATTTTTATTTATTAAATTATTTATTTAAAATTATTAGTATATATGCATGTGTCTTGTGCGTATTTTATAATACTTGAAAAAAACAAACAACTTTCTTTTTAAAAAAAAAAAACTATATAAAATTACATAACTATTTAAATAAATAATTTTTATTAGTAAATATATGAGGATATTTCTTGAATAAAAAAATTTCACGGTGACATGTGTTCGTATTTGGTATGTGGTATTTCTTTTCCTTCTCGATCAGGATATTACTGTTCGTTGTGATGATTTTGACGTGTCAATTGACTCAATTCTACGTTCTTGAAATTGGTGATAATATTTTATATATATAATAATGTGAGTTCCTTTTATTTTTAAGAATGATTTATGGCCCAATTTTATATCCCATTAGAAATGGGCCTATAGTCTCCCAGCGGAGCCTCCAGGCTCAGCTAATTAATAACTAAATTTGTTGGGTTGAGAAAGAAAAGCCCACTAGGCTCTAGACTGGGCTTACTTTGTATCCCGCGTTATGAATTCCTAGTCTAGTCTTAGGGGTTGTTTGGTTTTTGGTACGAGTTACTTTCACGTGCGTTGCATGTTAAAAAAAAAAAAAATCTACAGAATAATTAAAATATAAAAATTGAAATTATGTTATTATATTTTAAATATAATTTGAATATTTTTCTAATGATTTATTATAAATATATTTTAGAACTTTTGGATATGTATTTAGTTAGATAATATCATTTAGTTAGTTTAAATATAATTTAAATTCTAAAATATTTTAGTATTTATACATATTCATACAGTTAGGAGGATTTTAGGTTCTAATTTTATTTTAAACTAAGTGAAAAAATTACTACAGTTATGGAACCTTTTTATAAAAAAAAAAAAAAATTAAAACAAAATGTACATACGACTTAGACGGCTTAAGATTGAGCCGTTTTGAAGCCTCTTTATAACAGTAGAGATATAGAAATCTTCTGTAACTAGTATTATTATAATCGGTAAAAAAAATCAACATGTATTGGGACATTTTCTATAAAATTTGTTACACTTCTCGTTTGGTTCGTGGAATATTGGATTGGAAAAGGAAAGAGATTACTTTTCTATATTTTTGTGTCAAAGAAATTGAGGAGAAAATTAGTGTCGTTGATTAGACCGAAAGATGTGGGAATTAACAGATAGGGAGTAGGCATCGACAGTATGTGAAGAGCTATATTGGGAATTAATAGATAGGGAAGTCATTAGTGTCGTTGAAAAGATTTTAATTATATAATGTAATTCTTTTATAAAAAAAAGTGATTGTTTGATAAAGAAAACTAAATTAATTAGTAATAAAAATAAATAGTAATAAAAAATAGTTAGTAATACTTAATAATTATTAAAACAATTTGCCAATAAATATATTTGTGATGTTAATTTAAAAAAGTAGTAATTAATATTAATAATAATCAATCTTATAATGTTTTTGTTTTTGTTATAATACAATATTTTTCTATCTCACCTCCTTCCTATTTGTCATCCAAACATGAAAGTGTCAATTTTGCCCCTTTTGTGAATAAAATTAGTATTAATAATAATCAATCTTATAATTTTTTGTTATTGTTATAATACAATATTTTTCTATCTCACCTCTTATTTGGCATCCAAATATGAAAGTGTCAATTTTGCCACTTTTGTGAATAAAATATTATCTATCCAAATATTAAAATTTGATTTTTTCGGACAAGAACTAGCATGAAACTAAATTGTACGTACAAAAAACTTTTACAATATATACTTTTTTACTTCCTTCCCACTTCGGACATCCAAACAACCGTAAACTTGATATATGCTATGTTCATTTGCACTTCTAAGTCGATATAATAAACAAGTGTGCTTTTGTTGGGTTTAAATGAAAATACATGCAACATTATATGCAATATTTTGTTGTGTTATTTCAATCTTTTCACTGTTTAGTTACATATAAAATATATAATGGTAGAATTCTTGTAACAAATATTGCCAATTTTTTTTTCAACTAGGCAACTTATGTGACCAATGAGGACACTATTGATTATAGCAACAATAGTGTGTATAGTCACAAAAATTGTAAGCGAACTATCTTTGTCACCTCACACAATAAAATCGAAATTTTTGCAATATTATTGATACACAATAGAATAATAAATCTCTTATTGTTGGGAATTGGATACGTCCTCCTGCACTCCGATACCGTATCTGAGACGTTGTCGCAACGAAAACTTAGGTCAACCCACCTGAAATAACCAACCCCCGTCTAACGGACACCAAGCACAGATAAAGACAAGTATATTGCGGTGACTACGTCACCTGGACAAATCACAATCTTTATAACTCAGATAAAATTATAAGATTGAAAAAAATTAATGTTGAACCCTTTGTCCTAATAAGTTCAACCCCTCACCACACTCAAGAAGAAAAGAAAGAGATTACAATTGAAATCGCTCACCAACCCGTAGCAATCTCCCTAACCGAAGTTGACGACCCCTCGATTAGATCCCTTCTTCCTTCTGTCTTGGATGACGAAATCCTAAGACCAAAGTGCAAAACTTTCTCTTAGATTTCGTGTGGACGAGCACCTCGAATCTTCACTTTTGTGCCTCCACCCTCACCCCATATATATAGGATGAGAAAAACCTATTTTAGGTCATAATAGGATTTCTTAAATAGGAAGCCCTCAAATAAGAATCCTACTACACCTAAAATAGCCAATCAACATCCTATTCTAGATTATAATAGGATCTCTTAAATAGGAAACCATCAAATAAGAATCCTATTATATCTAAAATAGTCCAGCACTAATTATGGACATCCAAATCAAATTAAATCAAATATTTAATCAGATTTGGACTCCATAAATATGCTATTACCAAATCCAGACTAGACTCCAACAATCTCCCCCTCCAGTCTGATGAGAGGGTGTTGACCCCATGGCTCCTCAACTGGACTCCATGCTTGTCGTCATGTGACAGAGTTTCTGCTCCCCCATTGTCACTTCCCGTTCCCAGAATACGTATTCTTAATACATGTACTGCTTTAATATATTTATTTAATATTCATCATATATTATTCTGTAATTAAACCCCTTTAATTTTATATTAATTAATTTTCTGTAATTTTATTTTTGTATTTTATTTTCTGGTTTCATACTCCGCTTTAGCTTTACTTTGGGTTCGGCTTGGATTGGTTTAGTTAGGTTGGTTCATCAGGAACCGAAACAAACCCCCACCTACCACCCCTTCCATTTAAGGTCCACCCCTTTCTCTCTCTTCATTACTTCACCATTAATCTTCTTCTTCCTCATAACTCCTCCCCCACCTACCAGCCGCCAAGGCAAGTGCCAACTTGCTTCTTGATGGATCACCATTATTATTGTTCCATCATCTTCTTTACTTGATTTTGAGCCTCTTTAGTACTTAACATTTTCAATTTCCATGGTTCATTCCTTGTAGATCTAAGTTTAATGTATTTTCGGATTTCTTAGGTTTTGATCTAGTAAACTTTGTTATCTTTAAGTTTTGATGGTTCCATGTTGTAGAGAATTTCGTTTTACCCAATTTTGACCTATGGAAGTCCGAATTTGGACTTGGAACGAAGGATTTATGGAGCTTAGAAGCAATGACTTCCCATGGTTCTTTCTCTCGGAAAAGAGGAGAAAAAGAACAGTGCTTGACCGCATGAGTTTTCATGCGGTAAGTCTCCCTTGGCCGCATGGGCTTAGTCAGCCGCATGGGGATAGTCAGCCGCATAAGCTTGATCGGCCGCTTGCCGCATAAAGATCAGCCCAAGCCGCATAGAGTTATCTGACCGCATGAGACTTATCTGCCGCATGTAGGCATGCACCCATTTCAGCCGCATGGCGCTGATCATCTTCAGCCGCATGGCGCTGATCATTCTCAGCCGCATGGCGCATGAGACTTCTTAGCCGCATATAGGCTTGCACTTATTCTGCCGCATAGAATTCTCCTGGCCGCATGTGCGTATGTTGCATGTAGCCGCATAAGACCTCTTTAATTTCTAGCTGCATAGGACTTTGCTAATTTGGCCGCATGAGACTATTTTGGTTTCGGCCGCATGGAACCACCCTTGCCTAGCCGCATGTAACCCATTCATTCCCGGCCGCATGGAATCACCCTTGTCTAGCCGCATGTAACCAATTCATTCCCGGCCGCATGAATCAATAATTTCCCCGCCGCATGAATGCTAGCCATAATGCCTTTTTGGCTTATTCTTGTTTCAAATTGACATTGATTGAGATTGATTGACATTTATTGATTGATTTGGCACTTATTAACATTAATTATTGTCTTGACATTAATAAACGAGGATTGTCATCTTAATTTAATAATTGATCATGCGTTCTTAGTTGGAACTAAGAGACTGGCTAGTCGTCTTATTGAAATGAATGAATGAGACACGTTCATATTAATTATGAACTATTGAAATCGACTGGCTAATCCCGAATATTGGCATACAGGAACATGCAGACTTCAATTTATTTATTTATTTATTTATTTTTATCTTACCAAAGCAGCATGTGTACTTTATGGTCAAGGCATGATTATTCCGTGGTTAGTTTTGATTGTTGCATTACGCTATGTAAGACCTACAACCTAACCGCACGGGTATTGTTGTAGAGTTGTGCATATCGTACCCCGTACGAAAGTACTCATTTGAATGACCATGATCCACGGCATGGGACTTCACTCAACGTAGAGACTATTAAGTTAAATAAAATAATGATTGCATGGAGAGAATGGATTCCCGAGTTCTTACATGGCAGCCCTCTTGGGACTATTAAGTGCCCGACAGGCCGGCTGGTTACCACAGGTACTGTAAATCTGTCACACGGGCAGGGAGCGGTATCTCCTTATATTGTTTATTTGTACATGGTATACTAACGACGAGCGTCCCGCTGGGACTCGTCTAAATACATGATTGGCGCAATTGATTGACTGGATAGACTAGCCTTATTTGTACATAGTATGAACTGAAAAATCCTTTATTACATAATTCCAAGATAACTTGGAACTCATAGTAGCAAGCCGTAGTAGTTGCATGGCCGTTTAAATTGATTTGTTTGTGTACTGTACCTACTCTGTTACCTAACTGAGATGATCAGAATGTCAGGACATGACGGGCCAACTTCTGTCCTTATTTGGTTGGGAGGTTGGTTCGAAGTGTCGTGGTGTTATATGAATCCTAGTAGATAGCAGAGATCTATTACCATATTCTCTTCTTACTGGCTTCATTCCTCATATCGTGCTCCCTTGCGGTACTTGCTATTAGAGGTCTAACCTCTCTGGTTTTGCATGGCCAGATTTAGAGCCGGTCCCCGAGGATCCAGCTTACTTCTACCTCCAAGATGGTCAATACTAGAGGGATGATCGCAGGAGGACTCGAGTGGATTTCTTACTTCCCCGCTCGTTTTGTGAATTACTTTATACTTTGCTGTTTGGCACCGACATGTTAGTCGGATTGTCTTGTATCTACTTTTGCATAATTGTAGCTAAGTCAGGCTGCAGCTGATAACAATTGTGTATACTTACTACATCATCTGGTTGTGTTTTGTAAAGTCAGATATTAAGAACATTTTGACTAAGTATTTGGGACGCCTTACTGCTTTATCTCACATGTTCTCTATTTCTGTTTCTTGTTTGAATGATTGAGACAATAGATGAAAAGTGACCATAGTGAGACTTTTATGTAGTATGCACCCCCTCGTCTTATTAGACAGCATTGATCGTATTATACGGTATTCATCTACTCGTAATACGTAGCTGGCTGAGTCATTCCTCCGCTCTCCAGTATTATGGTTCTGGGGCGTGACAAGGTTTTAGTGGTGGCCCATGCAGGTCTAATTTTAGACTTACGGGGTGTTTTAATTTATAGGATGTCTCAATCACACATGTTCTCCCTTGATCTCATGACTCGTTACTCTCGACTCTAGCTTGACATTCTGGTATCCTTTGACTTCATTGATCTTTCCTGTCCGATCGTTTGATTGTTCTCTTGTCCCTTTTCTTAGGGGCACTTCGTCAGCACCTGTCAGAGCTGGACAGCAACAACAAGGGCAACACGGACAACCTGACCAGGTTGGTCAGCAACAAGGGCCAGTACTACCCCAAGAGACTATCCAAGAAGAAGTAATAGTGGAAGCAGCAACTGGATCACAATATCCGGAGGTTCCACCACCACCAACAGTTCCACCTACCCCTGTGGAAGTGGACACACCAGCTCTTCTGGAGATCATGAGAGGGATGATGGTTGCTCAGCAACACCAGATGTTAGCCCAGCAGCGCATACATGCTCAGTTGCAGGAGCAGAACGTACTACTCAACCAAGGGTTACAGACAGCTTTGGAAAGAGGGGCAAGGCCAGATTCAGGAGCATCAACCAGGTTTTGCAAGTTTAACCCCCGTCGTTTCGAGGGCATGGAGGATGCCATCTCAGCAGATGCATGGCTTAAGGATATTGAGGCTATTTTGATAGCAGCTAAGGTACCGACAGAAGATCGTGTGGATCAAGTGAAGTTGTTACTTCAGGATCTCGTACGTGATTGGTGGGAATCAGAGGAAGTAGGTATCAGACGTCTTGTTGCTTGGGACGATTTCACAGCAAGGTTCAAAACGAAGTACTATGGAGTTGTGGCGCAGTTTGAGCTACAACAGAAGTTTATCAACCTCAAGCAGGCCGGCAAGACGGTAGATGCTTATGCAGCGGAGTTCTGCAGATTGAGTAGGTTCGCCCCAGAGATGGTAGCAACGGAGAGCCAGAGGGCTATGAGGTTCCAGCAAGGGTTTCATCTTGAGCTTTTGCAATTGGTAGAATGGCACAATTATCAGACTTTTAATGAAGTATTTACGGCAACCCGAAGGCATGAGATCACCGTTCAGAGGATCACAGCAAGGACTGGAGGTCAGAAGAGATCCTACAGTCAGATTGAAGGAGGAGGGGGAGCAGTGCCCCGAACAACAACACCATCCCTTGGCATTCGCATTCACGATGTGGCAATACGAGGGCCAGCACCACCACCCAGGTAGCAGCAGCAGCAACAGAGAAAGAATCAGCAACCCCCAGCGGACTGCACTTATTGTGGGAAGGTAGGACACACTAGAGATGTGTGTCGGTCATTGAACGAACTGTGTTTGATATGTGGAAATCCAGATCATCGGATTACCATCTGTCCCATGAATTCGAGGTCAGGAGGACCAGTGCAGCAGTTTCCTGCTCTGCCAGAACCAGGCGCAGGCCAGTATCGAGGACCAACAGCGGCAGTGAGACCATTGGCCCAGCGTCCGTTAATGCCACAGGCTCAGATGTTTCGGCAGCAGGGACCGCCGATGCAGCATAGACCACCCCAGCATCATCAAGGCAGGGGCCCGCAGCAGCACCAGGCTAGGCCGCAACATGGGAACCAGCAAGGAGGTCGAGGGCAGGCATTCACTCTGTCCTAGGAGGAGGCATTAGCATCGGAAGATGTTGTGGCAGGTAACATTCTCGTCGCCTCATATCCCGTAGTAGCATTGTTTGATTTGGGAGCATCACACTCATTTATATCTGCACAATTTACGACACGGCTAGGAATGGAGTTCGAGGCATTGCCAGGGAGGTTGAATATACTTACTGGCAATGGGCTCGTAGGAGTTAGTAGAGTTATTCTAGCGTGTAGCGTTGTAGTTTGCGGGCATTACTTACCCGCCCAGTTGATAGAATTTTCTGTTGGAAATTTCGACGTTATCTTAGGCATGGACTGGCTGAAAGACAGTCATACGATTGTCGTAGAGGGAGTGTATCTTTTGATATTCCAGGCATGAAGAGATTCACCTTAGTCAGATCAGAGGCAACTCAGCAAGAGCAGGGAGTAGTAACAAAAATGGAAGAAGTTCAAGTTTCGAAGGTAGTTGAAGAATTTCTAGACGTATTTTCTGAAGAACTTCCAGGTCTACCACCGATTAGAGATATTGAGTTCAGTATAGAATTGGCACCTGGAACTAAACCAATATCAGATCGAGTTTACAGAATGGCGGATTTAGAGCAGGCCAAGGTATATCAGCACATAGAGGAACTGAAGGAGAAGAAGTTCATCCAAGCTAGTATATCACCATGGGCAGCACCAGTGGTACTTGTGGGGAAGAAGGATGGATCATCCAGATTGTGCATCGATTATATGAAGCTTAACGCGGCAACAGTAAAGAACAAGTACCCACTACCAAGGATCGATGACTTGTTTGATCAGTTGAGCAGGGCTAGAGTTTTCTCCAAGATAGATCTTCGTTCAGGGTATCATCAAGTGAGGGTTCGGAAGGAGGATATTTCTAAGACAACGTTCAGGTCAAAGTATGGGCATTATGAATTCTTAGTAATGCCGTTTGGTTTGACCAATGCTCCAGCAATATTTATAGATTTGATGAACTGCATCTTTATGCCATACTTAGATCAGTTTGTCGTTGTGTTTCTTAACGACATTCTTGTATACTCTGCTAGTGAAAAGGAGCATGAAGACCACCTCAGGAAAGTGTTGCAGGTTCTGAGAGAGAACCAGTTGTATGCCAAGCTCAGCAAGTGTGAGTTCTGGATGGACCACATTTCATTTTTGGGTCACATCATATCAGGAGATAGAGTAGCAGTAGATCCTAAGAAGGTAGAAGCAGTAGAGAGTTGGCCAGTACCCAAGACCGTAGCCGATGTGCAGAGTTTCTTGGGATTGGCAGGATATTACAGAAGGTTCGTATCAGACTTTGCAAGACTTTCAGCACCCATGACCCGCTTGACACGGAAGGATGTGCCATTTGTATGGTCGACAGAATGTCAGACATTATTTGAGAACTTGAAGCAGAAGTTGATATCAGCACCTATTCTTACATTGCCAGTTGGGCCCGGAGGTTTTACTGTATATTGTGATGCGTCAGGTAAAGGACTTGGATGTGTCCTTATGCAACATGGAAAGGTGATAGCATATGCATCTAGGCAACTTCGAGACCACGAGAAAAATTACCCAACTCATGAATTAGAGTTGGCGGCAGTAGTATTTGCTTTGAAACTATGGAGGCATTACTTATATGGTGATCGAGTGGACATGTACACAGACCACAAAAGTCTGAAGTACATCTTTACTCAGAAGGAGCTGAACATGAGACAGAGAAGATGGTTAGAGCTGATCAAGGATTACGACGTTGAGCTTCAGTATCATCCAGACAAGGCTAATGTGGTAGCAGACGCTCTTAGCAGGAGAGGCGGCGCATTTATGTTGACAACACAGAAACATATCTTAAAGGACCTTCAGGAGATGGGTATCGAAGTTATACTTCCTAGTGATGAAGGAGTTCTAACAAGTCTACAAGTTCAATCTGACTTGGCAGACAGGATCAAGGCAGCTCAGGCACAGGACCCAAGAATTCAGAAGCTTAGGACAGAATGTGAGTCAGGATTCAGAAAGGAGATGCAAATTCATGAAGATGGTACTCTCAGGTTTGGATCGCGCCTATGTGTGCCTAGTGGAGATATCAGACAGGAGGTTATGACAGAAGCTCACAGTTTTCAGTATTCTATACATCCTGGAGGGACCAAGATGTACCAAGATATCAAGCAACACTTCTGGTGGAATGGAATGAAGAGGGAGATAGCTAGATTTGTTTTCCGTTTCTTGGTATGTCAGCAAGTGAAGGCAGAACAGCAGAGGCCAGCTGGATTATTGCACCCGCTTCCTATCCCGGAATGGAAATGTGAGCACATTACAATGGACTTTGTGACCGGTTTACCGAGATCACCAAATGGTAAAGATGCTATTTGGGTAATAGTGGACCGGCTTACAAAGGTGGCACACTTTCTTCCTTTCAGAGTAGGACAATCTAGAGAAAAGTTGGCAGAGTTGTATATGCAGCAGATAGTCAGGCAGCATGGAGTCCCTGTCAGTATTGTGTCAGATAGAGATACCCGTTTCACATCACATTTCTGGAAGAGCTTACATCATAGTCTGCGTACCAAGTTAAGATTTAGCACGGCTTACCATCCACAGACGGACGGACAATCAGAAAGAACAATTCAGATTTTGGAAGACATATTGCGAGCTTGCACTCTGGATTTTGGAGGATCTTGGGAGAGCCATCTGCACTTGGTTGAGTTTTCATATAACAACAGTTATCAAGCCAGTATCCAGATGACGCCATTCGAAGCTCTATATGGTAAGAAGTGTAGGTCGCCACTGGCATGGGATGATATCAGGGAGAGGAAGATGTTAGGCCCAGAAATGATTGTCCAGACAGTTGAAGTGGTCAAACGAATTAGAGGGAGACTTCGAGTTGCGCAAGATCGGCATCGTCATTGGGCAGACCAGTATCGTAGGCCGCTAGAATTTTCTGTTGGGGACCACGTGTTCTTGCGGATCTCACCTACCCGTAGGGTCATTAGGTTTGGCGTTCGCGGGAAGTTGAGTCCACGGTACGTAGGACTATTCGTTATCCTTGATAGGATAGGCGATGTTGCTTATCGTTTATCCCTTCCACCGTCGTTACGAGAGGTGCATGACGTATTTCATGTATCTCCGTTACGAAGGTATGTATCGGACCCAAGCCATATCCTTGATCATTCTGAGCTGGTTGTTGGTACCAACCTGTCTTACGAGGAACAACCTGTGTCTATTTTGGACCGAAGAGAGAAGATACTCAAGAACCGAACAATTAACCTTGTCCGGGTTGCTTGGGGTCATCACTCATTAGGAGAGTCAACGTGGAAACGTGAGGATGATATCCGATCACGGTATCCGCACCTGTTTGACTCACAAGGTATATCTCTCTCTGTATATGTAAACCCCCATTTTGATTATTCTTCGAAATATTTTTCTTCTTGATGAGAGTGTGATTTTGGATTGGTGATACTTCTAAATTAATTTTTGAAGTAGTAGAAAGAAATGTGCATATTGAAAATTTCATTAGCATTGGGAGATGGAGATATGCATCAACCAATTTTTGCAAGGGCTTAAGTGCAAAATTGGTTACTCTATTTCAATTACATAACAGCTAATCAGCTGAGAAGAGAGATATAGTAATCTTCCCTTTTCAAATTCAACGGCCACTTGGATAAGAATCGATTTGATTCAAATCTGGTGTCGAGTTTGATTTAAACTCAGACAAATATTTCCGGGGGAATTGATCATAGCCTCAGCGCCCGTATAAATATCAGTTGATCCTTGTCTTCTGCAAACCCTAGCTGCGCCAACGAAGCCCTGTTTCCTTCGATCGACCGATCATCCCCGCTGACTTTGAAGAGGAACCTTCGTCTCCGATTGACCTCCGGTGAGTCCACCATTCAAAATTTTTTATGACTAATGGATCGGTCCTTTGGATGTTTTGGATTACTTCAAGTGATCAGTTGTATCAATTCAATTTCCTTCGTTTGATTTATTTTCTTGATTGCAATTGTGGGTTAATTGTTAGAGGAATATCTGTATTAGATTTTGTCAATCGATGGGAACTCTGAATCAGTGCTTCATTGTTTGTACGCCAGGTGTTTAGTCTAATTCGTCAACCAGGTGGTTCGTATCTGGACACGCCAGGATCGTGTCCGATTCAGTATTCTTGAGTTGTTGGATCTATTGCAGGTAAATTCGAACTCCTTTCATCTTGAATTTGAGCGTTATCTGTTTCAATCAGAATTTGGATTAAGAAGTAGTGCACCAGAAGCCTAATCCATACAGGGCAACGGCCAGGTTACCCATGTCCTGTCCCACGCCTCTTTAGAATACCATTAGGTCCTGCCTAATTCCTGCAGGACATATATCAGTAGGGTAGGAGTCCTCACAGATTCATTACAGCAGTAAGATTGTTATGTCCTTGGTATGGTTCAATTCTCCGCTGGGAATTTTGGTATCCTTTAGTTCCATGTCTTTAGCGTTGCAATCATGCCTAAGAGAATTCACTACAAAGCCGCATCAGATAAATCAATGTATGCTCCTTTGTAAGGTTCACCCTTCTGTTGGTATCGAGCTTCCTTTCTCCAAAAAGAACCACCTTTCATGAGTTCATACGAGAAAATTGTTTACCTACATATCTCCGAACTTAAGTATCTTATCTGCAACTGATGATGCTTTAAAGGGTATCCAAGACGTGAAGTATTTTCAGAACGCCAAGGTTCTCTTCCAATCTATGGCATTAAAACTAAGCTGAATGCTGGCTGATGCGAGGCTTTATGGTCTCTCTCTACTGAGTTACTTCTGCTAAAGCTGACTGTATTGTTGGCATTGCCTTTCGAGCTAGTTGGCTTGGACCAAATTTCTGGTCATGGTGTATGGGATTTGGGAGTTTGCAGGCAAGCATAGGGTTCAGGACTTAGGAGAAATTGCAAGTTTATTTTGCTTATTTTAGCGTTGTTTCTATTAACTATAGTTGCTTCTTAGTATACCCAGCTCTGTGGCAACACTTCTTACTTTTCTAAGTCACCTGAAAATGAAATCAGCCCATAGATAGCTCGACCTGGTGATCATGGGAAAACCTGTACAGAGACATGGAGGATTCCAGTCGAGTATAGCTCACTGTACTACGAATTCAGGGCTATTTAGGAGATTAAAGGTTAGGGTGCAGAGCATAGAAAGATGGTTAGTGTTTGGAATTTTACTACTGGAGCAATATCTGTCTGACCTTGTTTGTCTCAAGATATCTCTTAATCTTTCCAGAGTTATCATTTTGATTGTGTAGATATTAAAGGGCAATATGTGACTGATATATCTTGTGTTCACTTGATCTTGAACCTAAATAGGGCGTGGCATTGCAGTTAGAAAGAGGTGAATCAAATTGGTGGTGAAGCAAGCAAACAGACAGTCCAAAATATGCTCTGCTTCCTGTGACTTAGATTATAAAATTGTGCAACTGTGGATAGAGCCTTAGCCTAATTGTGTTAGAGACTAAGGACAGATTCTCTTGTATTATATGTGGTGAAGTCTGCCACAGGTCATGCATGATGGGATTGATTATTATATACCATTCCTCCAATTTGTTTCTTATTACAAAAGCCTAGACAACCTGTACAAGTGGGTAACAAATTAGAGTTCACCTGTGGGTATCCTAAGTTTAGGTAATGAGAGAGGGGTTACCTAGTATCAGCAGATGCCTATTTGAGGTGTTAGCCACTTGATATGAGTATGGAGTAAGAGAAAGTGTGGGTAGTATTCATAAGCCCTATTATACATTTTGAACCTGTGGTCAAGGAGGCAGTGATGATGTATTCCTTTGTGTAAATGGCAGGACCCTGTTACATTCTCACATATATGATGATCTCTATATGGTAGGCCATGTGAGAATGGGGTTTGAAATATCTTTCACATACTAGTATATTAGTGGAAGGGTCTATATTGATCTGCAAATGATATGCAGAGACTAAGGGCAGCAGTAAACCAAATATAAACCATGGGAGTAGTAGTACACAAGAATAGGATAGCTGGATAAGTATCCTAATATGGGTAGAGGGATGTGGATGCTGTAAGAACCTAGAGATTAATAACATAATGGTAGATTGTTGTTGTTATCAAACTCATTTATTAACCCATTGTACATGCTTCAAATAGGTTCATTTGACATTGATTAAGTGCTCTGAAACATACCGAAGCTCAGGACCACAGGCAAGTATACCTTGCCTTCCTCTACAGTTTTACTTACATGCATTTCCTTTCGTTTTTCAGTCATTTGATTGTTTATGGACATGTGCTTTTCGTGTTATTTTCTGTGGAGTTATTTTTATTGTTTATAGCCATGTTCATGTTTTGGCCTTGTGTTTCACATTTGGAGTTCCCGTCAGTACCTTGCTTGATTTGTGTCATAGAACGGTTGCGTGTAGTAAACTGCCATAGCCTTGATTATCGTTGTACACAACCAGAGAGTCCACACTCGAGAAGAGGGTTGTTTGGTGCACCAGAGAGTCCACACTCGGGACGAGGGTGTTTGTCGTGATCAAATGGCACCAGAGAGTCCACACACGGAACGAGGGTTGACCATTTACACCAGAGAGTCCACACACGGGACGAGGGTGTCTTGTCGTGAGCTAGCCAGAGAGTCCACACTCGGGACGAGGGTTAGTGCTTAGTTCAAACCCGTGAGTCCACACTCGGGATGAGGGTTTGGTTTCTTCCTTTGATCTTGTATTTATCGTTCGTCCGGCAGTTCAGTTATACGTAGTTGTTCTAGTGTTCGTGTTTCGTGATTGTGTTCGTGGTCATTGGTTTTGTTCTTGTTCTTTCTTGCTTATTTCTTGCGCATGATAAAACTGTTAGATAGGCATGTATATTATGTATCTTGCTATGTCCTCTGAGGACCTGATGATCTCCTCAGGTTAGCCGAGCTTGAGTCAGGAGCAGACGAGTGGATTGAGTTAGCTTCAGATCACACGCTTTGCAGTTGAGGTTACTTGGTTAGCAGATTATACTCAGTTGGTTCACTTCTTGTATTTCTTTATTTTTTTCGTCTACTGGTAGTGGATTTGTGTCCACCGGACGTGACATTGATTTTGGATACATTCAGTTTATATTCATTATTGTTTAGTTTTATGGATATTCACTGATCTCGTTTGTGTCTTGATTATTCTGTGGATGAGATATAGATTTTTCGTGATTATAGATTCAGTGACTTGTGAGTATAGTCAGCGTTCTACCGCCGACACTGCGGCGTAGGCTGGGCTTGGACACGTTTCGTATCCGAAAAGCGGGTGCAGGTCGTGACAGTATACCTTGATTGTTTTAACTCCTCATGCTTGCCACCTTATGAGTAGAATTACTTGATGTCGTAGATTGTTAAACATAGATATGTTACTTGCTGTTGACATCGTAAAATGATTGCTTGCTCAAGTTTCTTGTACCTAGATTAACTTAGTTTTGATATTCCTATCCTGCTCGGATTTGAAATTCCGAGAATGAAATTTTTCTAAGGAGGGTAGAGATGTCACTTCCCGTTCCCAGAATACGTATTCTTAATACATGTACTGCTTTAATATTTTTATTTAATATTCATCATGTATTGTTCTGTAATTAAACTCCTTTAATTTCATACTAATTAATTTCCTGTAATTTTATTTTTGTATTTTATTTTCTGCTTTCATACTCTGCTTTAGCTTTACTTTGGGTTCGGCTTGGATTGGTTTAGTTAGGTTGGTTTATCATGAACCGAAACAAACCCCCACCTACCACCCCTTCCATTTAAGGCCCAACCCTTTCTCTCTCTTCATTACTTCACCATTAATCTTCTTCTTCCTCATAACTCCTCCCCCACCTACCCGCCGCCAAGGCAAGTGCCAACTTGCTTCTTGATGGATCACCATTATTATTGTTCCATCATCTTTCTTACTTGATTTTGAGCCTCTTTAGTACTTAACATTTTCAATTTCCATGGTTCATTCCTTGTAGATCTAAGTTTAATGTATTTTCGGATTTCTTAGGTTTTGATCTAGTAAACTTTGTTATCTTCAAGTTTTGATGGTTCTATGTTGTAGAGAATTTTGTTTTATCCAATTTTGACCTATGGAAGTCCGGATTTGGGCTTGGAACGAAGGATTTATGGAGCTCAGAAGCAATGACTTCCCATGGTTCTTTCTCTCGGAAAAGAGGAGAAGAAGAACAGTGCTTGACCGCATGAGTTTTCATGCGGCAAGTCTTCCTTGGCCGCATGGGCTTAGTCAGCCGCATGGGCTTAGTCAGCCGAATAAGCTTGATCGGCCGCTTGCCGCATAAAGATTAGCCCGAGCCGCATAGAGTTATCTGACCGCATGAGACTTATCTGCCGCATGTAGGCGTGCACCCATTTCAGCCGCATGGCGCTGATCATTTTCAGCCGCATGGCGCTGATCATTCTCAGCCGCATGACGCATGAGACTTCTTAGCCGCATATAGGCTTGCACTTATTCTGCCGCATAGAATTTCCCTGGCCGCATGTGCGTATGTTGCCTGTAGCCGCATAAGACCCCTTTAATTTCTAGCTGCATAGGGCTTTGCTAATTTGGCCGCATGAGACTATTTTGGTTTCGGCCGCATGGAATCACCCTTGCCTAGCCGCATGTAACCCATTCATTCCCGGTCGCATGGAATCACCCTTGCCTAGCCGCATGTAACCCATTCATTCCCGGCCGCATGAATCAATAATTTCTCCGTCGCATGAATGCTAGCCATAATACCTTTTTGGCTTATTCTTATTTCAAATTGACATTGATTGAAATTGATTGACATTTATTGATTGATTTGGTACTTATTAACATTAATTATTGTCTTGACATTAATAAACGAGGATTGTCATCTTAATTTAATAATTGATCATGCGTTCCTAGTTGGAACTAAGAGACTGGCTAGTCGTCTTATTGAAATGAATGAATGAGACACATTCATATTAATTATGAACTATTGAAATCGACTGGCTAATCCCGAATATTGGCATACAGGCACATGCAGGCTTCAATTTATTTATTTATTTATTTATTTATTTATTTTTATCTTACCAAAGCAGCATGTGTACTTTATGGTCAAGGCATGATTATTCCGTGGTTAGTTTTGATTGTTGCATTACGCTATGTAAGACCTACAACCTAACCGCACGGGTATTGTTGTAGAGTTGTGCATATCGTACCCCGTACGAAAGTAGTCATTTGAATGACCATGATCCACGGCATGGGACTTCACTCAACGTAGAGACTATTAAGTTAAATAAAATAATAATTGCATGAAGAGAATGGATTCCCGAGTTCTTACATGGCAGCCCTCTTGGGACTATTAAGTGCCCGGCAGGCCGGCTGCTTTCTACAGGTACTACAAATCTGCCACACGGGCAGGGAGCGGTATCTGCTTATATTGTTTATTTGTACATGGTATACTAACGACGAGCGTCCTGCTGGGACTCATCTAAATACATGATTGGCGCAATTGATTGACTGATAGACTAGCCTTGTTTGCACATAGTATAAACTGAGGAATCCTTTATTGCATAATTCCAGGATAACTTGGAACTCACAGTAGCAAGCCGTAGTAGTTGCATGGCCGTTTAAATTGATTTTTTGTGTACTTTACCTACTCTGTTACCTAACTGAGATGATCAGAATGTTAGGACATGACGGGCCAACTTCTGTCCTTGTTTGGTTGGGAGGTTGGTTCGAAGTGTCGTGGTGTTATGTGAATCCTAGTAGATAGCAGAGATCTATTACCATATTCTCTTCTTACTGGCTTCATTCCTCATATCGTGCTTCCTTGCGGTACTTGCTATTAGAGGTCTAACCTCTCTGGTTTTGCATGGCCAGATTTAGAGCCGGTCCCCGAGGATCCAGCTTACTTCTACCTCCAAGATGGTCAATACTAGAGGGATGATCGCAGGAGGACTCGAGTGGGTTTCTTACTTCCCCGCTCGTTTTGTGAATTACTTTATACTTTGCCGTTTGGCACCGACATGTTAGTCGGATTGTCTTGTACCTACTTTTGTATAATTGTAACTAAGTCAGGCTGCAGCTGATAACAATTGTGTATACTTACTACATCATCTGGCTGTGTTTTGTAAAGCCAGATATCAAGAACATTTTGACTAAGCGTTTCGAATGCCTTACTGCTTTATCTCACATGTTCTCTATTTCTGTTTCTTGTTTGAATGATTGAGACAATAGATGGAAAGTGACCATAGTGAGACTTTTATGTAGTATGCACCCCCTCGTCTTATTAGACAGCATTGATCGTATTATACGGTATTCATCTACCCGTAATACGTAGCTGGCTGAGTCATTCCCCCGTTCTCCAGTATTCTGGTTCTGGGGCGTGACACCCATGCCACTGATCTTCGATCTCCCGAGCTGCTTTTCATCTTCCTTCGTCTCCAGCTCCTCGACCGTCACGTCGACGCTAGCTGTCATGCGTGGCACCTCTTGTACTACTGGGATCCTGTCGATATCAATAACACGATCAAGACCGAAGTCCCTGATGATCAGCCTCACCGCAAGTCTCGACTACCTGTCCCCGACTTCTGTCTTCCACCGAAAAGTGTTAACGTTCCGACGAGCTTCTTCATCCTTAGCTGGCCCAACCAAGCAGACGGTACGATCCTCCTGAGATTCGAACTCCTGAAACTGCCCACCTTCGTGTCTGAACTTGAAGCTCTCCCATACACATGCGTTCTCGAGCAGAACATCACGCACTGCGCATGTCGTCGATGACCCACAGCTCCCCTTGAACTGTGTGAATGATGATGCTTCCGTCTCAGATTGAGTTTGCTGCAAACCTTGATCTCCTTTTCGGCTTCGAACTACTGAAACCGATGTCGTTCCGTAAAATTTTGGCAAACCATCCGTCGCCAAAACCGGATCCGTAGAGCAACCCCCACCTGGAGGCCGACCAGCTGTCGTAGGACCGACAGACTGATCCTCAATCTTTGACTCATCACCATCTGTCGCTTTGTCTCGACGAACCGAATCCTTCGTATCCCTCAAAGCACCTAGAAGCCCCTCCTCAACAAGTTCTCTACGATCTACCTCCTGTCGAGCACCCCTCGAGCCTCCATCCGGTGTCTGTGGCATACCTGTACAGCTCAGCAGCTTGAGCCTGTACATGCCATAACACAAATCTTTTCGAGCCAGCTGTTGGAACCCTTCGCAAGAATCCAATCTTTGTCCCCAAATAGACTGCGACAGCCATCATCTGCCAGCCTTCCTACCGAAATCAAGTTGTAGCGCAAACTCGGTACATGTCGCACATCCTTGAGAACGAGCTTCT
The DNA here is from genome assembly GCA_029216955.1 of Iris pallida. Lineage (NCBI taxonomy): Eukaryota > Viridiplantae > Streptophyta > Magnoliopsida > Asparagales > Iridaceae > Iris > Iris pallida. The sequence goes on along the minus strand of JANAVB010029617.1, from coordinate 10,168,426 downwards.
CACCGAGCTTCGTTGTCAAGTGCACATTATCGATGCCTACAACTGCAGTCGTCCCCTTGTCGTCCATCTCCACACGTCTAAACCTGCCGTCGCGGTATGACGTAAAGATCCTCCTATGTGGAGTGGCGTGATACGACGCCCCCGTGTCCATGACCCAGTCGTCGTCATGACACATGCCACAAGGTTCCTATGCGTCGGTTGCTGCAATGATGATATCTCTCATTGCTGTGAGATTCTCCTGATCGTCCTTGCCTTTTGCCTTCTCAGCTTTGAGCTTTATGCAGTTCCTCTTGATATGACCCCATTCGCCACAGTGATAGCAGCCCTTCTTGCGGTCCACAATCACATGATTTCGAGAACTCTCCCTGTCCTCGCCTGTGAATTGGGTCTTTCCTTCCCGTAGGAAGTCACCAGAGCGGACTCCTACGACGATTCCACTTGCTTGCGTCGAATCTCCTCATTCAACAAGCTACTTTTGACTGCCTCCATCGTGACAACTACATCAGGCGTGGAGTTGCTCACCGACACCACCAACGTCTTCCAGCTTTCCGGCAGAGAACTCAAGAGCAGTAGGGCCTGAAGCTCATCATTAATCACTTCAAAAATTTATCAGATTAGCGACGGCACAATACGTCGCTAACCTCGATGAAAACGTCGCTAAATCAATTTAGCGACGTTTAAGGCGTCGTTTCGGGAACGACGGAAAAAAACGTGTCGCTAAACGAGAAAACGTCGTAAAACGTCGCTAGGGCGACGTTATTTGGCGACGACGTAAACGGCAACGTTATTTGTTGTCGTCGTTTGGCGACCCTTTTACGACGTTTTGGCGACGACGAGCTGACATCAGATTATGGTGCCACGTGTTGTCCCGTCAGCATTTAGCGACATTTATTAACGTCGCTAATGTTTAGCGACTAATGTTAACGTCGCTAAATACGTCGCTAAGTTAAAAAAATATAAAAAAATAGGTTCCAGAATACAAATGGTGCTGGAGCTGGAGCCTGAGCCAAAATACAGAATACGAAATACAAAATACAGAATCCAATCCCAGGGTTCGTCGACCCCCTCGATGGAACACTCAACACCGGCACGCACAATACATTCCAGAATATACAAAAAATATAAAGAAAAAATACTATCCGCAATGAACAATGTCAATATATAATATCCTCAACAAACCAAATCAATATCCGTAAATACGTACAAACTCAGTATCTTCAACGAAAAAACTGAATATCCCCAAAAACGTACAAAGTCAAAATACAAAATACAGAATCTAATCCCTGGGTTCGTCGAAAATACAAAGACACACAGTTCTAATTCATATGTGTTTTAAGTGTGAGAACGGATGGCTCAGAACACAACCCAAAATTTATTCTAGCATACATTAGTGCGAATCATCTATGTTCTGTACATATGGTGTAGTATACGTTCTTATCGAATCTAGTATCTAGTATCGGAAGAATGTAACAGAATCAAGATGAACTCACATAATGTAATACTAAAATATCATCTACTACTATATAAAATATAGTGATAGGTTGTCGTATCATCATTGCCGAGGGATGAGGGTCGGAGGACAGTCAACTTTATCTACGGCTACATAGTTTCTGCTTCGCCAATCGAATGGCTGCAGAAACTATGTCCTGATCACCATGTCGTACCATAGTTTCTGCCTCGTCAGTCGAATGGCTGCAGGGACTATATGTCCCGATCACCATGTTACCAATTAACCAACCAACAAAACTACTTGTTACAAATATCGGCACTATATGTCGCGAAACGTCGCTATGACGTCGCTAATAGCGACTAATTTAGCGACGTTAGTATGAACGTCGCTAAATTCTAATTATATTCCCCCCCCCAATTTATTTCCTCCCATTTTACTCTCTCACTCTCTCTCCTCCCCTCTCCGGCGCTCTCACTCTCTCCGGCGCTCTCACAGTACTTAAGTGTGAGAACGGATGGCTCAGAACATAACCCAAAATTTATTCTAGCATACATTAGTGTGGATCATTATGTTACGTACATATGGTGTAGTATATGTTCTTATCGTATCTAGTATCTGAAGAATGTAACAGAATCAAGATGAACTCACATAATATAATACTAAGACATCATCTACTACTATATAAGATATAGTGATAGGTTGTCGTATCATCATTGCCGAGGGATGAGGGTCGGAGGACAGTCAACTTTATCTACGGCTACATAGTTTCTGCCTCGCCAGTCGAATGGCTGCAGGAACTATGTCCAGATCACCATGTCGTACTGTAGATTAATACAAATGGAGCTGGAGCCTGAGCCAAAATACAAAATACAAAAATACAAAATACAAAATCCAATTCATGGGTTCGCTGACCCCCTCAGTGGAACACTCAACACCGGCACGCACAATACATTCCAGAATATAAAAAAATATAAAGAAAAAATGCAACAAAAAATGTCAATATATAATATCCGCAAATACGTACAAACTCAGTATCCTCAACGAAAAAACTGAATATCCCCAAATACGTACAAAGTCAAAAATATAGTACATTCCAAAAATGCAAAAACGAAACTACTGATCGCCTGGAGCTGGAGCTGGACATGGTGCTGGAGCCGGAGGAGCGCCACCAGATGACGCATAAATACCGCTCGAGTGAGCCAAAGGCATGCAGCCACTTCCCTCCCTCCATTCCCCCTCTCCCTCTCTCATGCTATCAACGTCACAACTTTTCCGTTATTGCTCCCTCTAATGATGATGAACGCAAAAATCAAAGACCCCCCTCTCCGTTCTTACTCTTCACAGTTCTCACAACAGGAAGGATCAGTGTTTTCTAGTTCTCTTCCATCCATTCCTCCGTTCTGATCAAGCCTCCACATATGATATCCAGCTCAAGTGTAGAGGCGAGGGAGAAGAAGTGGGCAGGAAGAGGAGGGGGAAGCAGCACAGCCGGCGGCTTGACCTGGCGGAAGTACAGAGGCTTTCTTCAACATTCGTAGAAGAACTATAAGGATATATTTTTTTACAACATGTCACCTTATCAAAGACCCTTAATGTGACAATCATGTTACGACGGTGTCGGAAGACTAACATGTCATAATTTTCTAAGCCGTATGTTTTGATATAATCCTTCCAACTCTTTCCTCCTATTTAGTAATCTTGCATTTCTTTATGAAGTGCAAGATTACTACATAGGAGGAAAGAGTTGGGAGGATTATGTCAAAGCATACGGCTTAGAAAATTATGACATGTTAGTCTTCCGACACCGCGGTAACATGATATTCACATTAAGGGTCTTTGACAAGGTGACATGTTGTGAAAAGATATATCCTTATAGTTCTCCTACGGATGTTGAAAAAAAACCTACTTAAATTCCTCCAGGTCTTGCCGTCGACTGTGTTGCTTCCCCCTCCTCTTCCTGCCCACTTCTTCTCCTCCGCCTCTACACTTGAGCTGGATATCATATGTGGAGGCTTGATCAGAACGGAGGAATAGATGGATGGAAGAGAACTAGAAAACACTGATCCTTCATGTTGTGATAACTGTGAAGAATGAGAAAGGAGAGGGGGGTTGTCACGATCCGCTACCCAAATTGTTGGGCCGGGCCGAGTCATGTCCAGCCTACGCTTGAGGTAAAGTGTAGTAAGTTGTTCTAAAGATAACAGGATAAGACTAAAATGTGCTAACAGTTCTATATGTAATAAAGAGTCATAAATGCTCCAAACACAAAAGTCATCTCATATAATAGTAAGTCCAAGTACAAGTCCGAAATGTAAAGCTGGATACAGGTCCAGTCACAAAATACATAGTCTAATACATGACTACTCTCAAAAGTCCAAAATATAAGTAGACAACTAGACGAGTTTTCCCGCAGGTACATCCTCGTAAGATAAAGCCTGGTCCTCGGCAGTAACTCCATAATATGAATCACAGAGCAACTCCTCCTCAGTAAGTATACCTACAACGTTATCCTGTCAGGATGAGAGCAAGTACTGATTCTAGCAAACTAAATATACGAAACATGAAATGAACAGAAATGTAATAAACTGGAATCATGGCACATCATAATCTATCATGGCAAGGACACATATGTCATAGAGACATATGTATATGTAATGTTTAAAACTGTAGCAGGTACGTGATCGTCAATAGGTATACAATGCGTTGTGGCACATGTAAATAAAATATACATACGTACAAGTGCACAAGCATATGTGTACATCCGTACAGAAATGCGGGATAATGGCCTACGGTGCAGTAACATGTAGAATAAAACTTTGCTCGGTACGATAAAGGGGGCATGATCACGTACTCAACTATCAGTTTCCCTATAACCCAGATTCTAATTATGTGAGAGATATAAAACTGTTCTAAACATGGTAGGGACTAAAAATAATACAACATATGAAGATTTGACTTGCTACTCCAAGGATCAGCATTTAACATGGTTGGAATCACAGTTCATTGTTGTAACAGTATGTAAAGTTTGTAGAAGTACTTGCCTTTAGCAAAGCAAAGCAGCAATAAAAATGCTATAGATGCCTGGTGACTCGTCACTGTAGAAATAAATACATAAACTTAATTTTTTACACTAAGTTAAACACTAAAACACTAGTGGTGCAACACGACTTTCTGACTGGACACCTAGCCAAATGGTGACTTTAGCATAGGAGACCAAGGTGAGGTGACACAATACTCTAAATAAATTTCTAGGGCCTTTACACTAGTGCGGGGTGAGGTCCAAAATGTCTATAACTCAAAACAACATAAAACATTGAAAGTCATAATTATTCAATAAATAAATCAAACCGTACACTATATTCCAACAATTTTTGAGATAGACAAAAAGCTCAATTTTACATAAAATAAAGTACCAAAATAATTCTTGTTAATTATAGAAATTTATACTAATTTTTCTGGAATTTATAAACCACTCATAAATATTTATTAAAAATCAGAAAACATATATATACTGAAAATGAGTTCTGTTTTCCTATTTTTATAAAATACTACAAGTACGTATTAAATGCTGGAAAAATTATAATAAATTATCTAAATTAACATAGTATTTAAATACAATTTTTTTTCCAGATTTTTACAGCACTTAAAATATATATAAAAATTCAAAAACAGCAAGCAACAATTTTTGGAAATTAATTAATTATTTATTTACTATTTTGTCCATGTATTCGAAATTGAACCGAAGTCCAGATACAGGACCCAGAGCCATGAATCAAGTTCAATATGACTTGTACAGACTCTGAACACAATCCAAAATTTATTCTAGCATACATTAGTGTGAATCATCTATGTTCTGTACATATGGTGTAGTATATGTTCTTATCGTATCTAGTATCTGAAGAATGTAACAGAATCAAGATGAACTCACATAATGTAATACTAAAACATCATCTACTACTATATAAGATATAGTGATAGGTTGCCGTATCATCATTGCCGAGGGATGAGGGTCGGAGGACAGTCAACTTTATCTACGGCTACATAGTTTCTGTCTCGCCAGTCGAATGGCTGCAGGGACTATGTCATGATCACCATGTCGTACCATAGATTTATGCAAATAGAGCTGGAGCTGGTGCCAAAATACAGAATCCAAAATACAAAATACAGAATCCAATCCCTGGGTTCGTCGAAAATACAAAACCAAAGATTGACACACAGTTCTAATTCATATGTGTTTTAAGTGTGAGAACGGATGGCTCAGAACACAACCCAAAATTTATTCTAGCATACATTAGTGTGAATCATCTATGTTCTGTACATATGGTGTAGTATACGTTCTTATCGAATCTAGTATCTAGTATCTGAAGAATGTAACAGAATCAAGATGAACTCACATAATATAATATTAAAACATCATCTACTACTATATAAGATATAGTGATAGGTTGTCGTATCATCATTGCCGAGGGATGAGGGTCGAAGGACAGTCAACTTTATCTACGGCTACATAGTTTCTGCCTCGCCAGTCGAATGGCTGCAGGGACTATATCCTGATCACCATGTCGTACCGTAGATTAATGCAAATGGAGCTGGAGCCAAAATACAGAATAAATAAGAGAACTATCAGAGAATCACATAAAACTAACTAGAACTAAAATACAGTAATTGACAAATAAATGAGAGAACTATCAGATGTGAGGGGGAACAACACAATAGCATTGATAGCGAGATAGATAGAGAGAGACACAACTAAGTAGTACTTGGACTTTAACTAAGTAGCACTCGACAACCAACCGGAGAGGATACTCTGAGAGATCCTTCTGAGTAGAACATATACTCTGAGAGATCACCTTTACAAGAATGATATCAGTAGTGGGATTGAGTGTTGGAGGAGATATTATCAGAGTATACGTCCTACTCAGATGGGTCTCTCACCGTTACTATTTTTTTCTGACAGCATGGTGGATGTGCTCCGTCAACAGATTCTTGTTCTGAGCCAAAACTTTGACCCGGAGCTCAAGTGGACATTCTTCGTGTAGAGCTTTAGCGAGAGGTTCCTGACAGTATGGTGGTCTCCTTTGTCAGGAACCTCTCGCTCGAGCTCTACACGAAGAATGTCCACTTGAGCTCCGGCTTTTGGCTTAGAGCAAGAATCTGTTGACGGAGCACATCCACCATGCTTTCAGAAAAAAAAGTAACGGTGAGAGACCCATCTGAGTTGGACGTATACTCTGATAATATCTCCTCCAACACTCAATCCCACTACTGATATCATTCTTGTAAAGGTGATCTCTCAGAGTATACGTCCTACTCAGATGGATCTCTCAGAGTATCCTCTCCGGTTGGTTGTCGAGTGGTTGCAGGGACTATGTTCTGATCACCATGTCGTACCATAGTTTCTGTCTCACCAGTCGAATGGCTGCAGGGACTATGTCCTGATCACCATGTCGTAGTCCAATACAATCCAGAGATTGACACAGTACTAATTCATATATGTAGTCCAATACAAATAGTCTAATACAAAAATAACCCAATATAAATTGTCACGACCCGATCCCAAATAATTGGGTCGAACCGAATCATGCCCAGCCTGCACCGTTGTTGAGACGGCGGCAGTAAGCTGTTCCATTAGCAGGTAACCATAACAATAGCATCTAAATTTGTCACAACTCAATGATCGGAAATTGAAAACTTTATTGAACATTTGAAATAAATACAACTGGAATTTAAAAGTACTGAAATAAATCCTGAATTCAAATAAACAGATTTTCAAATGAAACAACAAAACTGGAAAGGAAAATCTATCTAAGCATTCGACTCATCGGCCTCGGTCCATGTGTCCTCCAAAGGAAACTCTGGCAGCACTATGGGGTACAGAACAAGGTCGTAGTAGCTGCTGATTAACAGCTCAGCATCCTCATAGTCCCCTAAAAATGTTATCTCCAGTCAGGAGTATTTGCCATTAAAATTATTTTGATTGAAATCTTAATACAAACAGAACAGTGATACAATATAGGACTTAGATGTAGTCCTAGGAGTACACTTTTGTTTAAGCTGGGTCCTTAGTGCCAATGGAGCGAGTGGTAATGCGTTGACTCCGTTGACCGGCTGACGACGGTTATCGGTTCTCTGAAGGTGTTGATTGCTCTGGGTGCTGGAGCTTGCTGAGAGGAGGAAGACGTTGAGTGTCTAGAACTGCCTCTCGGTGATTCTCTCTGTGTTGTGAGTCTTCTGTTCTGAGTCTCTGTGTGTGTGTGAAGGAGATGATCCTTCTATTTATAGTTTTGCAGGCTGGCTGCTCATGTGCGCATGCAGGATGCACCGGTGTGGGGATGCCACGTGGAGGTCGCTGATGGAGGCGCACGGATGCTGCGCCCTGATCGAGGGGGAGAACTCTTCATACTGCTGTTGTGAGCCGGCACGTAGCAGAGAGAAGATCTTTCCGTTGCTGAAATCTTGGATGAGTTGAGTCAAAAGACACGTGTCGTCGACTCATGGTTCGAAGATCTCGGATTTGGTGGAGAGAAGTGATCTGGTGAGCTGCACCTTGGATTGGGCGCAGGAGGAGGCTGCGGCTCATAACCTTTAGGAGTTACAAACCATTTGGGGCGCATGGCTTTTGAGGCGCATACATGCGACTTTCCTTCTGTCTTTCGGGATCAGAGAGCAGTCTGAGGCGCATGGCTTTTGAGGCGCATGCTGATTTGGACGCATGGCCGTAGAGGCGCATGCTGATGGTGGAGTGGCCACGTGGCAGTAGCCGTCGAAATAAAGTCATGATGATGCTGACGTTGCCGACGCTTCGTTTTCTGAATAAAGCTGTCAACTGTTCAGACTTTGGGAGGCGTGCTGCCAACTCTGTCAGTTCAGCATTTAATGTTGGTGACGTTCGATGGACAGCTGAGTGGGCGCGTCGGTTGGCGTTCCACTTGGTATGGAGATGTGTGGGGGCGCACCCTCTGTAATGCGCCGAGTACTGTAGGGCGCATCTGTGTGATGCGACTGATGCCGAAGGGCGCATTCGTGTGATGCGCTGCTGGCGCATCGGACATGTCTTTTAATAATGCGGCTGTCTCGCTCTTCGAGTGCTATAAATAGCCGTTTGGCTGAATTCGAAGCGTCCGGTTCATCCATTTAATGTAAATTCATTGCACGGAATTCGGAGGGCCATCCACTTGGTGCGTGGGTTTGATCTGCTCGGCCTATAAATAGTGGCATGGAAAGAAGATTTGCTTCTCATTCCCTCACGTACTTCCAATATGAACTTGAACATGCGGGTGCATTCTGTTGACGAAGTGCTCCCGAGGGTGAAGATGAGACGCTGTGTTGTCTTCGATGCACTTGAAGGTGACTGTTACATCCAAAAGACGGAGTCGAGGGCTTCCGAGGCAGGCGGAAGGTGCCTGTTGCATCCAAAGATAGGGATGCTCGGGCCTCGTCTCCTTTGTTCGGGAAGAGCCGTAGATCGGAATGGCGGTGCTAGGCTTTCTCTTCCTTCAAAGTGGGTGTCGCCCACTCTGGTTGTGTTGAGAGCTTCCTTGTGCCATGATTTCGATCACGGTCTTCCTTGGGCTTTAGAAGCCTCCCCTGGCCACAGCTTTGCCGTGCTTCTCTCTTCCTTGGTTCCAGCCAGAGGGTTAAATGCTTTGTGGAAGCACTTATCCGGTGATCCTGGCTGGAAGAGCGGCGTATAACTGGGCTCTGCTCGGCCAGGTGAGCCTGGCTGGAAGAATTTGGCTGAAGGGATGCACATAGCTGGGCTGGATGCACATAACTGAACTGCTGAAGATATGGTGGGATGCGCCTGGTTGGAGGCGCATGATGTCTGCTGCGCCTGACTGACAGCGCATGGTGATTGGCAGCGCATGATAACTGCTGCGCCTAACTGGAGGCGCATGGTGGCCGCTGGCTGTAGACTTAGGATATTTCCTTTGTAGAAATTCTCCTTTGTACAACTTTTCTAGACATGTAATAGACTTTTATATATAAATAAAAAGTTCTTCTTCAAATGTCCATGGTTATTGACTTTGCTGTGAAGTGTTCTGTGCGAGTCCTGGCGCATGTAGTGTCTGGCGCATGGTCTTTCTGGTTGTGAAATTCCATGCTTCTACAAGACCCCCTTCAAAGTTTTCAAAACTTTTGAATAAGTTTTGGAATACTTTGAATAAGAAGCATGGAGTTCAGGGAGCATGATTTCTGGGCGCATGCCTGTTCGGGCGCATGCTCTTCTCAGTTAATGATGATGGTGCCTCGGTAACCGAAAAGATTAATGATGATCTTTTGGTTTTATTTGCTGCTATCCTTGCACAGAACCCGAGGCGACGGCTGAGATCACACGTCATCTGTTCACGCGTGCGACCAAGCCCTATAAATAGATAAGAGTTGGAGAGAGAAAGGGTTCTTCTTCTCTGTGCTTCTGCTTCTTTAGAGTTTCTTCTTCAAAACCCTAACTTCTCCTTCTTCGAGAGAATGGCTCCCAAGACTCCTCGCGGTGCTGCCGACAAGGGGAAGGAGAAAACGAAGGAGTCTGTGGAAGTTGCGGCGGCTGTCGTTCCCCGTCGGCCTGTCGAAGTTCGGCCGGAGGTGGTTGGTAAGTCTCATTGTCCATACGCCAACGCACATAGGCCTTGAGTCTTTAATGATGTGCTGCGGTCTTTGCCCGCCGACGCACATGGGTTTAAACCCTGGTGATGCGCCGAGGCTATACTGCTGACGTGCATGGGCTCAAACCCTGAAGATGCGCCGAGGCTATACTGCTGACGCACATGGGTTCAAACCCTGAAGATGCACCGAGGCTATACTGCTGACGCGCATGGGTTCAAACCCTGATGATGCGCCGAGGCTATACTGCTGACGTGCATGGGTTCAAACCCTGATGATGCACCTCAGTTTTCTCCTTTAGACACATTTGTGTGTTCTCTTCTGACTTTTTCTGATCTTTTACTAGTGTCGATGGCAATCCCGCTTTTGAGTGAAGTCTTCTTGGAGGCTGCCTTCAACCAAATGGGAGTAGAGCATAACGAGGAAGTGATAAACCCTGCTCAAGATGCTCTTATGCTGGATCAGCCTCCTGAGAGAATGACCCTAATCCGTGAACAGCAGTATTGGTTTCTCAAATGGATGATGGAGCGTGGAGTCATTAAACCTTCCACATCTGATAAAGTGACCTTCCTGAAGCCTGAGTTCCTATTTGGAGACCGTCTCACTTCTACTGACTCGTCAGTATTGAAGGTCAAGGAGGACTGGTTCTTTACTGCGAATGGAGTGCATATGACTGTTAAGCAACTTGAACGTCAGTGGCCTTTGACGTCCTTCTGTCGCCTTGTTTCCCAGAGGAGGATGTCTTGGGAGCTTACCCCTTCTCAGGGGGGAGCGGTGACTGGTGTCATCCAAATTGATTCTACTTCCGACCAAAAGGATGCTTTGACCGTTGTACGGTCTGGGTCTTCTTACACTTGGCGAACTTTACGTCCTGGGAGCCTCTACAGTGATGTACCCATTGATACGTTTGCTTATAGTGCTTCGACTTTTACACATCGTATGTTTTTGATGGAACGTTCCTACCCGACAGGAGAGTTTCGGGTGGAGGGTTGGTGCCATTACGTCTCCAAATGGGATAAACTGACGCTCTGGATCTTGTCGCGGTTTCGGACTGAGCTCCGAGAGATCGGGTTGACTGCCGCGATCCGTGCTACCCAGGCGGGTGTTGACCTTAATAGGCACATGTTCCTCGCACTCCTGGAGATGTTTGATATCCATACCGGGACCTTCTTTACTCCGGTAGGGGAATTAGGGCTCGCACTTCATGAGATGTATGAGGTGTCTAAACTCCCTTGGGGGTCGAAGCCCTATGAAGAGTACTTTCCAACCAATGAGGAACTTCAGGTCCTGGGGGACAGAGCTGATGAGATGACGGCCGTCTTCAAGGAAGTGGCGAGTCATCATTACTATGTGCAGAGAAGGAATAAAAGCGGGTCGCAGTCCCATGTAACCGCTTGGAGAGATTATGTCTTTAGACAAGACAAAGAGGATTCTTCGAAGTTTTCTACTCCGCCGGAGCTCTCTCGTAGCGAGGTGCTGTCCGAAATGAGCACGTTAGGGGAGAAGAATCCCCGAGGAAATGAAGACCAGCAGTCAGATGCACGCTCCTACAGCTGCTTCTGGCACCTTGCTTATCCAATGTCATCTAAGGCGGTTTTGGTCGCCTATCTGATGATATGGCTCCGGGATTGCGTGTTCGCAGGTGGATCCGGTGCCGTCGAGAGGGTGACTCGAAACTTAATCCTGCCAGCCGTAAAATTGGTCTTCGGCCGGCGCTTGGCTCTCCTCCCCGCAATGGTATGTAACCTGCAGCGAGGTTTGCGAGAGTTTGCTGGAAATGTGATTCATGATAGAGGCAGAAAAAATAACTTCCCGTGCGCCGAATTGCCGTTTCACTATTTGATGGGATGGCTGATTCTGCATCATCCCAGTGTGATGAGCCCAGGCTCGGAAGGAGATTATAAGGCTGGAGATGCATTCCTTCGTCGTTTCCATCGGAGGAGCTGGTCGTATACTGGTGTCCCTGTTTGTAGAAAGGTTTTATCCCGTCTTCAGGGTTGGGAGATCACCAAAGTTGGTCCCATCTATTTAGGTTTTGAGGCCAACGAGGATTTAAGGGACCTGGGCGAAGGTACCACCACTCTGCCTCAATGGGGATTCCGCTGGTTGCAAGGTATCCGGCCGTCCCATCTGGTGTACCGGAACAGGAATCAGTGCTACCTGGAACCATACTTGCCGAGCCGCTTTGCGCGGCAATTTGGTTATGCTCAGATGATGTTGGATAACCCCAGTAATACCCTGGGGTATGTTGGAAGTTTGTTGGATGGTGCACGAGCTTGGCATTACTATAATGCCGGATGTACCGGAGCTCGTTTTACGTTGCCCGTCCCCGATCCGCGGCCGCCCATTCTTTACTCGACCGCCAAATTTTACTGTGTTATGGCTGCCCCGCCCTCCGGATATGACAGGGAGACCAGCCTTATCGCAGGCACCCAGTTAGCAGCGACTGGGGATACGCCAGTGAAGGCCCGACCGCATCGTCCGTCAGGGGTGGGTCAACGGAGTGCCCCCTCCGCATCACAAGCAGAACCCTCGGGCGATCGATCGAAACGATGTGCAGATACAGGGGCTGAATCTCTTGTGTCGAAGAAGCAGAAGAAGGCATCGTTACCGACGGTGTCATCGGATTCGGCGTCCGAAGAGGTAAGGACATCCTACTAAATCTGATTTTGGTTCCGCCACTTACGAGGCCCCATCTTCTTTTGTAGGAGCCGCTAAAAAGAAAACCTCGTACCCCAAAGTCGGGTGGGAGTCGGCGAGAAGAGATGGCGAGCTCGTCTGGAGTGCGTATCCCGCCGACAATGATGTCTCTCATGGTGGAAGATCCGGAGGATACTGTCATCGTGGAGGTTCCGGTATCCCCGGGTTATGTCAGGAGGGAGTCTGAGGGTGCAGCAGCTTCCGAGGTGACGAAGGCCACAGCGGAGGCTTCACATATCAAAGGTTTAGCAAGTGTGCAGCTTCCTGGTGATGAAGAGGAATGGAGTTCATCATCTTCCGATGACATCGCTCCGGAGCTGCAGGAGTCTGTTGCGGGGGCAGCAGAAATAGTGAGGATAGAGGAGAGGGTTGATTCCCCTCCTGGTCATGATGAAGGGAGGTCGGTTGAATCCTTGCCAAATCCTTCCTTGGCTTCAACCATGGACATAGAGATGGCTACTGATCAGGCGGTAGCGACAGATTCTGTCCCTGTAGAGGGACTTGAGAAGGATGAGACCCTTCTGCCGGTCTTGTCTCCTGGGGCTGGCCAGGAGATAAATGTTGATCTCTCCGTTTTGCCGGGGGAGGTAGCTGATACTGATAGAACGTCGGAGGTAGAAGAGGTGGCCGTTGACGTCGGTAATTTCTCCGGGCTTGAGAAGGGTAAGGATGTGGAATCCTCTGTTGCTCCTTCCACTTGGGGTACTATCACGACGCATGTGCCGACTTTTTCTGTTCCTTCGGCTCCTCGGGCTAGCAGTCTGGCCCCTGTTGATGAAGAGCCTATTGCTGCCGAGGTTCAAACCTCTCAGATCGAGGTTGGCGAATCTTCCTCCGGTCCGCAGACTGTAGTAGCTCCCCCAACTCCTGCCATGACGCCGCAGGTGCTGGCGGATGCCGACGAGTATGTGAAGTTCCTCGTCGAGGGAGTGTACAAAATGCGGGAGAAAGGTGTATCTGCAGTGATGGATGGCAAGGGGAGCTTTGCGACAGCAAAAGCTTTGGCAATGCCATGTATCGAGCTGATCCGCATTCACCAAGGCCATGACCATATGGCCGAAATTCTGGAGGTTTCGGTGATTGAGCTGGACGAGCGGCTCGCGGAACTGCAGCGCATCCAACGAAATGACCTCTCTGTCTTGATAGAAGCAGAGATAGGGAAGTTGATTGCTGAAATCGAGGCTTCCCATCGAGCCGATGTGAGCAGTTGGGAGCGTGAAGTGGCTGGGACTGAGGCTGCGGCGGAGCAGTTGTCTCAATCTATGGAGAAGACGACGGAGAAGCGGGCTGCGATAGACGCTAGCATCGCAGAGGTTGATGCTCAGATGCGCCGTCTTGAAGACCAGCGGGCCCAACTTCAACTAGAAGCTGATCGTGTCCTGGCTGAACACGTGGCATTCAAGCAGGAGGAGGCGACTCTTACTCAGCGGACCCTTGCTTTGGCTCAGCAGCGACGACAGCTTGATGAGAAGTATGAGAGTAAAACTTCTGCTGAGGCTGTCGGATTAATGCGTCAAGAAGCCGAGCTCCGAGTCCAGGCGACTGTGGAAACTCGCACTGCCGACCTGAGACGTCGCGTCAGAGAACTCTCATCCCACCCTGGAGAGGATCGGGGACTGCAGTTTCTCTTCTTTTTATGTGTTTTTGTAACTCTTGCTGGGGAAATAGCATATTTCTGTACTCCCCTTTTTTTTGAAAAATAAAGAAATACACTATCTTTTTTTTTTGTGATGTGTTCATTTTTGATCTCATGAACTTGATGATTTATGTGGACCTATTATCTTTTGCGCACCTTGGTTTTTAGGTACAGATAATAAGTTTGAAGGAACCAACATGTTTGCTCAGAGGTAATGTGGACATGGCAATCATTAGGTTCAAATGATAGAATCTTCCTACTCAGAGGTATTTATGGACGTGGTAGGAATGATCTTGGGGGATACGCTGAACAACTCAGAGGTAATGTGGACGTGGAAGTTCTGCGATCAATGTACAACAACACAGGAGTTGTTTGTACGGGATGTTTACTCAGAGGTAATGTGGACGTGGTAAACATGAAGGATAGCATAAGCTCACGAAGTGTAAGATTGCGCTTTGTAGGATGTAGAGAGACAACTCAGAGGTAATGTGGACGTGGTTATCTTTCTACGGAAGGATGCCACGGAACAGCTGGGTTCCGGAAGCGTTTGATTTTGTGAAAAGAGGTTGTTTGGGGAAATACATGTCTTGGAGGATGTCAAGAATAGTACTTCTTTAGGAACTTGCCGTTGATGGGCATCATAAACAAGTCCCCATTGGGTTTGGCGAGGCGGTAAGCACCGTTTGAGTATACCGTCTCAATGATGAAGGGTCCTTCCCATTTGGGCTCGAACTTCCCCGGTGTCTTGTGAGTTAACACCATTGGCCTTCTGACTGCTAAAACCAGGTCGCCAACTTGGAAAGTTCTTTGCTTGACCTTCTTGTTGAAAGCCTGTGATATACGGGCTTGGTAAAGTTCGATGTGTTGTTGAGCTAGGAGACGCTTTTCGTCAAGTGCCTCCAGTTCCCGCAGACGACGACGTTGATTGTCTTCTTCTGTGAGTTTGTTTGTGATCGCTACTCGGAGTGAGGGGATCTGGATCTCGAGAGGCAGTACCGCTTCGCTCCCGTAGACCAGGGAGAATGGTGTGTTGCTTGTTGGGGTCCGTACCGTTGTGCGGTAGGCCCAAAGACATTCGCCGAGCTTTTCGTTCCAGTCGCATTTGTTGGATGACACGACCTTTTTGAGCAGCCTGACGATAGTTTTGTTGAACGCCTCGGCCAATCCGTTTGCTGCCGGATTGTAGGCGGTTGAGGCCACGTTTTGAATGCGATTCTTGTCACAGAACCTGCTGAAAATGTGGCTGATGAACTGGGGACCATTGTCATGAATGATTCGCCTGGGTACTCTGAAATGGTAAATGACATGGTGTTTGATAAAGCTGACCACCCTGGAGCTTTTTACTTCCGCTAGTGGGACTGCTTCCGCCCATTTGGAGAAGTAATCGGTGATGGCCAGGATGAAACGATGTCCTCTTGATGAAGGAGGGGTGATTGGTCCTACAATGTCCATGCCCCAGGCTTCGAATGGCCAGGAGGCGACTGTAGGATGTAGAGGTTCAGACGGTGTATGTATGAAGTCTGCATGAAGTTGGCATGCATGGCACTTCTTAGCATATTCCACTGCGTCGGCGGCCATGGTTGGCCAGTAGTAGCCCATACGTCGCAGTCGATCTTGCAACTTAGGACCGGGTTGATGAGCTCCACAAGTTCCGTCATGAGCTTCTTGAAGAGCCTCGGTTGCTTCTTCGTTAGACAGGCATCGAAGGAGGAGCCCATCGAAGGAGCGTCGGTACAGCGTTTTAGTGGCTGTATCGTAGTAGAATCGAAGAGAGCGTCTCCTGACTGAGACGGCTTCCTTCGGATCTTCCGGAAGGATTCCATAGACGGCGAAGTCGATGAGCGAGAATCTCCAGTCTCGGACATTAACATCGGTGTTTGTCGGTACGGCGTGAGCCATTTGCAAACATAGGTTGTTTCTAGGACAAATCAAGTCTCGGCCAGTTACCGTGACATAGTGTTGAGTCCCAAGGGGCACGGCCAATGAGGCTGCGAGGCCAGCCAGAGCGTCAGCCTCCAAGTTTTGTAGACGGGGTACATGTTCGATGAAGAACCCAGTGAAGGTTGAAATGATGTTCAATGCAACTTCATGGTAAGGGATCAAATCTTCATGGCGAACCTCGTATTGCCTCCGAATCTGGTTTACGACGAGTTTCGAGTCGCCGTAGGCTTCCAGATGATCCACCCCCAGCTGTTGTGCTAGCTGGAGTCCCATGACGAGTGTGTTGTACTCAGCAACATTGTTGGAGCACGGCTTCGAAAGAGAGTATGTGCGCTGGATGACCAGCTGATCGGGGGAGACCAAGACTACCCCCACTCCTGCGATGATTTGGCCGTTGGGGCCCGTTCTTGAAGCGCCATCGAAGAACATCCACCAAACGGGGCTTCCTTCAGTGACGTTTGATTCTTGGACTTCATCCGGGATGTCTTCATAGAGTTTTTGAAGATTCGGGGATGGGGTGTGCAGCTAAAAAGTCAGCCAGAGCCTGACCCTTGACCGCCTTCTGTGGGACAAACACCATGTTGTATGGCGTTAGTAGGATCGCCCATGTAGCCAGCCGGGAGTTTAATGACCCTGGCTTCGTCATGAGAACTCTGAGTGGATTGACTCGGGAGATGACGTGAATTGTCTGGCCCGAGACGTAATGACGAGTCTTCTGAATGGCAAACACCAAAGCCAAGCACTCCTTTTCAACGGGGTTGTACCGGTGTTCGGCCCCGATGAGTGTTCGACTGAGATAGTAGATTGCTTGCTCGTAGCCTGTATCGCTATTTTGAGCCAGTAAAGCGCCGAGGGAATGATCCATGGCACGGACGTAGAGGAGGAATGGTTTGCCGGCGACAGGTGCCACTAGGACTGGCGGGCTTATCAAGTAAGCCTTGATGTCGTCAAAAGCCTTTTGGCGCTCCTCTGTCCAGACGTAAGAGACTCCCTTCTTCATGAGCTGAGTAAAGGGTTGACATTTACCGGAGAGGTTTGCTATGAACCTCCGGATGTATGCCAGACGTCCCTGTAAGCCCCGAAGTTCTCGAAGGTTCTTCGGAGGGTCCATGTTGAGGATGGCTTTAGTCTTCTCGGGATCGACATGAATGCCTTTTGTCGTGATGACAAATCCCAAGAATTTGCCGCTAGAAACCCCCAGGAAGGATTTAGCGGGGTTCATTTTGAGTTGATGTGCCCGCATGAGATCAAAGACCGTCCTCAGGTCCTGTAGGTGATCTCTTTTGAGGCGGCTCTTGACTGCGATGTCGTCAACATAGCACTCAACTGTCTTGCGAAGATGTTGACGGAAGATGGTACTCATCGCTCGTTGGTATGTTGCACCGGTATTCTTCAAGCCGAAGGGCATTACTGTGTAGCAAAAAACACCTTTTGGAGTCCTGAATGACGTGTGTTTTACGTCATCGGGGAACATCTTGATTTGATTGTAGCCTGAATACCCATCCATGAAGGACATGCGTTCAAAGCCACATGTGTTGTCAATCATTACGTCGGTGATTGGGAGCGGGAATTCATCCTTCGGGCAAGCAGAGTTGAGATCCCTGAAGTCGATACAGACTCGTATCTTCCCGTTCTTCTTGGTGACAGGGACGACGTTGGCTACCCAGTCCGGGTGTTGTTCCTCACGGATGAAGCCACTGGTCAAAAGCTTGTCCACCTCCTGATCGATGGCATTCATGATGTCCGGGCGGAAGCGTCGCTGTTGTTTTTGATAGGTTTGGCATCTGGTAAGATGTTCAACCTATGCATCGCGATCTGTGGATCGAGACCCGGCATGTCTTCGTAGCTCCAGGCGAAGACGTCAATATATTCTTTAGCCAGTTGGACTAAAGATTCTCGGTCTTCTCCTTCCAAGCTTTTGCTAATGAAGATGGGTTTAGAAGAAGACCCATCCCCGAGGTCGATCTGCTCAACTTCGTCTTCGGTGGGAGGTTCTCGTAACTCAAAACGAGACTCCCATTGTTCTCCTAGGCGTTGAGCCCAGGGTTCCTCTTCGAAGGGTTCCGGCGGTTGGTCTTCGCCTTCATCTTTCTGAGGTTGCGCCGATGTCATGTTAGCTGACAGCACTTTCCTGAAGACTGATCCGATACTGGTATCGGAATCCCACGTCGATGCTTCAGACGAGTGGGAATGTTCTATGTCTTCTGCGTCTGAACTCTCTGGAGTTGATGGCGGCGTGACATAGCCTAACCCCCGTCGAGTCCGATTATAGTAATCCTGTGGCTTTCCATTGGGCATCGAAAGCCGGACAGGGAGATGCCGACCCTTGCCGTAGTTTAGGCCTTTATTGCTTTTCAGGTCGTAGCCCATCTTTTGGATGATGCGCTTTGCCGTATCCGTGTACCGATAGACTTGTACTCTACCGGTATCAGGTTCGGGCTCGATTGACGGGAGGTCCTGATGACGCTCGACTTTGCCCGAGATGATGGTGCCTTCGTCTCGGCTTCGTGGGGGGATTATGAAGACTCCTTGAGACGGGGCCACTCGATTATGGTGGACGGTCGTTATTTGTGTTTGCAACGACCGTAGAGCGTTGTCTAATGTATACATGGCATTCCAGTGTGGAAGACAAGAATAATTGAAAGATACTCTATTATTGATAAAGTGCGAGATTTTATCCCTTGGGATTACATTGTCTAAGGAGGGTGCGTCTACATCAGCAGAGATATATTCGCCAAGCTCCTCATCTGTAAGCACTGGGGCCGGATCAGGAGAGTCCTCCACCGCTCTGACTTTGGGGTCTGAGAGGGTTATGTGAGCCCTCTCCGGCATCTTGGATGACTGCGGCGGCTTGCCTTTAAGACGCACCTTGAGAGGTGCCTCGGTTGCGCCTCCGATGAGTGGCGCCTTCCCTTGTAATTTTACCACCAGGGGAGCCGCTGTTTGAGGTGGCTTTCCCTTGAGGCGTATCTTCAGGGGAGCTTCGTGAGTCGGTGCTTTCCCTGACAGCTTGATGCTCATTGGAGGCGCCTTCTGGGGAGGCTTGCCCTTCAATCGGATTTTCAAGGGGGCGTCGGGAGTCATTTCGGGCTCCAAGTCCGGCTCTGTTGCCGTCTCTGCTTCATCATCGGCATCGTTGGCTTCCTTCTCGTCAAGTGGCTTGTATAAGTCGGAATCGGTGAAGTAGGCCTCAATCCCTTTGAAGGGATCGATATCTGCAAACTCCGTCCGGATGACGCCGTTGGTGGATACATATTTCATGCATTGGTGGAGCATGGAGGGCACCACCATGTACTCATGTAACCATGGTCGTCCGAGTAAGATGTTGTAGTTGACCTCGGCATCCACCACATAACAAGTCACCTCAGTTTTGAGGCTGTCGATGTGATACTTCAGCCGGATCTTGTCCAGTGGCTCGCTCTTGCTAGCGTTGAAGCCACTGATGGTCGTATTGGAGGGCGCCAGCCGGTACATCGGGATCCCCAGCTTTGATAGCAGCGCCTTTGGAATGATGCTTAGGGAAGACCCCGGATCGATCTGAATCCTGCTCACCTTTACCGAACCGATGTACCCTGTGTAATACAACGGTCGGTTATGTCGGTGATGCTTGAGCAGCATGTCTTGTTGGGTGAAAGTTATGTTTGGGATAACTTCATCCGCAACAGTGTGTACAAGTAGTTGGGAGGTCTTCAGGCTGCTTGATTTGACTGAGAAAGGATTCGGCATCCTTCAGAGCTTCACAGAGAGCTTCTCGGGAGTCCTTGGAGAGACGCAGGAGCTCGAACAAAGACAAACGTGCAGGAGTACTGGCCAGTTGTGCCAGAATGTCAAAATTGTGGGGCTTGGCTAGCCCCGAAGCATTTTCTTTCCGCAGAGGTCTGTCGAAACGGGCCTCCACTTGCTTTTGTTTATTGACTGCTGAGGGCTTGGATGGACCCTCCTCAGGGATGGTGCCAGGAGGCACCACTTCGGCGGCAGCTTCACCGGGCTGGAAGTTCTGTTGTGCACGCGTCTGCACAGGAAGCGCCTCTTCCATTGAAGAAGAGACCGTGCGGCAAGACTTGATCTTCCTGCCTTTTGATTTGGAGGTAGGGCGTACCTCCGGTTGAGTTACCTCAGAGACGAGGTCGGGGTGAACCCAGAGGACCTCTCCTCGAGATGTGGTGAGTGGGACAAGTCCACTCATATTGTCACGGGTGGGTGGCAAGTTCACCACCTCCATTGTCGCCTTAGGGATGGGGACGACGCCATCTTGTGTGGTAGTCGGCGGCAAGGTGCCGAACTGAAGTGACACCACATTAGCTGACACCGTATTCTCTTCGTAGTCGACGGAGATTACATCCGCATTGATCATGCGCTGGATGTAATTTTTGAGGACGTAGCAATCCTTGGTCGGGTGTCCGATAAACCGATGGTAGTGACAGTACCTCGGGTTGTCCACTTTCCCGACTTCATCGGGCCGCTTCGGGTCCGGAAGCTTGATCTTGTCACCCTGCTTCAGTATCTCAAAGAGTTGCAGGGTGTCGTCATCATTGAATGAGTAAACCTCCTTGGGTCTTGGTGCCAGTGGAGGCTTTTGAGTAGGCGCAGATGCGCCCTTCGAGGCATTAACAGTCAATGCCTGTTTCCCCTTTGTTTTTCGTCCGGAGTTGTTGATTGCGGACTTTTTCCCCTTATCGTCAAAGGCGGGGAAGCTAACACCCAGAAGATGTGCATTGGCCGCCTTCTTCTCTGCAGCTTCAACTTCGATGATTAGGGAGCTCCAGTCGGGAGGGGGAGTAGAGTTAAGCCAGAGCTTTACTGCAGGCAGCATGTTCATACTGCAAGCGGAGAGAAGCGCATGCTCTGGCATGCCTGGAGGTAGCCTGAAGCAGGCCTGACGGAAGCGTTCGATGAATGCCCGAACCGTTTTCTTGTCCTTCTGGCATATCTCAATGAGAGACGCCATCGTCATGTCCTTCCCACCGTCGTAGAAGCGGTCGAGGAAGAGGCGTGTCAGGTCGTCGAAGGATGATATAGAATTATCGGGGAGGCTGCAGTACCAGTCATACGCCACCCCTTTCAGGGCCCCAACAAAGATGCTGGTGAGGAGCGCGTCCTCCTTCGGAAGATGCCCTGTCTGCGACTGGAAGTACGTCAGGTACCGTCGTGGAGAGTCCTTCCCGTCATACGGCGTGAGTGTTTGTGGTTTATACTTTGGGGGATAAACCACCTTGTTCCACTCAAGGGGATAAGGCTGGGGAATGCCCATCTTCTGGCGCTCCTCCTGTCTGTTCTTGGACTCGAAGCGCTTCCGCAGATCTTTGATCATTTCGACCACGTCCTCCGTGGAGCTAGGAGTCGGGGAAGGAGGTACCACCTGGAGTGGAGCGTTTGAGGGCTCCGACGTCCGGGGTGCTTCTGTGTCTGAGGGTATTCGTTGGAGGGGCACACTCGACTCTCCATTGGCTCCTGGGTCGGGACCATTTGAAGGTGTCCTGATCAAGGCCGACCGCATCTCAAACACTGCTTGAGTCAGTACTTGCATTGAGGCAGAGAGGGTTTTGAGTCCTCCCTCTAGCGAGTCTATGCGCTGGACAATGTCCTGTGGCGGCGCATCAGTCTCAAGATCACCCCCGGTCATGTATACTGTCATGACACGGCCGGAAGTGGATGGATCAGTTGAGGCTTCGCTCTCAGCCTCGCTCTCATGTGGAGGAGTCACTTCTCCTGGTGTTTGGCCACCCCCAGCCACATTCTGGAGTTCGTCTTCGACAGGCACATCTGTAAGGGCCTGACAGCCCTCAGCTCTGTCTTGAAGGGCCTCTTCGTTTCCAGCACTACCCCCGGCGGTGTCCTGGAGGACATCGTCATTTTGAGGGGCTTCAGGGAGGCCATTTTCGCCTTGATGAAGATCCGTCGCAGCTGTGCTTTGGACATCTTCGTCTTTGGAAGGAGGCTCGACAAGGGTCTGGCTACCCCCAGCTTCCTCCAAGAACTTCTTCCTCGACCGAGTGCCTTCGAACACTCCAGAGGTCGAGACAGCTGCCTTGGTTTTCCTCGGCTGGCTTTTGGATGAAGACGAGGAATTGGCAGTCGTCTTCCGGACAGATGAGGAGTTGGAGATCACGTTGCATAAAGCAACCTTTAGCTCCTCTTCTGCTGACACCTTCGTCCCAAGGCGATGTCGGAGGGGTGTCGATGATTGTAGCCGTTGGAAGACCGACTGCTTTGGCGGTACTGCCGTCTTGCAACAGCAGTTGATGGTGACCACTGCACAAGTGTGCCCCGTGAGAGGCGCATCGTGCTTGTTGGTCAACTCTCCTGACCGACGCTTGTGAGTGATCACGTTGCGCAGGTCGTTAGAGGCATCACGATCAGTGCCAAGCGCCAGGGTGGTCGGGTGAGTGCTGCGCCCCCTGATCTAATACCAAGCAGGCATCACGATCAGTAGTGGGGGAACCACAGCATTTGAAGTGACTTGAACGGACCTCAAACGCACAACCAGAGGAGGCGCGGGAGTTCAAGACCACTGAGCTTGCCTCTCTCGGCTGGGTTGTGCACGCAGTGAATGCGTCCAAGCGAGATGAGGACATTGAAGGTCGACTCGTTGTCGGTGCAGAAGCACTTGAGTCAACCTTGTACAGCTTGCCATCGGCAGCGCACGTGATTGTAAGTGCGTGCCTCTGGCCGGCTGCTGGCATAGCACGTTTGTGGCGTATGGCCCGTGCCGCCTTGGATTTCTTCGTACCAGCCCGCTGGGGCGCATAGTACTCAGCATCCAAATTCTTCTCGCCATTACAGCGAGTGAGTCTATCAAAGACAGAGGCTCTTTGTGGCGCATCAGAAGTGATGCACGGGGCATTGGCTGCGCCCCTGCTCCGTCGACGTATCTTCCTTGCCTGAGAGGAAGATGGCTGGGGAACGTGGTCAGCCGCACGCTTCCCCGAGAGATGCGCTGCATCGGCGGGCGCACCTTGACTGCTGAGGACGTCAGCAGGAAGGGAAGGCTGGACGGGCGCATCCCCTTCAACGGTGGTGCCCGAGGCGTCGACTTTGCGCACCCAGACTGCGCGGGTCTTCTTCGGCTTCGACAGCCGCTTCGAAGGACTCGCACTTCCTTCAGAAATGAACTCCTCGTACGCCTGTTGATTGAGGCGCACTACCAGCATCTTGTGGGAGGAGCCCACCTTCACGTCGTCGGCCTGTGACACGACTTTCTCGGTAGAGGAGAAAGAAGTCCCCAGCAGAGTCGCCAGCTTGTTTGCCATTAAAATTGTTTTGATTGAAATCTTAATACAAACAGAACAGTGATACAATATAGGACTTAGATGTAGTACTAGGAGTACACTTTTGTTTAAGCTGGGTCCTTAGTGCCAATGGAGCGAGTGGTAATGCGTTGACTCCGTTGACCGGCTGACGACGGTTATCGGTTCTCTGAAGGTGTTGATTGCTCTGGGTGCTGGAGCTTGCTGAGAGGAGGAAGACGTTGAGTGTCTAGAACTGCCTCTCGGTGATTCTCTCTGTGTTGTGAGTCTTCTGTTCTGAGTCTCTGTGTGTGTGTGAAGGAGATGATCCTTCTATTTATAGTTTTGCAGGCTGGCTGCTCATGCGCGCATGCAGGATGCGCCGGTGTGGGGATGCCACGTGGAGGTCGCTGATGGAGGCGCACGGATGCTGCGCCCTGATCGAGGGGGAGAACTCTTCATACTGCTGTTGTGAGCCGGCACGTAGCTGAGAGAAGATCTTTCCATTGCTGAAATCTTGGATGAGTTGAGTCAAAAGACACGTGTCGTCGACTCATGGTTCGAAGATCTTGGATTTGGTGGAGAGAAGTGATCTGGTGAGCTGCGCCTTGGATTGGGCGCAGGAGGAGGCTGCGGCTCATAACCTTTAGGAGTTACAAACCATTTGGGGTGTATGGCTTTTGAGGCGCATACAGGCGACTTTCCTTCTGTCTTTCGGGATCAGAGAGCAGTCTGAGGCGCATGGCTTTTGAGGCGCATGCTGATTTGGACGCATGGCCGTAGAGGCGCATGCTGATGGTGGAGTGGCCACGTGGCAGTAGCCGTCGAAATAAAGTCATGATGATGCTGACGTTGCCGACGCTTCGTTTTCTGAATAAAGCTGTCAACTGTTCAGACTTTGGGAGGCGTGCTGCCAACTCTGTCAGTTCAGCATTTAATGTTGGTGACGTTCGATGGACAGCTGAGTGGGCGCGTCGGTTGGCGTTCCACTCGGTATGGAGATGTGTGGGGGCGCACCCTCTGTAATGCGTCGAGTACTGTAGGGCGCATCTGTGTGATGCGACTGATGCCGAAGGGCGCGTCCGTGTGATGCGCTGCTGGCGCATCGGACATGTCTTTTAATGATGCGGCTGTCTCGCTCTTCGAGTGCTATAAATAGCCGTTTGGCTGAATTCGAAGCGTCCGGTTCATCCATTTAATGTAAATTCATTGCACGGAATTCGGAGGGCCATCCACTTGGCGCGTGGGTTTGATCTGCCCGGCCTATAAATAGTAGCATGGAGAGAAGATTTGCTTCTCATTCCCTCATGTACTTCCAATATGAACTTGAACATACGGGTGCATTCTGTTGACGAAGTGCTCCCGAGGGTGAAGATGAGACGCTGTGTTGTCTTCGATGCACTTGAAGGTGACTGTTACATCCAAAAGACGAAGTCGAGGGCTTCCGAGGCAGGCGGAAGGTGCCTGTTACATCCAAAGATAGGGATGCTCGGGCCTCGTCTCCGTTGTTCGGGAAGAGCCGTAGATCGGAATGGCGGTGCTAGGCTTTCTCTTCCTTCAAAGTGGGTGTCGCCCACTCTGGTTGTGTTGAGAGCTTCCTTGTGCCATGATTTCGATCACGGTCTTCCTTGGGCTTTGGAAGCCTCCCCTGGCCACAGCTTTGTCGTGCTTCTCTCTTCCTTGGTTCCAGCCAGAGGGTTAAATGCTTTGTGGAAGCACTTATCCGGTGATCCTGGCTGGAAGAGCGGCGCATAACTGGGCTCTGCTCGGCCAGGTGAGCCTGGCTGGAAGAATTTGGCTGAAGGGATGCACATAGCTGGGCTGGATGCACATAACTGAGCTGCTGAAGATATGGTGGGATGCGCCTGGTTGGAGGCGCATGATGTCTGCTGCGCCTGACTGACAGCGCATGGTGACTGGCAGCGCATGATGACTGCTGCGCCTAACTGGAGGCGCATGGTGGCCGCCGGCTGTAGACTTAGGATCTTTCCTTTGTAGAAATTCTCCTTTGTACAACCTTTTCTAGACATGTAATAGACTTTTATATATAAATAAAAAGTCCTTCTTCAAATGTCCATGGTTATTGACTTTGCTGTGAAGTGTTCTGTGCGAGTCCTGGCGCATGTAGTGTCTGGCGCATGGTCTTTCTGGTTGTGAAATTCCATGCTTCTACAAGGAGGAAGCAAAGTACAATTCATGCTAATTTGACAGTTGAAATAATAATAGAATCATGCACTTTTAAACAATTTAGAAATGAACAGTTTTCTAACAGTAAAACAGTGTGATTTGAATAGGCAATGAATATGACCGGCTTGGGTTTGTTACAGTTCAGATACGACTTATCCCCGTATGTATGAGGGGTAAGCTAGTACAGTTCTAAGTTACAGTGGATGTGGTCATAAACATTACTCTATTCCCCCAGTACCCAACAGTCAATCAGTCAGTGCTCTCAGAGAGAGTTTCGTGTTGTATCGTGGTTTAAACTTGCAGTAAAGCGATTATTAAAATAACTGTATACTAACACAAACTGTACTTGCCTCAATATGGACTGGACTGGAAAGATTGAAGACTTCGAGATGGAAAATTAGGATCGTCCTCGAATTCCTACATTCGAGAAATTGACTCAGAATCCAGGGTTACCAAGCTAACTATACTAGTTAAAATCTCTAATTGTGTCCTAATCAATTTTAAATCTTTATTTATTAAACACGAACAAAAACGCGATTATTGGTGTATTGAATTAATAACGAGGGAAAGATCGTTTAAACTTTGTATTTTGGAAAAACTCGTAGTTTCCAATTAAATTGATTAAAACTTTGTATTTTCGTATTTATACATATAAAACTAAATTTCTTATTTTAATGAGAAATACATGATCGTTGTTTTAATATTAAAACTTGTAATTTTAATGTGAAAAAACTTTATTAATTTTTATATGAAAATAATTATTATTAGATTTACGCATATGCTACAAGAACTCGCAAAACCAAAAAATAGCAGAAAATCCTACGCTACCAAAATACAAGTCACAGAACCAACAACCAGCTGGGCTTATGCCCATTACAATTTATTGAAATAAGACGAAATGGTCGTTAGTTCTAAAACTTTCTATAATTTAATTATGAGTAAATTAAATAATAATAAAATAAATTAAATATTTAATGAGTCTCAGATATGGTCCAATCGTCATATAGGCTAATGCCTCAACGTCCGGGCGAAGCCGGTTTCGTTTGCACTTAGCCGGGGCCCATGGACCGATACGGTCGTCGCCCAAAATCCAAAATATTAATATTTTTCCGAAAACCATTTTAAAATCATTTTTAAAATATAATTAGATTTCACGGAAAATCCGGCAGCATTTCCTCTATTTTTGGTCAACCCAAAAACTGGGAAAGTGTGCCAATATTTTCCTGGAAAATTCCAAACCAGGGAATCCCAAAATATATATATCAAAATAACCACAACCATTTCCAAAATTAATTCGGAACGACCCGAAACAAATTCGGGAGTCCGAATCCAACCAAAAACATCACAGCACAATATCGGAAATATCCGAAAACCTAAAATATCTAGAAATCCATTTTCCGAAAAGTTTCGGAAAAGCAAAACAACCAACAGAACCTTTCCGAAGGTTTCTCGGAAAATCCTGGAAACAACGTTAACCCAAAAATCGAATTTCTCGAAGGAAAATTCGTGGACCAATTCATCATTGACACGGGAAGGGACGAACTACTGTGATTAACCAGGGATTACCCAAAACAACGGAATCCGAAGGGTTGCCTCGGATTCGGGACGCGCAAATCCACAGATCGGACTCGAAATCCAGCGAAGAGCGCTGTACAGGAGCTGTCCAGAACAGCGGACACTGTCTAGGGGTGCGCCGGAGAAAACAGCGTCCGCGTGCTAGGGCACGGGAAGCCGCGGGGGTCGCACTGGCCGGCGGCGGTGGGGGCGCCGGGGGCTACGGGAGGCGCGCCGGGGCTGGGCACGCGCGGGGCGCGGCCGGGTCGGCTGGATCGGGGAGGACAGCACGCGGGGCGCTGGGGCGGCCGGCTGGAGGAGGCCGACGGGCGTCGGGGTGGCGCTGGAAGGGACGGGGTCCGGCGCTGGAGGTGCGGGGCGCGCTCGGAACAGCCGCGAGGGGGTCAGGTCCGTCGGGGTCGGCGGCTGTGGGGGTCGCCGGGAAGTCGGGGCGCGGCGGTGGGGGTCAGGTTTGCTCAAGAGGAGGAAGAGATTAGAGATGGGAAAGTGAGAAGTGGAGTGTGATGGTGTAGGTTTTAAGGAGAAGGAAAGAAGAGAGAGGTGCTCGTGAGGTGCTGTAGGAATAGGAGATTGGTTATAAACTTGTGGTGGTGGTGGTGTTATTAAGAGGGAGTGGGAGAATAGGTGTGTGGATGAGAGTAGAAGTGGGTGCTGGAGAATAGGGTGGGGTGGGCTGGTTTGGTCGTGGGGTAGAATAGGATTTAGTTTTTTTTTTTAACAAAATAAAGATAGAAATCAGAATTTACAAATGAATGGACGGGATCAGGACCGGGTCTGGGTTTCGGGAACCGGGTCCAGGCTCGGGTCAGGTCAGCAATCAAAAACCGTTATAAATTTTGAAATTAATTTCCAAAGCTCATATATAATAATAATAATAACAGTAATAAATTTATAATAATAATAATAAGTAATAACACAAAACTGGGTTTCACAATCTTCCCTCCTTAGAAAATTTCGTCCTCGAAATTAAAGACAGGGTTAGGGGTTACCTTAAGTCTCAAACAAGTACGGGTACTGCACCCGTAACTCAGGTCTAACAATAAGAATTTCCAAGGCAGTCATGGATGAGACGGTTTAGGGACAAGTTTCATTTATGATATCATCCATGCAGAAAAAGAATACAAAGGCGAACCAAAGTACACGAGGTTGATCAGACCATCATGCACCGGTCCTGATTAGACAATATATTAGTGGGTGCACCCAATAAAATACTGTCATGATCAAGCTTGATAAAAAAATAGCTTGCAAAACTAGGCTAACTTAGCAGCATCAGTCAAGTTTAGAACGAAAAGATAAGAAATAGGAGTTATGTAATGGCACAAAATTTCTGATCTTCTTCTCACCTCTGACTACGCTTGCTACTGGTTTCTCTGGCACTGAAAGGTTGAGTCCAATCTTAAGCTCTGAATTATCCAAAATGTGACTCGGATCCGGAATGTAGCGTCTGAGCTGTTATACGTAGAAGACGTTGTGCACACTCTCAAGATTAGCTGGTAGAGCTAACCGGTACGCTACTTCCGACTCGTCTTAAACTTCAAATGGCCTGGTGTACCTGGCCTCAATCCCCAACTCCGTCAAAACTGATTGTTCCTCTGGTAGGAGAAAACTTCACAAAAATGCTATCTCCTTCTTCAAACTTCACTGGTCGACGACTACTATTAACCCAATGCTTCTGTCTGTCTTGGGCAATCCTGAGCTTGTCTCTGATCATTCTCACCTTCTCTGCTGCATCGGTTACTGTTTTCCATAAATAAATTTACTTTATTTATTTTGTATCTAAGAAAATTACAACTGTAGGAATCTAATCTAGAAGACGATTACTTTATCCCTTGGACGATGCGATAAAAAAAACTCGAACTTTGAAGAACTTGGACAGCAACTGAGAAATCTCTCTGTTCTCTCTGAAATTGACTGTAGTGTCTGAAGAAGATAAAGAAACTCTCTTTTATAGAGTTCAGGATAACTGTCCTTAAGCATACGCTCAGGTAGTTACTTGACGTGTGCATAACTGCAGGGACGCATGGCAAATTCTGATGGAGACACATTAGCGTGCGGTTGAAAGTAGTAGAGCATATTCAGGAGAGATTGATGGCATGAATGCCACGTTGCATAACCTCTGAAGAAGTGGATAACTGAGTGCAGGACACGTGAGAACGTGTGTTAACTGCACGTTGAAAATCATTCTGGACACAACTGCTGTGATACGCTGCCTTAGAAGAAGAGTCATACGCTAGCTTTTGAAGGCACATGTCTTGCATACGCTGACTTGGACAGCGTAGAACCATATAAAGCTGATACGCTCACATTATTGACAGGGAGTCGTATGAAAACTATACGCTCACTTGACAAGGAGTCGTATGGAATCCATACGCTCATTTGGTTGGCAATGAGTCGTAAGGAATCCATACGCTCACTTGGTTGGCAAGGAGTCGTATGGAATCCATACGCTCACTTGGTTGGCAAGGAGTCGTATGTTTGAATAAGTAAACACGTGACATGTTTGAATAAGTAGACACGTGGCCATCATCAATCTTCTTTGATACGCCATATCTTCCAATAACTGACAAAATCTTCTCGAGCGTCGTGACTGCGGATATGATGGCTGACAGACTGTCAAAACTGACAGTAATGATGGCTTTTACATTTATGAGAGATGCTGAGCTGTCCTCGTAAAAGACAAAACCGACTCTTCGAAAACCTATAGGACGGCTAGTCTTCATTGGACAGCTGTCTTTGCACGAAAGACGAAGTGTCAGATTTATCCTTTATTAAATATATGTTGTGCTGTCATCTCAGAAAATAATAAAATATTCACTGAGCGTACGGCCTTTGGATGAGCGTATGGCTATGGCTGAGCGTATAGCCTCGAGCGTATGGCTTTGACTGAGCGTATGACTTTGACTGAGTGTATAGCCTAGAGCGTATGGCTTTGACTGAGTCTTATGTCAGCGTGTCATAATTTTCACACCCTACAAGACCCCCTTCAAAGTTTTCGAACTTTATGAATTTCAAAAGTTCGAAATTACTTTGAACTTTAAAGTGAGAATAAGTCCTGACACGCTGGCATGAGTTTGTTATCTTCCTCAATATCAGTACAAATCTTTAGGGATTTTGTTTAAAGAATATCCGCCGTTTGAACTTCTTCCTTTCTTCTATAAATAGGTCTTCCAAAACCTATTTTATTTCTTTACCACAACTTTTGCTTTCGAGAGAGAAAAGTGCTTTCAGAAACTCAAAATCCTTCTTCCCCTTCTTTGTCTTCGACTCAACCTCCATTAATGGCGCCCAAAGCTGATGCTTCTGCGAAAGAAAAGGGGAAAGCCCCTGAGGAGTCGTCTCATCCTGCCATCGACACTGCCACCACCAAGAAGACGGCCAGTCAGCGTATTTCACGCAGTGAACGGCCATTGAAACCTCTCTATGGTGAGGACGAAGATGATGAACAAATAACTATTCCTTTTTTAGGGCTCTGGTTAGAACAAAACTCAGAAAACGTATCCCTCTTTAGGGTTAATACGTCAGCAAATACGCTTCCCTATTTAGGTTTTAGCCGTATTCCATGTTTTTCGTTTTTACGAAAAATATGTTTGGAGCGTATATCTGTAAGATACGCGTATTTTTGATAGAGATATCAAAATACGCTATCTTAAAAGAATATGCTATGGCAATTTGTCTCATTGAGATACGTTAACTCCTGTGTTAGCGTAATTTTTGATGATCATCTTGTCAACTATACGCTGATACGCTCAAACTGATCATAAACTGAACTTTTAAAATCATTCACTTAAGATAAACTGAGCATATACTGAACCTTGAGTCTGTCATACGCTTAGAAAAACTGAGCGTATGCTGAACCTTGAGTCTGCCATACGCTTAAAGAAAACTGAGCGTATGCTGAACCTTGAGTCTGCCATACGCTTTAGAAAAATTGAGCGTATGCTGAACTTTGAGTCTGCCATACACTTAAAGAAAACTGAGCGTATGCTGAACCTTGAGTCTGCCATACGCTTAAGGAAAACTGAGCGTATGTTGAACCTTGAATCTACCATACGCTTAAGAAAAACTGAGCGTATGCTGAACCTTGAGTCTGCCATACGCTTAGTAAAAATTGAGCATAAGTTGAGCTGTACTCTTAGTAAAACTGAGCGTATGTTGAGCTGTACGCTTAGTAAAAACTGAGCGTATGTTAAACTTTATCCTCTCTTGACGTTGAAGATTTCTAATACTTCATTCTTCATTTGCAGTGGATATTCTAGCTCAGGAGGCAGAATTTGAAGGAAGTGTAGGAAATAACTATAGAAGTGACCTATCACATGTTCGTTTTCCCCAATTCGATGGACCTTCTACAAGAATAGCTCTTTTGACAAATCAGGAAGATGATACTTTGCTGAACTTGATGAGTGGACTGCCATTACAGAGTGTGGATGGTGTTACCCACTTGAAGCCAATATTCCTTTTTGGAGATGCTATTGACATGAACTCCCAGCCTGCTCTCGATAAAGTAGCATATTCTTATCATAGGGATGGTAATGTGAATCAGCCCATGTATCTAACTGGTTTGACAAAAAGCATTAATATAGCTCGTTTATTCCACTCGGGTCAACAAAGACAGATGAAGTGGGATATCACTCCATCCCGACAAGCAAAGGCTGGGTGGATCGGATATCGTCAAGGAAGATTCCGCAGTGGTACTGAACCACATGTCACATCTCTGCGAGGACTGCTACCTGCCACCATCCCTCCTGAGGACTCGGCACTGCTGAATCCAGTCAGAGTCCCAATTTTTGCAAACGAATTTGCTCAACTGAAAAATGCCATATACCCAAAACAGTCTATGAGACTTACCGGCCTAGTGAACCCGAAAAATATTAGATGGACTGCTCTAGTGAGATGGATTCTGCAGAACTTTGGTACACAGTTAAAGGCGATAGGCCTATATGATGCCATTAAGTGTACTGCTTATGGTTTTAAGCCAAACCCGGATCTGTTCTTGGCGTTAGCGGAGAGATATAACTATCGTACCGGCACCTTTATGACCCCAAGGGGCGAGATGGGATTCGCCCTTCATGAAATGGCTTATATTTCTCAGCTACCAACAGCAGATTTACCATATGAAGAATATATCCCTTTTGTTGATGAAATGAATAAGATTTCTGAAGCTAACCCACTGATTCTTTATGTATTTGAAGAATTAATGTGCCATTACAGCATATGTAAAGCTTTTTATAAGGGACAAGGTGGAGAGGGGGACTCCAACTGCTATTCTTCGAAGTGGATGGCTTATTTGTTTCAAGGCCGTACTGACGAAGTTCAAAAGAAGAAAAAGACTGATCAGTATGTTGGTAAATTTAAACCCTTGAGTCAAGCCGAGATTAACAGATTAATCCGGGAGACAAATCATGACGACATTATCGTCGAAGAAGATATAGACACCTACAAAGCCGGTGATAGGTTAGAGACCTATATTAAGCAGGGTGGCCGAGAATTATCTGCTGAAGGTCATCTGGCCGGTTTTATATCTCTCTGGCTAAGAAAGTTTGTAGTACCTGGCACCTGTTCAGCAGACAGAATGCACAGAGGAGTTGTCTTCGCAGCAGTTCGTCTAGTTTTTGGGTATAAAATGGATTTACTGACAGTAATGACCCGCCGTCTGAATGCTGGATTAAGGGCATACACAGACAGAATGTTTGAATTGGCAAGGAAGAGCCTTACATCCTTTTCTCGGGTAGAAATGCCTTTTACATATTTATTTGGATGGCTGCTTCTGCATTTCGAATCTCTCATGAGTGCTGGGATGGCTAGACCAGATGATACCTTTCTGGAAAGGTACAAGCACATACCGAAGTGGAGATATGACACTTTGACCGATTGCAGAACTATATTAAACAGGGGAGAACTATGGAGCTTCACTTGTGTTCCTCCACCTGTTGGTTATGAGAGCATGCCTGGGAAATTGATTGACGGTGTTGGTGCTAATGAGTTGGATGATATCCAACATGAATGGCTAAAGAGAATCAGGCCATCTCATTTAATCTGCCGCCGTGACAATATCACTTATCTAGAGCCATATCTCCCGAGCAGATTTGCTCGGCAATTTGGTTACGATCAGTTGCATGTAGGCAATGCAACGACGTGTTTTGGTTATCAAGGAGGGTTGATTGATGGTGCCAGAGCTTGGCTATATTACATTGGCAAAAGTACAGGGGCTACCTTTTCTATGCCAGATCCGGCCAGCTATCGGAGAGGAGCTAGAATATTGGCGTCCTATGCCAGATTCTATGTATCAGCTAATACTTTTGATAAAAAATTTAGCATCTTAGGCAGAAGCTTTATTCATGTTGAAAAGAGATCAACCAAATCAGCCTTGCCTAGAGATTGTCATGACAAAGAAGATTCTCTGGCCACTGATGAAGTTGATGATGATGTTTTGGAGACTTTCTTCTCTGATGACCTTCATCAACCATTGCATGTACCCATCGGGAGTGCTGAAGAGAGTATATCTATTGATAATACCCCGAAGAGGAAGCGGGGTAAAAGTGCTGCTGGTCCTACTGCAAAAAGAGCTACTCGAGCAGAGACTCGAAGTCGCGGAGGAATTACTATTCCAGGGAATTCTCCTGTGTCTAATCGAGTCAGAGATGTTGATGAAGCAGGTAGTGATCCAATAGACAATTATCCTACTGTTCTATTAACTAAAAGAATAGGAAAGAAAGTGATAGTTTCAAAAACTAAATCCGTGATTTGTCTGGATGCAGAGAGTCCTACCGATCGTGCTATGCGATTGGCTTCAGAAAAACAAGCTGCTTTTGATTTTTCTGTGAAGGCAGAACCTGTTGAAGAAGATATTCCTGAACCTGCTGGATCTTCCATACCTTCTGATATAGGCTCAGTTCCACAAATGACCGATGATGCGCAGGAAATTAGTCAGCCTGCGGTAGAGGCCGAGCATCAGACTGAAACGGCTAATGACTTACTGATTTCGGAAGAATCAGTGAAGGAAGCCACTTCTCTCAATCCAATTGCTGAAGCTTCAGAGAGCGAACAAGTTGACTATGAATCGTCATCTCATTCTTCTGGAGAAGAAGACATGGAGATAGACGATGAATTACCGTCTAAGGCTCCAATTGATGTACTGAAGACCATTGGTCAACACTCAGGGTTGACACCAGAGCCGGAGAGGCATATAGAAGTTCAAGTTCCGAGTACTTCTGGGGCGGGAAGCAGTGAAATAAACCCCGTATCAGAAAGTACTCTGAACAGACTACGAGCCGGGCTGAATGATCCGAAGGAAACTGAATATGAACCAGCTCCAGGTAATATTTTATTCATCAAAGTTTTGTCTTGTCTCTACTTTATTGTCTTTTGGTTTTGATCATGCTTCTTTGATTCCTAACAGCTGTAGGTACTGCACCGGCTATGAGTTCTACTCAAGCCCCACTTGTTCAAACTGATGTGGGTGAGGGGAGTTCACATTTACCGAGTTCTCCAAAAGCACTAACTTCAGCTCCAAGAATAGAGGCTCCTCCTGCTCCTTCCCCTACTATTGCAGCGACTCCCGGTTTTGATACAGGGATAGCAAAGATCATGGGGATGTATTCAGATATTATTTATTCGTATCTGGATACATTCTCAAGACGACTTATGAAGGATGAGACTATGCCCTTTTCGAGTCTTCGAAAAGCGACTAGTTTTCCACTTTCAGCTTTGAGACATGCTGGTTATGGGACCCAGTGTGTCTTTTTTGAACATCTCCTGAATGATTTAGAAGCAAACATCCATAAATATTAGGAGATAAAAAAGGAGGATATTAATTCCCTGACTGCAGCTGAGATTGCTCAATTGGAGAATGAAGCTCAAGCTCAGCACATTGCTCTGACAGAATTTCTCGCTCAGTCTTCCAAAGAGTTAATGGCGAAAGACGAAGAAATAATAAGTACTCGTCAGAATATGGAACGCCTAGAGAAAGATGAAGCGTCAAAAGCTGAAGATCTTAGAAAGCTGAAGGAAGAGCTAGCTCGTATTCAGGAGCAAATTGCCTCTGTGGAAAAAGAACAATCAGATATTGCTACTGATCGTAAATCTGCAACTGAACGCTGTCAAGTTTTACAGCAGGAGCGAGAATTGATGCAAACCAATCAGATTGAAGAGACCAATCGCCGTAGCTCTATTATTGTAGAATATGACCAACGGATGATTGGAGCGGAAACAGCAGAGCGAATCAAGAAAGCTCATGATGAAAAGATGAATAATGTAATCGTTCGTATTCAGGAGATCATTACTCCTCCTAAATAGTTCTTTTACATTTTTTATGTACTGAATTTTTGAAATCCAATTGTAATCAATATTTTGATTCTGATTAAAGAAATGAACATCTTGGCTTGATTTCAATTTTGTGGATAATATTTTTGTAGAAAACATGTTCAGAGATAAATAATACATGACATATTTCAATAATATAGAATATACAAATAAACTTTGCAACTCTATCATGATATTAAACCAAAGATTTTTAGTTTAATACTGATTAGAGAAAACAGAATTCAGATATAAAGATATCTTTAGATTCTATTTTCCATGATCTTTGGATTCGGAAATCAAAAGACGAGATATCATTTTCATAGAATAGAAAATATGATACATACTGAGATAGAAAATTCAGAGGTAATATGGACATGATTTTCTATTCAAGATCTTTATTAAAACCACTGGGGATCTAATAAAACAAAATATCAAATTCTCTGGGAAGATGATACATGGTGGAATATCAGTTTCCTCTGGGGATAACGATATCGAGATAACTTTTGTAAAGAAGAATTAACTTTGATTTCATATTTGCTGGGGAATGATGAAAATATTATACATAATATTTCTTTAAGAATTTGTCATTGATGGGCATCATCGTGACTTTCCCATCCATAGAGGCAAGTTGATATGCTCCGTTAGAGAAGACTTTGTTTATTATGAATGGGCCTTCCTATTTCGCATCAAATTTGCCTTTGCTCATATGTGTCATGGTCATAGGACGTCTGACAGTAAGGACCAGTTCTCCCTTCTGATATGCTCTGACTTTGACTTTCCGGTTAAAAGCTTTTGACATTCGGGCCTGATACAGCTCGATATTTTGTTGAGCATACAATCGTTTTTCATCTAGAGCTTCCAATTCTTGAAGTCGAAGACGATCATTGTTTTCTGTTGTAAGTTCATTGGAGATCGCAATTCTTAGAGAAGGAATCTGGATCTCAAGGGGAAGAACAGCTTCACACCCATATACCAAAGAGAAAGGTGTACATCCAGTCGCATTGCGAACTGTGGTGCGGCAGGCCCATAAACATTCACCAAGCTTCTCGCTCCAGTTGCATTTGTTGGAAGAAACAAACTTTTTCAAGAGTTTGATGATCATTTTATTGAAAGCTTCTGCCAATCCATTCGCTGCTGGATTATATGCTGTAGAAGCTAAATTATTAATCCGATGATCGTCGCAGAATCGAGTAAATTTCTGACTGACGAACTGCGGTCCGTTATCATAGATAATACGCCGAGGAACACCAAATCGATAGATAACATGATGTTTGACGAAGTTGATAACACTAGAAGTTTTAACTTCAGATAACAGGATTGCTTCAGCCCATTTGGAAAAGTAATCGGTTATTGCTAGAATAAACCGATGTCCTCTTGATGATGGTGGGTTGATGGGACCAATGACGTCCATGCCCCAAGCTTCAAAGGGCCATGATGTCGCTGTTGGGTGTAAGAACTCTGACGGTTGATGGATAAAGTCTGCATGAATTTGACAGGCTTTACATTTCCGAGCATATTGAATAGCGTCAGCCACCATCGTGGGCCAATAATAACCCATACGTCGGATACGATCTTGAAGTTTAGGACCTGGTTGATGAGCTCCGCAAACACCATCATGTGCTTCACGGATTATCTGTTGTGCTTCTTCACCAGCAATGCATCGGAGGAGAAGACCGTCGTAAGACCGACGATATAATGTCTTCGTCGTATGATTATAATAGAATCTGAGAGATCTACGCCGAATAGACGCTGCTTCACTCGGATTATCGGAAAGTATGTCATATAATACAAAGTCTAGAAATGGGCGTCTCCAGTCTTCAGTTATGGCTTCTGTTTCATTAGAAAAGACATATTCCATAGTAGAATCGGAAGAAGACGAGAACACTTTGTCAAATTTTAATCCAGTATTAAGGTTGAAAGAATCTTTATGAGGATTATGGGGAAAAGCCAAAGCCAAATTATTCTCAACACAGAATAGTTCTCGGTTATAAACCACTATCACTTGCTGACGTCTGATTGGTATAGCTAATACAGCAGCAAGATTAGCTAAAGCATCAGCTTTTGCATTATAGGCTCGTCGAACATGTTCAATAAAGAAACCTTCAAAAGATGAGGCTATAGAGAGTGCTGCTCGATGATAAGGTATCAAATCCTGATGACGAACTTCATACGTTCCTCTGATCTGATTGATGATAAGCTTGGAGTCTCCATAAACTTCCAAATATTGAATATCTAGATGTTTAGCAAGTTGAAGGCCGATGAGTAATGCATTGTATTCGGCTACATTGTTTGAACATGATTGATCTAGAGAATAAGCCCTTTGAATAGTTAATCCTTCTGGGGATACAAGAACAATCCCAACTCCAGCGACAATATCGCCATTAGGACCTATTCTAGATGCTCCATCAAAGAATAGACGACAGGTAGGAATTTCTTCAGAAACTAGATTTGAATCCAGAACTTCATCAGGAATCTCATCATATAATTTAGAATCTTCTGGAATCGCATGAGCTGCCAGAAAATCAGCAAGAGCCTGTCCTTTAACTGACTTCTGAGGAATATAATGCATATCTTATTGAGCTAACAAGATTCCCCAATTAGCTTGTCTGGAGTTGAGAATACCAGGTTTCTTTATCATAATTCTGATAGGATTCACTCTAGAAATGACGTGAATCGTTTGACCGATAATATAATGTCGCGTTTTCTGAACAGCAAATATTAATGCTAGGCATTCTTTCTCGATTGGAGAATAACGCGGTTCAGCACCTGTCATTGTACGACTGAGATAATAAATAGCCTGTTCATGGCCATCTTTATTTTTCTGGGCAAGTAATGCACCAAGAGAATGATCCATGGCTCGAACATATAGAAGGAATGGTATTCCCGAGACGGGAGGTACCAAAACTGGAGGGTTCATGAGATACTGTTTAATATCGTCAAATACTTTTTGACATTCTTCGTTCCAGACGAAAGATACACCTTTCTTCAAAAGTTTATTGAATGGTCTGCAGCGTCCTGATAAGTTGGAAATGAATCTCCTGATATAAGCAATTCTTCCTTGAAATCCTCGTAGCTCTTTTAAGGTGCGTGGAGGACGCATCTCTTGAATGGATTTGATCTTCTCGGGATCCACGTGTATACCTTTAGCAGTAATGACGAAGCCGAGAAATTTACCACTAGAGACGCCCAGGAAGGACTTAGTAGGGTTCATTTTAAGTTGATGCTGACGCATTAAATCAAAGATAGTCTTCAAATCTTGGATATGATCCTCCTTTCGTCGACTTTTGACTGCAATATCATCAACATAGCATTCGACTATTTTTCGGAGATGTTCGCGGAATATAGTGCTCATTGCTCGCTGATATGTTGCCCCTGCATTCTTGAGACCAAACGGCATCACTGTATAACAGTATGTACCGATCGGCATTCTGAAGGAAGTGTGTTTTTTATCATCTGGAAACATTTTGATCTGGTTGTATCCCGAATACCCGTCCATGAATGACATTCGTTCGAAACCACATGTATTGTCGATCATGACATCTGTAATTGGAAGAGGAAACTCGTCTTTAGGACAAGCTGCATTGAGATCGCGAAAGTCTATACAGACTCGGATCTTGCCAGTCTTTTTAAGGACAGAAACGATGTTAGCCATCCATTCAGGATGTTGTTCCTCTCGAATAAATCCAGAAGCCATAAGCTTGTTGACTTCAGCTTCAATTGCATCCATGATGTCTGGACGAAATCATCGCTGTTGTTGTTTGACTGGTCTAGCATTTGGCATGATATTGAGTTTGTGCATTGCAATCTTTGGATCTAGTCCTGGCATATCCTCATAACTCCAGGCAAAGACATCGATATAATCATGAATAAGCTTGATCATTTCTTGCTTATCTGTTTCTGAAAGACTTTCACTGATGAATATTGGTTTAGGAGACCCTTCTTCACCAACATCAATTTGGATCAGTTTATCTTCAGTAGGAGGTTCCCTCTGCTCGAACCTGAATTCCCATTGATTATCTAATCTTTAAGCCCATTGTTCTGATTCAGGTGATATTTCAAAATCATCCTCATCTTCATCATTTTCTTGCGGGCCACCAACGGAGACCATATTGATGGATAAAATAGAGCGATGGAGATCGCCAATACTCGTGTCAGAATCCCAAGAGAGGGAATCAGAAGACTCAGATCGTTCGTCTTTATCGGATTTTGAATCTTCATGGACGATGTTGATAAAGGAGGTAGGAGCAATGTAACCTAAACCACATTTTGTCCTTCCGTATTTTAATGGAGGAATTCGAACAGGCATTCTTCTTCCTTTTCTATTATTGAGACTGGTTCTAAAGTCATAACCCATATTCTTGATGATATTTTTAGATTGCTGACTGTAGCGACGCAGTTGTAACCTTCCAGTATCGTCGTTTGTGTCATCTTCTTCCCAGTTAGGAGGATTCTGGGGTCCTTTATAAAAGAAGATTGGATTTTCTCCCTTCTTTCTAGCAGGGACCACGAAGTATAATTTTTGTATGGATTCCAATGATACGTCTGTATGAAGAGTTTGAACAACCCCTATAGTTAGTGACTCTAAGCTATCTAGCAATTGTAAATAACTTTGTACATGATTACAGACATCAATATACTGCAAAGGAGATGCTTCATTAATATTAGATACTGTATTTACAACAGAAGGCTGAGCCTTATCAGACTTAGTCAAATTAATGAAAAAGGGGAAGAGGAAGAGTGATCAGAAGTTTTGTTTCGATTAAGATCGATAACAAAAGGCTCAGAAGAGGTGAGCTCCCTTGAAGAAGATTGTGGATAAGTAGTACGTCCACTGACTGGAATGACTAGAGTATCTGGTCTAGCCTGAGAAGGTGGAGGGGGAGTGGTACGTCCACTGACAGGAATTATCAGTGAACTTTATGGAGCTTGGGAAGACAACACAGTAGTACGTCCACTGACAGAAATTATCAGTGAGCCTTGTGGAGCCTGGGCAGGTGATGAAGTAGTACGTCCACTGACAGAAATTACCAGTGAGCCTTCTTCGGATGATTGAACAGACTGCGGAGGAGTGATACGCCCTTTTACAGGAATAACAAAAGTGCCAACTTTTGCTATCTCATCATCATTATCCATAGCTTGTAAGACTTTTGAGTATTCATCTTTGTACATGCGAGCATCATTGAAGTAAGCTTCAACTCCTTTGAATGGATAGAGATCTGCAACCTCCTTTTGAACTTCTCCATTATCATCAACATATTTGAAGCACTGATGAAGAATCGAAGGAACGACATTATGTTCATGCAAGAATGGTCTCCCCAATAGAGCATTGTATGAGCAACCATGATTGTCGATGATGTAAAAAGTAACTTTAGTGCGAAGATCGCCGATTTGAAATTTGAGGCAAATCTTGCCCAAAGGCTCACTTTTTCCTTGATTGAATCCCAAGATGGTAGTGATAGTGCTGGAAAGACTATGCACAGGTATCTTCAGTGCATCTAGCATAGCTTTTGGCATAATACTGAGAGCGGATTCTGGATCAATCAGGAGACGATCAACCTTCATAGAATCAATATATCCTGTATGATATAAAGGACGGTCATGTCGATTATCCTCTAGCAGCATATCGTCCTGCGTAAAGGTAATGTCTGGAATAAATTCCAATACATTATGGCAATGAGAAACAGATTCTGTTTCCAATTTCTTGAGAAGAGTTAGGCAGGTTTCTGCTTGCAGCAGTGCTTCACTTAGAGTTTCTCGAGTCTCTTTAGAGAGGCGTAAGAGCTCGAAGATTGATAATTTAGCTGGGGTATTGGCTAGTTGAGCCAATATATCAAAATTATAAGGCTTTTCAAGTCCTGTAGGAGATGACTTCTTCAATGGTTTGTCGAAGCGGACTTGTTGTTTGCCTTTGTCAGCTGCTGTTGGTTTAGAAGGAACTGTCTCAACAGGAACATTTAAAGGCTCTTCAGTAGAGACTGGTGTTGGAGCTGTAACCGGAGGGACATCAGAAGTTTCTTCAGGAATTTCAGCATAATCTTTCAGATATATTTTTCCTAACCGAGTTCCAGCATGAACTTCAACTTCAGATTCTGGTTCAGGGTCTATGGAAACCATGTGGCAATTCTTTATCTTGCTCTTGGTTCTTTCATGTTTGATGAGAGCTTTATTCCAGAAACCAAGGCCAACACGAGATTGATTATGCGTCATAGTGATGGCTAAAGGTGCTCGGAGTCCTTTGCCTGAGTTCAAACCAGGAGCAGTGGCTAGATCATAACCCATCTTCGCCATCAATTTACGAGATTGTGAACTGTATAGATGAAAAGCAGGCTTGTACCTATCTTCAAATTGAGGTACAGATTTTATCTCCGTAGGGAGTGAATTTCTTGCCAAGATGAAAGTAGAGGTTAGGTAAAAATCGGGTGTGAAACTAGAAGTCACATTGCATGACTTAATCTTCCCGAGCTTCTTTTTAGATGAGAGAATCTTCCGAGGAGAAGAGGAAGACGTTTCGAACTCCGTCATTAAATCCGGGTGAATCCACATGATCTCTCCCTTCTTAGTTGTGACAGGAACAAGTCCGTCATTCTGTGCTGGTGGGATGTTTACAACTTCGAGAGTTGCTTTGGGGATAGGAACAATCCCACTTTCTACCATTAAGGGAGGGAAGTCACCGAACTGCATTGTAATTACATTTGTTGTGACTGTTTTGTCTTTGGGTGTTAGTGTCACAGCTCCTGATTTAATCATCTCTTGAATCTTCCCTTTTAATACATAGCAAGATCGGATTGTATGACCCAGCATTCTATGATATGGACAGTATTTCGGATGATCTGTCTTATTGGCTTCATCAGGCTTTTTAATTTTTGGCAATTGAATCTTATTACCTTTGAGCAAGCATTCAAAGATACCCTGAACATCGTCATCGTCAAAAGAATATTCTTCCTTCGGCCGAGGAGGTCTCTGTTGTTGATTTGTTGGAGCTGGAGTAGCTTGGGTAGTCTTTACCTCTTGACTACTGCTTTGGAGATTGACTTCAAGAGCTTATTTCCCTTTGCGATTGTTGGGTCGAGTACTATTGCTAGCACTCTGATTTGATTCCTTGGGAGCCATTTGTACCCCCAGACCTTTGAAGGTCTCAGCACTGA
This sequence comes from Iris pallida, assembly GCA_029216955.1. NCBI lineage: Eukaryota > Viridiplantae > Streptophyta > Magnoliopsida > Asparagales > Iridaceae > Iris > Iris pallida. The sequence goes on along the minus strand of JANAVB010029617.1, from coordinate 10,125,667 downwards.
CTTCAGCAGCCTTGGCACTGACAATGAAAGAAGGCCAATCTTGGAACTGAGTGGACCCTGTCCATATGCTGATAATTGGTAAGAGATTCGACTTGCAAGTGTCGATAGTAACAGCATCGGGAGTTCCGAGAGGCATTTTGAGGGCTTTTCTTCTGAATCTTTCAATGAAGTCCTCGGTGGTTTCGTTATTTTTCTGTTTAATTCTTATGAGGGCTGACATGGTCATGTCATTGTGCCCTTCATAGAACCGTTCAAGAAATATTTGCTTGAAACCGGCAAATGAAGTAATGCACCCATCAGGAAGACTTCTATACCATTCATAAGCCGTTCCTTTGAGACACCCAACAAACACCCGAGTAAGGAGGGCGTCACTTGGTTGCAGTTGATCAGTCATTACTTCAAAGTGATTAATGAATTGACTTGGGGAGGTTGTCCCATCAAAGAAAGAGATAGTCGGAGGCTTGTATTTAGGAGGATATGATACTTGCTTCCATTCTATCGGGTAAGGTTGCTTGATACCTAACCTTTGTAAGCCATCCTTCTGTTTGAATGCTTCAAATTGAGTTCGGAGATTCCTTAACTCTTCAGTAACAATTCCAGAAGATTTGGGAGTTGTAACTTGTTGAGTGTAATTGGGAGGAGGGACTGCAGCATATGTACCACCCCCAGCTCCAGACTGACTTGGAGTGGGTTGTACAGGAACATTGGATTGTACCCCCGAAATAGTAGAGGGTTCCGGGTTTGGAACAATAGGAGTATTTAATACAACTGGAGGAGCTGTCCGTTGGACTTGCTGAGTTTGATGTTGAGCTTGCATAAGAGTGTGCATAGCATTCAATGTATCTGCCATAGCTCGCAACTGTTGTTCTAAGGAAGAAATCATTTGTTCATGAGCTTCGGTGCTAGTTGAAGGTTCATAATTGCCCTCTGCCATGAAAGTAGTAATCATTCGAGGAATAGATGATGAAACAGTCTGTTCTGAATCATCACTGTGTGAATCAGTATCTTTCCCGAGGCTATTTACGGGAGTCAATACTGAAAAGTTGGATTCTCCAAGGAAGTCCTCTGTGATCTCCGGATTATCACTTGGATGAGAAGAAGAAGAGATCCTGGCCAAGGCTCCGGTCCTGGATCGGGTGTCGAGATAAACACCATCTTCAGAATTTGATATAGCATCAGATCGTAGGCTACCCCTAATATTTCTGGAGGTCATGTTGACAGAAGCATAAAGCGGTTCATCATCATCCAATATTGGTTCATATTGAATCCGTTCGAAAACAGATTGTCTTTTTGGTGAACAACAACATTGAATTACAACTCGAGGTTGGAAGTTGCAACCATGCTTTTCATGGCAAATATGAGCAATATCATAGCCTGATGGAGTGTCAATTCTCCGTTTATTTTGCAAATATTCCTGGAGATCTGTAGGAACAGATTGGGAAGTTCTTGAAGATAGTTTCTGTGTAGAAACTTGTCTTTTGTTCTTCTGTCTTCTCGGTTCTTGAGTGTATAAAGACTGATTAATTTGAGCCACATAATTTTTGGCATATTCTGTATCAGGGTCTAATATACTTGTCTCAGTGGAATCGAGACGATTCTGATTAAGCTTGTTACGAAGATCCGTAGGAGATCTGACTTTGATATCAGTCTTGGATACTTGTAATTTGCCTTTCTCAGATCGAGAAATTTTGAGAGAAGGAAGATGAGTATTATTCCGACTGGGAGTCGGTAATAATCCATCTTTAGAGGAATTAGCCAAAAGGCGTTTTCCTTTGTTTGATCTAGTAAGAGTACTAGTCAAATTAACTCCAGAGGTAAAGACCTTAGGAGTAGAGGAGTTGATTAAAGAGTCTTTCTCCTTGGTTGGCACAAGATGTGCAAGTTGAGAGGGAATCATTTGTATGTTCTGTGGAAGAGAACCCCCAGCTTGATTTTGAGAAACAGTCAAAGGACTGTATCTGTTAGCATACGCTGACTTCAGTTTGGACTTCTGGTCATACGCTGCCTTTTTATTAGCATACGCTGGCTTTGGCTTAGCGTACACTGCCTGATGTTGGCTTTTGTACGCTGTCTTTGCCGTACGCTGCCCTTTGAATGCCATACGCACAGAGTCATCAATGGCTAAAGAGCCGACAGCTGTCGTAAGAGTAGAGGGAGAAGGGACTTTGACATGTCCAGAGATGGTTTTCCTTGTACACGCTGACTTGGTTAAAGAACCAACTTTGTCTGCGTGACTAGGAGAAGCCACTGTTGCCGTGTTCAGGGAAGCCAAAGTGTGCTTCGTGGAAGTTGAAGACATGTTCTTGTCAGCGTGAGAAGTGACAGAAGCGTCTCGGGCTGTTGAAGAAGACTTAGGGACATAGACAGAGTGTCCCTTCTTCTTGGCAGCAGGAAGAGCGGAGGAAGCAGTTCGGCCCTCCTTCGCCTTCAGCATTTCTTCATAAGCAGATTGGTCGAATTGTACGACCATCGTCTTCTTCGTTGAGCCGATCGACGAAGTATCGCATTGAGTTGTTGCTATCTCGTTGGAGGAGACAGCTTTCCCCAGCAGAGTCACCAATTTGTTTTTCATAAATAAATTCACTTTATTTATTTTGTATCTGAGAAAATTACAACTGTAGGAATCTAATCTAGAAGACGATTACTTTATCCCTTGGACGATGCGATGAAGAAAACTCGAACTTTGAAGAACTTGGACAGCAACTGGGCAATCTCTCTGTTCTCTCTGAAATTGACTGTAGTGTCTGAAGAAGATGAAGAAACTCTCTTTTATAGAGTTCAGGATAACTGTCCTTAAGCATACGCTCAGGTAGTTACTTGATGTGTGCATAACTGCAGGGACGCGTGGCAAATTCTGATGGAGACACATTAGCGTGCGGTTGAAAGTAGTGGAGCATATTCAGGAGAGATTGATGGCATGAATGCCACGTTGCATAACTTCTGAAGAAGTGGATAACTGAGTGCAGGACACGTGAGAACGTGTGTTAACTGCACGTTGAAAATCATTCTGGATACAACTGCTGTGATACGCTGCCTTAGAAGAAGAGTCATACGCTAGCTTTTGAAGGCACATGCCTTGCATACGCTGACTTGGACAGCATAGAACCATATAAAGCTGATGCGCTCACATTATTGACAGGGAGTCATATGGAAACTATACGCTCACTTGACAAGGAGTCGTATGGAATCCATACGCTCATTTGGTTGGCAAGGAGTCGTATGGAATCCATACGCTCACTTGGTTGGCAAGGAGTCGTATGGAATCCATACGCTCACTTGGTTGGCAAGGAGTCGTATGTTTGAATAAGTAAACACGTGACATGTTTGAATAAGTAGACACGTGGCCATCATCAATCTTCTTTGATACGCCATATCTTCCAATAACTGACAAAATCTTCTCGAGCGTCGTGACTGCGGATATGATGGCTGACAGACTGTCAAAACTGACAGTAATGATGGCTTTTACATTTATGCGAGATGCTGAGCTGTCCTCGTAAAAGACAAAACCGACTCTTCGAAAACCTATAGGACGGCTAGTCTTCATTGGACAGCTGTCTTTGCACGAAAGACGAAGTGTCAGATTCATCCTTTATTAAATACATGCTGTACTGTCATCTCAGAAAATAATAAAATATTCACTGAGCGTACGGCCTTTGGATGAGCGTATGGCTATGGCTGAGCGTATAGCCTCGAGCGTATGGCTTTGACTGAGCGTATGACTTTGACTGAGTGTATAGCCTAGAGCGTATGGCTTTGACTGAGTCTCATGTCAGCGTGTCATAATTTTCACACCCTACAGTTACCTTCTCAGGTCCAAGCAACGCTCGTTTTTCGACGTCGTCCCAAGCAAATGGAGTGCGGCAACGACGTCCATAGAGTGCCTCGAACGGTGTCATACCGATACTAGCTTGGTAGCTGCTGTTGTAGGAGAATTCTACCAAGTACAAATGGTCTTCCTAAGACCCTCCAAATTCCAAGACGCAGAATCTCCGCATGTCTTCTAGCGTCTATATTGTTCTCTCTGATTGCCTGTCAGTCTGGGGTGGTAGGCGGCGCTGAACTTCAGTTGTGTTCCCAAACTGTCATGCAAACTCTTCCAAAAGTGAGAGGTAAATCTAGTATCTCTGTCAGATACGATACTTATCGGAACTCCATGAATCCGGTAGATGTTCCGTATGTACAGTGCTGCCAACTTCTCGGTAGATAGACCAACCTTGAAGGGGATAAAGTGAGCTGACTTCGTCAGTCGGTCCACGATAACCCAAATGGCATCATTCCCTCCTTGGGATCGAGGCAGTCCCGATACAAAATTCATTGTTATATGCTCCCATCTCCACTCCGAAATGTCAAGCGGCTGCAATAGTCCTGCTGGTCTCTGTCTGCAAGCCTTTACTGGTTGACAAATTAAATATCTAGCAACATACCTGGCCACGTCTTTCTTCATTCCAAACCACCAAGCAATGGTACGCATATCCCGATACATTTTGTTGGCTCCAGGATGTATGGAATACTGTGACTGGTGCGTTTCTTGCATCAGCTCGTTCCTCAGTTCGCCAGTTGGTACACAAAGCCTCGTACCATTCTTCAGCGCTCCGTCACTGGCGATTGAGAATCCTTCAAGTGTTTCTGCCAGCACTTGCTCTCTAAGTTTGCAAAGTGTCTCGTCTTGAAACTGCGTCTCCTTGATTTTGTCCATCAGACTCGAGCTCACTTGCAAATGGATCAGCGTCCAGCTCCTTCTTTGCCTCATGTTCAGCTCCTTCTAAGTGAAATCATACTTGTGGTCTGTAAATATTTCTACTCTCTCTCCATAAAGGTAATGCTTCCATAACTTCAATGCAAATATCACCGCTGTAAGCTCCCAATCATGTGTGGGATAGTTCTTCTCATGAGTCCGTAATTGCCTAGATGCATAAGCAATCACTTTTCCATGTTATTGAAGAACGCAACCCAGTCCTTTACCTGAGGCATCACTATAGATTGAGAAACCACCAGTTCCTGCGGGTAGCACTAGGATTGGTGCAGTAGTAAGTCTCTTCTTTAGCTCCTCGAATGATGTCTAGCAATCTTTCGTCCAGATGAACTCTTCATTCTTCCGAGTGAGCTTCGTCATCGACTGAGCAATTCTGGCAAAACCCTTCACGAACTTCCGGTAGTAACCAGCCAAGCCCAAAAACTCCTGATTCAGCAACTGAGCTTGGGGTAGACCACTTCTCAACAGCGGCTATCCTTTTCGGATCCACCGAAATTTCTTCTCCTGTGACAACATGGCCAAGAAAATCCACCTTGTCTGGAAAGAAATCACACTTGGAAAGCTTACCATACAGCTTCTCCTTCCTCAAAGTTTCCAGAACTTTACTGAGGTGCTCTTCGTGCTCCTCTTCCGTCTTTGAATAGATCAGAATGTCATCGATGAAGACAACGACAATTGATCTAGGTATTCATGGAAAACCTTGTTCATAAGGTTCATGAACACCGTAGGAGCATTCGTCAGTCCAAACGGCATGACCAAGAATTCAAACTGCCCATACTTGGTGTTGAATGTTGTCTTGGGAATATCTTTCTTCCTGACCCTGATCTGGTGGTAGCCAGATCTAAGATCAATCTTCGAAAACACCTTGGCTCCGCTCAATTGATCAAATAGGTCATCGATCCGGGGTAGAGGGTACTTGTTCTTGATGGTGATATTGTTCAGCGCCCGGTAGTCGATGCACATCCGTACTGTTTCGTCCTTCTTGTGCACTAACAAGACATACGCTCCCTAGGATGAAGTTCTATCCTGGATAAATCCTAGAGCCTTCATTGATCTGGTCCTTCATCTTCTTGGCCTCCTTCGAGTTGACTCTATAGTGTCCCTTTGAAATAGGGGAGAGCCGGGGACTAGGTCAATAGTGAACTCTATGTCTAGATCTGGGGTAAGCCGGGAAGACTATCAGGGAAAACATCTACCATAAAGGTGTAACTAAGAAGTTTATTCATGTGGAGAATTACAGCAAAAACTCTTATGATTGATCTAAGGACATCCTGTTACAACTTCTTATGAAAATAAATAATGCTATTCAGCAGTCCTAGGTACTAATCTTCATGGTTCTGGCTCTTGCATGAGCAGTCGCCAACTGCTTCCTCTTCTATGAACCTCGAGTCTGCATCATGCCTTATAGTAGGTGTCACGCCCCGATCCCGGAGGATCGAAAACTAGCCACTGGGCGTGATGCCGTACAAGTCTAGATTGCACTTGTACAAGGCAAAACCATTACAGTTCCTGGTAATTCTCAGAAAACATCGACAATGCAGCAGAACTAAGCAGATAACTTGAAGTCACACAATTTATATAGAAATGTATCTCTTTATTGATAATCAAAATGGATTACAAGACTTGCAGCGGAATACAGAGTTTACAACTGTTTACAAGACTTTTGAATAGCCAACTGAATGTATACACTTGCCCTCTAGGCTACAAATGAATATACCGACTTCTTTACAATGAACTTGCCAATATGGCTACAATCTCACTGGTATGACTGAGTTCCCATGTTCCATACATTATGTCCCGTATAGCAGAAGACATCGTCTTGCAAGAGGTGCTTCTGCACACCCATCCGATTCATCGATGCCAAGCACTGATTCACAGGATTTCCCCCAAGCAAACACCTGTAATATTGCCCACAACGTGGGTCAGTACATCATCAATGTACTGGCGAGCGGTGCTGGCCCAACTCACCTAAGAAGACAGCACTAAGTAATCATGTTATAGAACATTATTAACAGTGATCTTTCTTGTTGCCTTAGGGTCAATTTCATGTTATAGCCGACAAGAAGTAAAGCATGCAAATCTCATAGCCAACATAATTTAAAGCATGCAGTTATCACCCTTTGGTGATTCTTACCCACGGTCGTATAGCCATCCATGTACAATTATAATACTTACTCTGCCTGCACAATACATTGTTAGGATCAATATCATGATTCAATATGATTATCACCGTTCAGGTGAATTCTTACCAAAGCAGACGTCCTTCCCTGTATTTGAGTAATAACTTACTCTGCCTGCATAAGACATCATTAGCACCTGACCTATCTATATGAAGGTCACTGGCGACACGCCATCCTGGACCGTCTTACAGATATACAGCGCCCTTGCAGTGCAGGTAGCTAGCCCCACTGCAAGTCCTGTATACCGTGCTAGTACATCAGCACTGCCACTACTTCGGCACTGGTTTCCCCTAGGACGAACCGGGTTCCATGGCCCAGGAATACCGTTCGAGAAACCACCTTGTCGACAAGTTGTCCATGACCATGCAACTATATGCAACTTATCTAAGAAGAAAACATATAATGCATGATAAGGAAAACTAAGCAAAAACCATCATTCTCATCCATCTTGCCATCTAGCCATCTTGCCTTGAGCCAACGCTCATATTATCACCTGCCCATCCAGGGTCTTAGCATAATCAACATTCTACATCGGCGACGGGATAATAGAATGTTGTTACCCAAAGCCTTGCCACATCTTTCCAACCAACTCAATGAACTCACCGCCCAGTTCCTGGGACTTAGCATCTGTTAAGCAAACATTCATTCGAATGCAAAGCAAGCATACTCACTGCCCAGTTCTTGGGTCTTAACATCTGTTTGCCAACTATTCGTTGAGCCAAAGCTCGATATACTTACCGCCCAAATATTTGGGACTTGCCTTCACCTGTCATGCAATTCATCGCAACATCGCACAAGCATACATTTCATTTAGCCACAACAGTTTACGTTCAGGTGATTAATTATCTTTCATTATCTTTCCAAATTCCATGCAAGGTGTTATTGAGCAACACAATAAGAAACATAGCAAACTCATCCTTATTTTAAGCGTGAAGCTAAAGGATCTTTGAAGGGTTCAACACTACTCACATTCATAGGACGATTCCCGCCACGATCGCATAGACTTCCAAGCGATCCTTCACATATTCCCAAGTCCAACAAGGCTTCATCGAACCAACCATCCATCATAAGGCATCTTGCGGGTCGGGGCACTACAATATATACCACCCAGAAAAAGTTTCGTCCTCGAAACTTAAAACAGAACTCATCCCCAAACTTCAACCAACTTTTCATGAAAATTCTCAACGATCAACTTGCACCATTTAAATATTTCTCCGCAATCTCTCGATTGATTTCCAATAATGTTCCGTCTCGTTACAGCATCCCAATTAATTTAGCATAGTTTACCATCTTTGATCTTTCCTCCAACACTCGTGCAAATCCTTAGCACATAATAATCCTTCCCGTGGCTTCGTTTGAATTCAGCATATCACTTAGTTGGAATCATACACATATTTTAGGCGTCCCCGAAATACATGCACTTCAGCCAAGTTTAGTGATAGAGAAAACGAACGAGCTACGGTCTAACTTCTCTTCCGAACATCAGTAATTCCTTTCGAGCATCTTGTATAATCCCACTTGTTTTATTCAATATCCCAACCAACTGATAACACAATAGATGTTGCCAATTCCAACTCGATAAATATTCCTCAATCGATACCAACGTTTTCCAAAGTATTCAGACTTAGATGTATCAAGTATTCCTTTCAAGTTCATTGTCATCCATGCCACCAAAATTGATAAATCCTATTGCCATATTTTATTTCGATACCCTGATTCTCGTTGATTAAATCTTGTACTCATCATCGTTCGCATCCATACACTTTGTTTGCAACTTGTAAATTTCTCGATCATGATCCATCTTCCAAGTTGTACCATTCATCAAATTGTACCACAATTCCACTCTAGCAACTTTTCTTGCTGTACTCCAACATTTTCTCGTATTGATCAAGCCAACATATTTATCCTCTCGCATAGTCAACTATCATATTCCAGCAACATTAATCTCGAGGGTCATTCCTATTCACATTCGCCGATCTCGACTACATGCACTGTCCAATTCCGTCATTACACTTATCCTTAATCTTGATCCGGTCAATGAAATTATTCCAACTATCTCAAAGTACTACCAACAATTTTCGCAGCTCAATATCAATCAACCAATCCAACCAGTTCTAACAATTTCCAGCAATCTAACAAAGGCAACCAAATTTCAAAACCAACATGATCCGTCATCCCATCCAACATTATAACATCAATTTTCCCAAATATCCATTCCATTCCAAAGCCTACTTTCCAACACATCTTATTCAGTCCAACTATACTCATGCAACATCAATAGGGACATCCTATGGTTTTCCAACAGTCAACTTAGCATACAGTCAAGTCTCTACGGTCAGCTAATCTAAGCTAAACCAGACGAATCATTCAGCTAACTCATATGAGGTGTATAGCTATTAGGGACAAACTTATCTCTTATCTTAGAGGCAACCAATCTCATCATAGGGCAACTCTATGGTCTGACCAACTTAGGGACATGGGACACCACCCCAATCTTATGAACTTATTCCCAACACGGACAACTGAAGAACATAGCCAACCAATCTGAGACTTAAACAACCAACAATATTCTAGGCAACCAACCGACACTCTAGGCACTAGCCAGCAATCTAGGGTCAAGTCTTTCTACCCGTACTCATACTCGAGTCATACCCAACGAAGTCTCATTCTAGACTTACCCGCAACCGACAAAGTCTATCCGACAATTCTATCCAGCAATTCTATGGGCCAATCTCGAAGCTATCATATAAAATTCCTCAATCGAGTATCCAAGATTTTAATTTTTCAACTTGCATAGACATAGTATCTGTTCGATCCAACTTTGTATCCTCATATCGTACTCAAATTGTCTATTCAATCGGTTCAACTATTCTGAATCATCATCCGACATTGTTATTTCAATACTTTATCACTTATGATCTCTTCCTACGGTCTCTTCGCGACATAATCGTTTCCCACATTCTTAGATCATCGATACGGTCCGTACTCTTTTAACCAACAAAAATAAGGCAACTATAATCATATTTCTTCCGAGGCATCATTTATAAATTTTCTAACACCAACACGGTCATCTCTTAGCAATTCACGTTAACCACCAATATTAGTTTTGTATCATCTCCTTCTGATTCCATAGGAAGATTTACTATTCATGCACCAATCCAATCTCTATAGCACCAATCATCTCGCATCATATATCGGTCATCTTAGTGGACATGACATAACTCATCGGCTAAGTCATAATCCAACAATCTATATTCCACCCAACTTGTTATTCATGTGACAACATCATCTATTGACAGGGTTTATTACATATCGCTGCACCTCGATACTTATTTGTATTCCAGCCATTAGTCAAGGGTCATAACTTGTTAATTCGGGACGTCAATTTTCTTCAAGCACACTGCACCACGTGCTAAGATCATCTATTCCACAAGCCCATTCTCTAACTTTTCGGTCGTCGATACAACTCTCTGTATCTTCTAAATCATTCGCAACATCCCGATAAGCGTCTAACATTACCATCAGTTCTATCGATATCCAACATGCAATTTCTTTAACTCAATTCCAACATCGTTCAATATTCGGTCCATAGTTATTCCCGCAAAATCATTCGATAGCAACACCACACTATCGTTACTAAGCCTACCATCCTTCTTACCCAACTGATTCAAGTCTTCGCCTGAATCTGAAATTTGTTTCATTCCCAACCAAGCCATTCATTATATTCTCAATTCTCTTATTACCCAACATAATGCTAACCGACAAGGTCTAGCGATGGTTCACCCGAACACATCAAAATCTCACAATGGGTCATCCAACTTAATCATCAAGGGACATTCCTAGCCAACATGTATCAATCGTAAGCTCAGCTACGATTCGATACCACCCAATATTATAGGTAAAGCAATCACAAACTCATAAACACATTAAGGGTCAAGGGACATCTTATCACGACAAGGGTATATGCAATATACCACCCAGAACTCAAGCCATTCCAACACAATATTCCTTCGCATCAAACCAACGTCCAACATGGACAAACCATCCCGATAGTGGTTATGCTGACCACAAATACCGACTCAAAATTCTGTCGATTCCCATTCACTGAAATCCATGCACATTCTGTTCCAACATACCAAGCCATTACCCACGGTCGATTGCTGCATAACAATCGACTCAAAGAATCCCACACATAAGACATCCAGCATACATCACAAACTTTTTATCGCATCGCATCATTGTTATCGGGTCGGGGCACTACAGTAGGAGGCAAGGTCTGCTGGATAGGAAGAGCCCCTAGGTTGTGGCCTAACAGGTGTTGCTGGGATATGTGCTCTGGTTTGATGGAAAGATAAGGGGCAGTCCTTTACCCAATGTTCAGCAGATCCACATGCCAAACATTGTCCCAATCTCTTGCGACAACTAACGGCCTGATGTCCAGGCCTCTTGCAGTAGTCACAAGCCAAAAGCCTCTTACGACGAGACTGCCGGAAAGTAGAGTACTTGATAGGGCCCAAATATCTTCTATATTCAGGGGTATCCCTCCTAGGACGAGATTCCGCTCCAACTTGGTTGGAGATAGCTAAGGCTACATCATTGACGTTCTTCATGTCTTCTCTCGTGATATTCATCTGTTCCTGCTGGGCTTCATCTTGAGCTTTCTGGAACTCCAGGATTTCTTGAAATAGGGCAACCATTTGGGAGGTGTTTGCTGGTACTGGTGGAGCAACAGGAATGGATACTCCACCAAGGAAATACAACTCAGTTTGAGAAAAGGTAGGAATCGCCAGTGTAGTGAAAACTTCACTGGATGCATCATGGGGACGGTCAATCAGCCGCGAGGGAATAAACCTTGGACTTGGTTGAGGAGATGGGGTATGATCCGTAGATGATACCTCATCGCCAGCAGGATTGGTCTTTTCCTTGGTTATATTCTGGAAGGTTTAGGGTGCAAACATAAGTAAGGTATCCTACCAGTCTATAATCAAACAAAAATATTTATTTATATATAATTCGGACCTATGTTGTGACAAATCAATGTTCTAGTGTTCTAATTATTTCTAGGTATGTTTTCCTAAGTTGTTGTTCTGACCTGCATGGGCCACCACTAAAAATATGTCACGACCCGATTCCAAATAATTGGGTCGAACCAGATCATGCCCAGCCTGCACCGTTGTTGAGACGGCGGCAGTAAGCTGTTCCATTAGCAGGTAACCATAACAACAGCATCTATATTTGTCACAACTTAATGATCGGAAATTGAAAACTTTATTGAACATTTGAAATAAATACAACTGGAATTTAAAAGTACTGAAATAAATCCTGAATTCAAATAAACAGATTTTCAAATGAAACAATAAAACTGGAAAGGAAAATCTATCTAAGCATTCGACTCATCGGCCTCGGTCCCTGTGTCCTCCAAAGGGAACTCTGGCAGCACTACGGGGTATAGAACAGGGTCGTAGTAGCTACTGATTAACAGCTCAGCATCCTCATAATCCTCTAAAAATGTTATCTCCAGTCAGGAGGGAGCAAAGTACAATTCATGCTAATTTGACAGTTAAAATAATAATAGAATCATGCACTTTTAAACAATTTAGAAATGAACAGTTTTCTAACAGTAAAACAGTGTGATTTGAATATGCAATGAATATGACCGGCTTGGGTTTGTTACAGTTCAGATACAGCTTATCCCCGTGCGTATGAGGGGTAAGCTAGTACAGTTCTTAGTTACAGTGGATGTGGTCATAAACATTACTCTATTCCCCCAGTACCCAACAGTCAATCAGTCAGTGCTCTCAGAAAGAGTTTCGTGTTGCATCGTGGTTTAAACTTGCAGTAAAGCGATTATTAAAATAACTGTAAACTAACACAAACTGTACTTGCCTCAATATGGACTGGACTGGAAAGATTGAAGACTTCGAGATGGAAAATTAGGATCGTCCTCGAATTCCTACATTCGAGAAATTGACTCAGAATCCAGGGTTACCATGCTAACTATACTAGTTGAAATCTCTAATTGTGTCCTAATCAATTTTAAATCTTTATTTATTAAACACGAACAAAAATGCGATTATTGGTGCGTTGAATTAATAACGAGGGAAAGATCGTTTAAACTTTGTATTTTGGAAAAACTCGTAGTTTCCAATTTAATTGATTAAAACTTTGTATTTTCGTATTTATACATATAAAACTAAATTTCTTATTTTAATGAGAAATACATGATCGTTGTTTTAATATTAAAACTTGTAATTTTAATGTGAGAAAACTTTATTAATTTTTATATGAAAATAATTATTATTAGATTTACGCATATGCTAAAAGAACTCGCAAAACCAAAAAACAGCAGAAAATCCTACGCTACCAAAATACAAGTCACATAACCAACAACCAGCTGGGCTTATGCCCATTACAATTTATTAAAATAAGACGAAATGGTCGTTAGTTCTAAAACTTTCTATAATTTAATTATGAGTAAATTAAATAATAATAAATTAAATTAAATATTTAATGAGTCTCAGATATGGTCCAATCGTCATATAGGCTAATGCCTCAACGTCCGGGCGAAGCCGGTTTCGTTTGCACTTAGCCGGGGCCCATTGACCGATACGGTCGTCGCCTAAAATCCAAAATATTAATATTTTTCCGAAAACCATTTTAAAATCATTTTTAAAATATAATTAGATTTTACGAAAAATTCGGCAGCATTTCTTCTATTTTTTGTCAACCCAAAAACTGGGAAAGTGTGCCAATATTTTCCTGCAAAATCCCAAACCAGGGAATCCCAAAATATATATATCAAAATAACCACAACCATTTCCAAAATTAATTCGGAACGACCCGAAACAAATTCGGGAGTCCGAATCCAACCAAAAACATCACAGCACAATATCGGAAATATCCGAAAACCCAAAATATCTAGAAATCCATTTTTCGAAAAGTTTCGGAAAAGCAAAACAACCAACAGAACCTTTCCGAAGGTTTCTCGGAAAATCCCGGAAACAACGTTAACCCAAAAATCGAATTTCCTGAAGGAAAATTCGTGGACCAATTCATCATTGACACGGGGAGGGACAAACTACTGTGATTAACTAGGGATTACCCAAAACGACGGAATCCGAAGGGTTGCCTCGGACTCGGGACGCACAAATCCACAGATCGGACTCGAAATCCAGCGAAGAGCGCTGGACAGGAGCTGTCCAGAACAGCGGACACTGTCTCGGGGTACGCCGGGGAAAACAGCGTCCGCGTGCTAGGGCACGGAAAGCTGCGGGGGTCGCACTGGCCGGCGGCGGTGGGGGCGCCGGGGGCTGCGGGAGGCGCGTCGGGGCTGGGCGCGCGTGGGGTACGGCCGGGTTGGGTGGATCGTGGAGGACAGTTTGCGGGGCGCTGGGGCGGCCTGCTGGAGGAGGCCGACGGGCATCGGGGTGGCGCTGGAAGGGGCGGGGTCCGGCGTTGGAGGCGCGGGGCGCGCTCGGAACAGCCGCAAGAGGGTCAGGGCCGTCGGGCTCGGCGGCTGCGGGGGTCGCCGGAAAGTCGGGGCGCGGCGGTGGGGTCAGGTTTGCTCAAGAGGAGGAAGAGATTAGAGATGGGAAAGTGAGAAGTGGAGTGTGATGCTGTGGGTTTTAAGGAGAAGGAAAAAAGAGAGGGGTGCTCGTGAGGTGCTGTAGGAATAGGAGATTGGTTATAAACTTGTGGTGGTGGTGGTGTTATTAAAAGGGAGTGGGAGAATAGGTGTGTGGATGAGAGTAGAAGTGGGTGCTGGAGAATAGGGTGGGGTGGACTGGTTTGGTCGTGGGGTAGAATAGTATTTAGTTATTATTTTTTTTAACAAAACAAAGATAGAAATCAGAATTTACAAATGAATGGATGGGATCAGGACCGGGTCTGGGTTTCGGGAATCGGGTCCGGGCTCGGGTCAGGTCAGCAATCAAAAACCGTTATAAATTTTAAAATTAATTTCCAAAGCTCATAAATAATAATAATAATAATAGTAATAAATTTATAATAATAATAAGTAATAACACAAAACTGGGTTTCACATAAATAGTCCAATACAAATAAGTACTAATAGCTAATGAGAACCACGCAGCTCACGCAAACACTCAATGATACGATCACGCAACCACCTCGAATAAGTGGGATCGACGGCGGCAGGAGAGATGTAGTCCCTTGCAAGTACTGCATGAATAGAACTTCCGGTCTCACTAGCTACCGGTGCTGGATAAATAGAACTTCCGGTCTCACTAGCTACTGGTGCCACTTCCTCCTTAACAGTAGGAGGAGCCACCTCAGCATTCACTGTTTCCCTCAAACGACGTGCCGCTCCTCGGGTCATGGGTGCCATCTGGTAAGATCGACATTCATAAATAATATAACTGTAACATAAGCAAGCTAATTAAAGGAACCATCATGTAATTTGAGTACATTTTCGAAAGCAGATAAAGTACAGAAAATTCGATTTTTTGCCAAGTGTGAGAACGGATGGCTCAGAACACAACCCAAAATTCATTCTAGCATATATTAATGTGAATCATCTATGTTCTGTACATATGGTGTAGTATATGTTCTTATCGTATCTAGTATCTGAAGAATGTAACAGAATCAAGATGAACTCACATAATGTAATACTAAGACATCATCTACTACTATATAAGATATAGTGATAGGTTGTCATATCATTATTGACGAGGGATGAGGGTCAGAGGGCAGTCAACTTTATCTACGGCTACATAGTTTCTGTCTCGCTAGCCGAATGACTGCAGGGACTATGTCCTGATCACCATGCCATAGTTTCTGTCTCGCCAGTCGAATGGCTGCAGGGACTATATGTTTCGATCACCAAGTGTGAGAACGGATGGCTCAAAATACAACCCAAAATTCATTCTAGCATACATTAGTGTGAATCATCCACTACTAAAATAAGGCAAATTAGCGACGTCATTATACGTCGCTAATAATGGAAAATACGTCGCTAATCATAATTAGCGACGCCTTTAGCGACAGAAAATGAAGGTCGCTTTTAAGCTAGTCGCAGATGGCACATTCGTCGTCCTACGTCGCTGTTTGCGATGTCACCGCCGTGTCGCTGGGTCGTCGCAAAGTTAGCGACGGAACGCGACGCAAACTTTACGTCGCAAAATTAACGACGTAGTGCGACTACTTAGCGACGTTTAGTTCTATTTACGTGATGACGTGGCATGCCTGCCACGTCAGCAAGGTGGCGACGTACAGCGACGTAACGCCGCTAATTATCGACGTATAGCGACGTCTCCTATCCGTCGCTATACGTCGCTATCCTTTGCTATCCATCGCAGAATACTGAAAAAAATTTAAAAAATATAATGTGTATTTTTGTTATGCTGTGTGTCTATGTTTACAGTGTGTGTGAAGTACAGTGTTCGTACCATCGACATTTTTGCTTACTGTTCTATGTTTTATCTTGGATAGAAAGAGCAACAGTTCAGGGTGCACTTCTCAGAGCTTTCTCTTCACGTCCTTCACCTTCTCGGGATCCTGTACGACGTTCTGAGAGAGTGAAGGATGTAAAAATGAAGCTCTCAGAAATACACCCTGAACATTTGCTCTTTCTGTCCAAGATAAAATATACAACAGTAATCGAAACTATCGATGGTTCCGAATACTATATTTCACATACACTATAAACACAGACACACATCATCACAAAAATACACATTATATTTTTTTAAAATTTGGGCAGCATCTCCTTTGTATATCAAATCATCGCTTAGAACCCAGCGTAGGTATATTTGTTATCCCCGTCACAGATATCATCATAATTAACAGTCTCCCATCATAACAGTCTACAACTAATAGATGAATAACAGTCTCCCATCATAATTGTCTACAACTAAATATCATACATGTACTCAATAAAAATACTAACAAATTAAATATCACAAACATACATGTCCAACAAACATACATGTCCAACAGAGTCAAAAAATAATAAAAATTAGTGTACAGAACGGTCAATGGGCCTATAGGGCCAAAACATACAAAGATGATAAAAAAATCCGCTGGATCACTGAGGACCCCTGCCGCACATCTGGGATAGCATGTACTCATACTGCTCTTGGGTGAGCTGCACCGTAGGGGTAGTAGGAGGCAGTGCAATGTCTGGAGTCGGCGCCGCGATGGACCGGGAGGACGTATCTGTTCCAGCTCTCGCAGTCGCTCACCATGCGCAGCAAGGGTACTCACCATCCTCTGAGTACTCTCCTCAATCGAAGCCGATACCTGAGTGAGTGAGGCAGACATGGTCCTCTGCGATCCCTCCAGCTCGACCTGTCTACGCTCTGTGTGCTGCATAGACTCGGTGAGCGTGTGTAAGCTGGCAGCTGTAGCCTGCTGTAGACTCATCAGCTCCTGTATACTGCGCTCGACCGCATCAAATCGTCCGGTAATCATCGGAGGGTCAGATCATCGCTCTGCGGAAAGGTGATCAGAAATCTGCTGCTGCAACTCGCGATGCAGCTCGTCGATCTGACGACGAATATCCTAAGCTCGCGACGATGCCTGCGAAGCCGGAGACTGCGTACTGACAAAGGGGGCCCGGGATGACTCCGAAGCCAAATACGTGCCGTAGAATCCCGTACCGTAGTACGTACCCTTCTGAAGACCGCCAACGGCGGTCATCCAGAGGTCGTCCAGCGATAAGAGTTGTAGGCGGCTGGGAGGAAGTACCAGCCCCTCCATCTGCTGGCGCACTAGCAGCAGCAGCCGCCTCCTCTTGTAGCCGAACAAACTCGGCCTAGAACAATATTTGCTAACGTGTAAGTGTTTGCTAAAGTCTTTATTGATATCTATTTTCTTGTTTTCTAAATTATAGTAAATTAATATAAAAAATAGAACGTACATATGCCTGCGTCGTCCTCTCGTCAATGAACTCCCCAGCCCTCCGATGGGTGACCAGGAAGACGGTCACCATGTTCGGGTCCTCACCCTTTTTTACCTGTTAAAATATATTATCTATTATTAGTATTAAATATTATATCGAACTATATATAAAATGATGTCCGTCATAGAAAACGTACCAGACGACAAAAATGCTCCGTCATCAGAATAGAGCCACCACACCACTTACTGGCGCTCGACCGCGCCACCTTGGCCTTGTTAGACCACTCCTGGTACCTGGCCTCGGCGAATCTAGCCTTCATCGCAGTCCACTGCTCTGGCGTGATCCAACCATGGATCGGCTTTCCGGAGCGATCACGAGACTTCTGGTCGTGGATCGCATCACGGATGAGCTTGCCTGCGACGGCAGAAAATTGGGCCTCGATCTTCGCCGCCCGGTGTGGTGGATAGAAATAGGTCTTCTACAAGAAGTAAAATAGAAAAGTTATATAATATACACAAATAATTATTAAAATTTAAAAATAAACAAATTTTTTACCTTGAAGTGGGCTAACCAAAAGGTCTTCCTATCTGCGGGAGCATCTGAGTAGTTAATCCAAGGCCCACCATAGTTCTGCCTCAGAAATAACCCCAGCTATCTCTGTACAGCAGAAGGCCGATATCTATACAATAATAAATTTCATGAATATATATGTACATATAATTATTTGAGAAATATATATTAACTAATTAACTTACTTCGTAGGTCCGTCCGTCCAAATCTCCATACGCGTCTCGTCCGAGGGAGCGCATGGAGGGTCGCTCTCTCCTCCTGGCTGGGCAGGATCAGTCTGATCGCCGTCCTCCATATGCTCGGCGTCGGCTCTCCCCATAGAGCCGTCGGCAGAAGGAATGCTGAACGCGGGAGGAATGCTGGACGTGAGATCAGAAATGCTGGACGACGAGGGAGGAGTCGCCAACCTGCTGGAACTGCTCTGTCCCGGTAATGGACCGGGAACAGAATGGTATACTGGCGTACTCGGAGATGAGGATGAGGGTACAGAATCTGCATACCCAGCCCGAGGCAGACGGGACTGCCTAACATAATATCCTCTGCATCGTCCGGGTCTAGTCATACCTGATAATAACATATGACAATAAAACAAATATACATATTTATATGATAGACATCACAGATTTTTCAAAAATCTCAAAGTCACAGATAAAAGTGTCACTAAAGTGTCACAGATTTATATGATAAAAGTGTCACTAAAGTGTCAAATATGATGATAAAACAAACGTATATATTTAATCCTCTTCTGAAAATTTATCTAGTTCGTTTAGCTCATCTTCTTCTTCTTCTTCTTCTTCTTCTTCTTCTTCTTCTTCTTCTTCTTCTTCTTCTTCTTCTTCCTCCTCTACATCTTCACTTTCATCTGCATCTTCCTCTTCAGATAATTCTACTTCTTCTACACAATTAGATGTGTAATGAGGAACTTCTGTCGTGTCCACTTCTATAATATTTGTTATAAGAGGTAGTTCATCCTCCTGATAAGCTATATCGTCAACCTCAAAGGTATTTCTAGCTTTGGTCTTGCATACTGTCCACCAGTCCGACCTTGTTGTTTCCCGTTTAGGATAACTTGTGAAGTACATGAGCTGAGCCTGACTTGAAAGGACAAATGGTTCATAGGCTTGATATCGACGCCAATAGTTTATATCCACAAGACCGTGCTTGTCTACTTTCCACCCTTGACCTTCAATCGGATCGAACCAATCACACCTGAATAACACAATCTTAGCAGGCTCTATTCTATAACTATATGTCAGCTCCACAATCTCCCGTAGGACGCCATAGAAATCGTTGCCTGCATCAACATCTTTGTAGTTCGAAGATCCCACAAACAACTGTTTTTGGTGGAATCGAGATCCACAAAGTTGTCTCTGATCGGACAAGTTGTTGACTTGAACCTAAACCTATTAACACAGTAGCTTGGCCATATTTTTGCAGCATAAATTGGTCCCTTGGCTAGCGTTCTAATAGACTCATTCTCAAGTCTTGCGTATGGACGATCGGCCTAAATACCACGAAAAAAATAAATTAAGCTCATTCTCAAGTACATATACAGAAAGGTAATTACAGAGTTCTCAAGTCTTACATATACACTCAACCATGATGGAAAATAATGCCTTATTTTTTGTTCTAGTTCTTCTTCTGTTATGTGTGGCCTACCTGACCTCACATCATCATTAAATATGCTGAAAACAACATCGTTCAATTAATTTAATAGTATAATAATCAACACTATTAAAATAATGTAGACATATTAATTACTTATCCCTCCAGCTTCTCTACTTCATCATCGTCGTAGTTGAGTAATACATACACCTGAGCAGCCCTTAGCTCATCATCGTTCAGATATCTCTTCTTCATTTTACCCGATAGCTTTCTTGGGGCATTGAATACCTTCAGTATTGTATCATTACATTCATAATCTCCGTCGTTGTTTCTGGAAGCTCTCGTTCTATTAGTTACAACATGAGGCTTGAAATACATCGAACAAAAGTTTGTGATCTCCTCGAGAACATAGGCTTCACAAATAGAACCCTCGACCCGTGCCTTATTTTTTTACCTTTCTTTTTAGGTGATTCAAATGTCGCTCGAACGGGTACATCCATCGATATTCGACGGGTCCACCAACACGTGCCTTATAGGATAGATGAATCGACAAATGCTCCATAGAGTCGAAGAATCCAAGAGGAAACACCCTCTCTAGCTTGCACAGTGTTGCCGTAATGTCCTTCTTTTGCTTTTCTAGACGATCAACGAGCAATTTCTTAGAACAAAGATCCCTGAAGAATATGCTAAGCTCCGTCAATGGATCCCAAACTGCCTGCAGTAAGAATTCCCGAAATACAATTGGAATTAACCTCTCCATGAATACGTAACAATCGTGGCTCTTCATACCCGTCAATTTATTTTCCTTCGGATCGACACATCTTCTCAGATTTGACACATATTGTCACTTCCCAATCCCGATATATGTATTTTACATAATTATCCTGTATTTAGCATGTGCCCAATCTATATTTAATTTTCGATTAATTGTTGCATGTAGCTTTAAGCATGTCATTAGAGATTAGGGTTTCCTTAAGCAAACCCCAACACCTATTTATAACCTCTTTCTCTCTCTCCTCATTCACTCCTTCATTCAATTCCTCAACTACCAACCCACCTAGGCAAGTACAACTTGCTCAAAGAGGAGATTTGTGATCTTTGATATTTCTTGATTTTATTGTTCCATTTTGTTCTTCTTAACATCCTCATCAAGTTTAGTACTTAGCATTTTTGGTATTGATGGATGAATTTGAGTGGATCTAAACTTGAAGTAGTTTCGGATTTTATGGGTTTTGATCTATTAAATCTGGTTATTTTCGAGTTTTGATGGTTCTATGTTGTAGAGAATTTCGTTCTACCCCATTTTGACCTATGGAAGTTCGGGTTTGGACTCTGGATGAAAGATTCATGGATCTTGGGAGCCATGGCTTGAAGGATTCTTCTTCCCGGAAAGATGGAGAAGAAGAACAGTTCACAGCCGCACGAACTTAGCCGCATAGCTTACTTGCGACAAGTTCCCTACCTGGCCACATAAGCTTTGCGGCATTACATGGCCGCATGGCCTATGCTGCAGGGGTTTAACTCCCTAGCTGCATGAAGATTTGATTCTCAGCCGCATGAGCTAGTTCCATTCTCTGGCCGCATGAGATCCAGTTACTTTCAAGCCGCATGCGTCCTGCTTAGTCCGAGCCACATGCGCCCTGCTTAATCCGAGCCGCATGGACTTTTCCCTTACTGCAGCGTGCGCCGCTCCTTTCTCAGCCGCATAGGCTACTTCACAATCCGACCGCATAAGCCCGCTTTCGCGAGTCGCATGAGCTAGCCCCGCCTGGCCGTATGCGTCTTTGAGCCCCTGGCCGCATGCGCCTTTACTTTCGCGAGCCGCATGCGCCCCTTCGTCCTGGCTGCATGCGGTCTGTCTCAAGCAGTCTGGCCGTATGAGCCTAGGTGGAGTGCACCAAGTCACCTGGACTTCCCTGGCCGCATGCAGACTTGAGAGCTGCCTGTTTTATCGCATGAACCTTGGCCGCATGATGTGTATGGTCCTCATTCTATCTGACTTCCTATGCAAGTGCTGGATAACCTATGTGTGTACTATGGTACAACCTATGTGAGCACTGAAGTGCTATCCTATGTGCTAAGTGATCCTACGTGATACCCGCCAGTACAACCAAGAGTCCAGTGTTTACATAATGAATTGTCAGGTAACAAGGATGTGGTACTTGTTGAGTGTTGCATTACACCATGAAGGGGGCACATACGTATGACTCCCTGAGCCAGTACGGATCCCTCCTTGGGGTACTCGTACGTTGTACGGCATCTAGGGGAGTGCGCCTGTGACCACGACAGGTAAACTCCCAGAATAACCTAGGGATTAACTAGGCAACTAACTTGGTAGATGCATTGGGAGGGAAGAATCCCGAGTTCGTGCCATACTAGCCACCCCAGGTCCAGTCCTGACGTGTCGGATTGGCCGCCACGGATATGGTTTCATTCGCCTATAGCGAATGGCTATATTCGACTCCGATGTGCTATGTGTTATGTATTTTAGCACGGTGGTCTCACGAGGGACCGGTGCATAAACTAAGAGCTACGCGTATATGTATGATGGTTTGGCTAGCCCTGCTGGGTTGACACGATCTGAGGATTCCTATGTTTTGCATTACTGGAATAATCCAGACAATTTCATAGAAAGCCGTAGGAATGATTGGCCGCTTGAAAATGACTTGTTTGTGCCATGTAACTTCTGATTAGTAGCCAAGGGACATGGACTGTCATGGCGCGTGGTCCAACCCATATCCTTGTTTGGTTGTTGGGTTGGGCTATCGTGCTAGGACAGGCTATGGACCAAGGTTACGACCGGAAGCCATTATTATTATTATTATTATTAATTTATGATTGGGTTTTATCTCACTCTTTTGTGCTCCCTTGTGGTACTTGCTATTCGGGGCTGACCCCGCTGGTTTTGTTTGGCCAGATCTCATAGCAGAGCCTGAGGATCCGGCCTTCCTTCCTGACGACAATGGTGCATACTAGGAGCATGGCTGGCGGGGGACTCGAGTGGGTTTCTTCTCCACCACTCTAGTATCTTTACTTCTGTACTGGCATTTGGCCACCGGCACTTGTTTAGCCGGCTAATCTGGACATTTTGTCTTTGCATAATTTGTAATTAAATCAGACTGCAGCTGAATACAATTATGTACCTATGACTCTCTGGACTAGCTAACTGATAAAGCTAGATCCCCATGATCATTTTGATGAAGCGTCAGGGACGTCTTACTGCTTTATCTTATGTGTTCATTACTTGGTGATTTCTTTGCTTGAACGATTGAGACATAACAGCTCTGTGAGACCATAGGAGACTTGAATGTAGCATATACCCCCTTGTCTCTTGACAGCCACGATCGCCGTATGACATTTATATACCTCATATGGAGTAGCTGGCCTAGTCCGTCCTCGTATTCTAGTACTGGGGCGTGACACATATCTATCTGGAAATTTTAGGCCCTGGATCCACCGACAAAGTCTCACTTTATCCTCCTTGTCCAGTGAAAAAATTAACTTCGACAGGAACTGTTTTCCATTCTCCTCTATCAAATGCAACGCAGGACGTTTGCATATTTCTTCTAAGTCCAACCTGGCCTTGGGATTGTCTTTCATTTTTTCTTTTACGTCCATCAAAGTATTAATTATGTTATCAAATACATTCTTCTCAATATGCATGACATCAAGATTATGTCTGATCAGATTGGTACTCCAATATGGCAGATCCCAGAATATGCTCCTCTTTGTCCAGTTATGATCTCTATCAAATCCATCGCACTTGTACCCAGTTGTAGGATATTCGATAGCACTTGGAAAATCTCTAACCTCCTCCCATATCGTGGCTTCGTACCACCTTGGCGGTAGATCACCCTTCTCTACAACGCCGGTACGGAATGCATTTCTGTTCCTTCTGAACGGATGATCTTTTGGCAGAAATTGTCGATGACAATAAAAAAAGTACGGTTTTCCTCCGTGTTTCAAGCGGAAAGCCTTAGTACGGTCCATGCAATACGGACATGAGAGACGGCCATGAGTGCTCTATCCAGATAATATTCCATAGGCCGGAAAGTCGTTGATGGTCCACATAAGGGTTGCCTTCATCTGAAAATTCTGCTTCCTGGAAACATCGTACGTGTTAGCACCTACTTCCCATAACTGATTCAACTCATCTATCAAAGGCTGTAAGTACACAACAATGTTCCTCTTGGGATTGTTCGGACCAGAAATTATAATGGTTAGAAATATGTACTGAGTCTTCATGCACATCCAAGGCGGTAGGTTATACGGAGTGACAATCACAGGCCAGCACGAATACTGGGATCCCGAAAGACCAAAAGGAGTAAAACCGTCAGAAGATAGCCCCAACCTGACATTACGCAGATCAGAAGCAAAATCAGGATACACTCGATCAAAGTGCTTCCACGCTTCTCCATCGGATGGGTGATCCAACACTCCTTCAATCTGTTCTCGCATGTGCCAACTCATATTTTTGGCCGTCTCTTTCACCATAAATAATCTTTGCAACCGCGGCGTTAAAGGCAAGTAGTGCATTGAATCGGTCGGTCTTCTTGCACCGGTAGACCTTCCTGTACTAGTGGTCTTATAGCGATCTGCACCATAAAATCTGCACACATCTGCGTCCTTGTCGTCTTTGTAGTACATCATGCACCCATTGTGACAAGAATCGATTTTCTCGTATCCCATCCAGAGCGATCTCACCATCCTCTTAGACCGATAGAAGTCTTTAGGTAACTTAGCACCCGCCGGCAAGATCTCTAAAATCAACTCCAACACTCGGTTGTAGCATTCTTACGACATATTAAAATCTGACTTAATGCTCAACAGTCTTGTAACCACCTCCAACGGTGAATGATCCTCACAACCAGGATACAATGGAGTCCATGCATTCTCCAGCAACTCTATGAACTTTGCAGCATCGACATTCGGTGCCTCCTCAGCTGCATCATGAACAAAACTAGGCCCCGCAACGTCGAAAATCATGTTTACGCACCCGTCGTCGTATGCATGATTATTTGAAACAAAATTAGGTCCCGCATGCATATACGGCTCAACATAAGGCTCCGGCTCTGATGCTAAAGACACAAGTTCTCCGTGTGCGGTCCACTGATAGTAATTATGCGTGAAACCCCTCGAGCACAAATGATATGTCACTTTCACTTCTGGATAATATTTCACGTTATGATATTTCACACACGGACACTTAATTTTGGTGTCGTCCATGTACTGAGGGAACGCCTTAGCAAACTGCAGGAACTGCTCTACTCCTGCTATATATTCATCCCGCACACCACACATATCATCAGGACGACGATTGTACATCCATGAACAATTCCGCAAGTAGTAATTCATATCCATTTGGAAATAATTCTACAAAGATGGACACACATTATCCAATAGGCACAAATTCGTATATTATGTCTTATTATGGGACACACATTAGTAGCGGACAGTTACTAATAACCATGCTATATCGCACATAAGTTCTTGTGCATCCAACGTGTACACATACGCTATCGATTCTTAATGAACATTAACCAAGCTAAAACTATCCAAAATCCCCTATCAACTACAAATCTTATAATACATATCTTACTAGTACACACTGATTTAGGATGACCCCTGCCTGCCTACTGGCTCTTGTACACACTCATCTCACTCTTCATAGCTGCTTCCTTTAGAAAACAGGGACATATACTATTTCCTGTACACAACTATACACCCACACCAATTTAAGCTCTTTCTTCATACACACAGATAATTAACATACACACACACATATACCTTACTCCCCCTAACCTTACCACTAGTCCTTGCCTTAAGAAGTTGTAATCTTAAGAAGTTGTAAGGATCGATTCTTCGGATGAATTAATCGATACGTGTATTGTATTCACTTTTTTCATTTACAAAGTATTAGGATTTTTCTAGGTGGTCAAAGACAATATATTACGGTTGTGTGTTTGGTTTGTATTGGTTCTCGTAGCATGATTTATGGTTTGTTACTTTGCAGGTTAAGATGTCGACATCCGTTGAATTCCGCTATACACGTCTCTAAATTCCTAAACATCACATATTCTAATTTATGACTTCTTTTTTTGGGCTAGATCTAATTCTTGGAGACCTTATTCATCAATTAGAAACTTTGGAAGTTTGTAGACCTAATACTAATTTAACAGTCTGTCAAGGATTACTCAATTTCCTTTTGGTTAACTTAGAATTTGGAGGTTTGCATACCTAATCCACTTTTTTGTTAACCTAGATATTCCAAAACTAGTAGCCACTACCAATGTGAAGAAACAATTCCAGTTGAAGTATACATAAATTTGTACAATCTCACAAGTAGGAGTCTGGAAGAAAAGACACTAGTTTGAGACTGAGCTAAGCACGTGTTAACGAAAATGATTAAGGACCCTGCCATCAATGTTTTAACGAAAATAATATTTTGACCGCCCATGAGAGGTGACTATCCTGGCCCACGAGAGGTGATTGTCCTGGCCCGTGCTCGTGCCATGACACGAATCAAATCGTCCCAACAAGTAGGTTAATGTGAGTTGAACTAGTTATATAAGCTTACAATCTTTGTAAAATATATGACATAGTACACAACTACATATATGCTACCTAGAGATTTTGTATGTTTACCAATATAATTAGTCAAGAAGCAAACATGTTAATTTTGATTGCATGTAAAGTTCAAACAAAAGTCAGGATCCGGTGTTGAATTGTATCTCATTTCATGTTTAGTCCTCAAAAGGGTGTTACATTAGAGTTGGTAATTTAGTCTCATATCAGGTAGGATGTGGGATCATGATGTATAGATAATTGGGATTGGCTCAGATTTTATATGAGAATTTCCTTTTAAGGTATATAGACACAGTCCAATATCGTAGTTCTCAAGGTGGGGTTAGAATGTCTCCATAAAGAGAAATGAGTGTCAAAAAATTCACAGGCGGAAGGCATATCAGACCTAATTTGGAAGTTATGAGATTTCCATAAGGAGGTATGGACGTCAAAAAATTCGCGTGTGGAAGTCGAATCAACCTAATGTGTGTGTCCGTGTGTCCGTGTGTGTGTGTGTCCGTGTCCGTGTGTGTGTGTGTGTGTGTGTGTGTGTGTGTGGCAGAGAAGGAGGAGGAGGAGTTAGGTTAGGGTTTACCGGAGAGGAGGAGTAGCTCGGATTGGGGGAGGAGGAGCTCGACGGGGGGGGGGGGGGGGTAGGGGTCGCCGCAGGGGGGGGGGGGAGGGATGCGCCGAGAGCTCGAAAACGAAAATTTCGAGTTTTCGAGTGAGGGGGAAAAAGGAGTCCTGTGCCCTAAGTAAAAAAGTTAGCGACGTCAACAGTGGACGTCGCTAACCGTCGCAACCATTTTAATATAGGCGACATATTTTAATAATATGTCGTTGAACGTCATTATTCCGCGACGTAATGTATCTAGTGTCACTGAACGTCGCTATTCGGCGACGTTTTGCGATGTCAATAGAAGGGAGTCGCTATATTATATATTTAGCGACGGAATTTTATTCCGTCGCTAAACAACGTCGCTAATAGAGCATATTTTAGTAGTGATCTATGTTCTGTACATATGGTGTAGTATACATTCTTATCGAATCTAGTATCCAGTATCTGAAGAATGTAACAGAATCAAGATGAACTCACATAATGTAATACTAAGACATCAACTACTACTATATAAGATATAGTGATAGGTTGTCATATCATCATTACCGAGGGATGAGGGTCGAAGGGCAGTCAACTTTATCTACGGCTACATAGTTTCTGTCTCGCCAGTCGAATGGCTGCAGGGACTATGTCCTGATCACCATGCCATAGTTTCTGTCTCGCCAGTCGAATGGCTGTAGGGACTATATGTCCCGATCACCAAGTGTGAGAACGGATGGCTCAGAACACAACCCAAAATTCATTCTAGCATACATTAGTTTGAATCATCTATGTTCTGTACATATGGTGTAGTATATATTCTTATCGTATCTAGTATCTGAAGAATGTAACAGAATCAAGATGAACTCACATAATGTAATACTAATACATCATCTACTACTATATAAGATATAGTGATAGGTTGTCATATCATCATTGCCGAGGGATGAGGGTCGAAGGGCAGTCAACTTTATCTACGGCTATATAGTTTCTGCCTCGCCAGTCGAATGGCTGCAGGGACTATGTCCTGATCACCATGCCATAGTTTCTGTCTCGCCAGTCGAATGGCTGCAGGGACTATATGTCCCGATCACCATGTTACCAATTAAACAACCAACAAAACTACTTGTTATAAATATCGGCACTATCGGTGCGTTCGAATCGGAGTATCATATTTTTCGGTGTCGAAAAATAAATAATTATTACTAAATTATCAGATTTTTTGGCACTATCGGTGCCCCTGACCAAGCCCCCCCTACACCACCCCTAACCCGAACCCTAACCCTCCACTCCCCCCCTGCTCCCCTCCCCCAGCCGCCCACACATACCCATCCCTAACCCGAACCCTACCCCTAGCTCCCCTCCCCCAGCCGCCCTCGTCCCCCCTGTCCCACCCCCCCAGCCACCCCCAGTCACTCCCGAACCACCCGTATCCCCCTGCCCCTCCCCCCGAGCCACGCGCACCCCTCCAACCACCAACAACCAAAATAGCCGGAGAGAGTGAGAGTCGCCGGAGAGAGTGAGAGCGCCGGAGGGGGGGAGGAGAGAGAGTGAGAGAGTAAAATGGGAGGAAATGGACCCTAACCCGAACCCTAACCCTAGCTCCCCTCTCCAGCCGCCCTCGTCCCCCTGCCCCACCCCCCCCCCCCCCACCGCCCTCCCGCCACCCTCCAGCCACCCTCAACCACCCGCATCCCTCCTGTACCTCCCCCCGAGCCACCCGCACCCCCCCAAACCACCAACAACCAAAACAGACGGAGAGAGAGAGAGAGAGAGGGAGGGGGAGAGTCACGTATCGGAGAGGGAGGAGAGTCGCCGGAGAGAGTGAGAGTCGCCGTCGGAGAGAGTGAGAGCGTCGGAGGGGGAAGGAGAGAGAGTGAGAGAGGAAAACAAGGGGAAATGAATCGGCCGAGGGGGAATATAATTAGAATTTAGCGACGTTCAACCGACAGCCGCTAAATTAGTCGCTATTAGCGACGTCATAGCGACGTTTCACGACGACTAGCTCATGAAATTAATATACGTCGTTATTTTATCGCTTACTTCGTCGCTAGTAGCAACGATTAGCGACGCCTCACTAAAACGTCGCTAATGTACACAATTTAGCGACGTTAATCGACCGTCGCCAAATTTATGTCGCCAAATGAGCAGATTCTAGTAGTGAATCACCATCTTCATCACAGATAGCTGATTGATAATACCCTGAACCTCATTCAGATGTTGTGCCACTGGGGCACCCTCCGTGTACTTCGAGTTGACGAGTTGACAAATAAGAAACGCCTTGTTGCCAACCGTCTTTCTTTCGTACAGCAAATGCAGCTTCTTCCATAATGCTTTTGTTGAACTCTCCATGGACACGTGGTGAAACACCGAATCATCCAACCATTGGCGAATGAATCCAACGGCCTACCGATCCAGTCTTTTCCAGTCTTCAGCAGCTTTGTCCATTGGCTTTGCGTTGTCGCCCTCCAACGGACTATGCAAGTCCTTGCACCAGAGTAGATCCTCCATCATTGGCTTCCAAATTGTCCAGTTTTTTCCTGTGAGGGTGATCATACGAGTGTTCATCTGCTCCGTAGATATAGTTGCGAGAACCTTAAAAACTCTGATACCATATGTTGGGAATCGGATACACCCTCCTGCGCTCCGATACTGTGTCTGAGACGTTGCCGCAACGGAAACTTAGGCCAACCCACGTGAAATTACCAACCCACGTCTAACGGACACCAAGCGCAGATAAAGACAAGTACTGGACAAATTCTAATCTTTATAACTCAGATAAAATTACAAGATTAACAAAAACTAATGTTGAATCCTTTGCCCTAATAAGTTCAACTCCCTCACCATACTCAAGAAGAAAAGAAAGAGATTACAATTAAAATCGTTCACCAACCCATAGTTGTCACGACCCGCACCCGGATATACGGGTACGAATACGTAGACGACGCCCAGCCTACGCTGCAGTATCGGCGGTAGAACGCTGTCTAGTACCCAATAAATATACACTACGTCTAGAAGGCCTATAACTATAAATATACTCTAGTCACATCACAACAGCTAGGGATGATAAGACAAGAAAGATAACTAAAGCACAAGAACAACTAGAAACTACTAGAAGGAATCATAAGACAGGAAATAAAGAAGAAAAACAAGACAAACTAAGGATAACTACCAGGCAACTCACATAGAAGAATAGTGAGATCTACCTCAGCTAGCAACATCATGAAGTCCGCTAATGGTATAGTAACTCCTAAAATATTATCAATGGTATCCTGTCAGGAAAATGAGCAAGTACAAATACTAGCAGCAGTTCCATATGAATTGACAAATTCTATAAGAGACAGTATAATGAACTACCAGACAAAGATATATAAAGACTTGGGAACCGTTCGAAAGCTGAGTTACAACCCTTAAACCAAACAAGGACCGGGGTTGTAACCCTTCTCCCGAGCAGAACTCAGTCTCCAATCAAGGTACATCATAGAGGCATGTAAAATATGTGAGTAACTGAAATCATAGCATGGTGAGAAGTACTGTATGTAGAACAGAACATGATATATGATAAGATAAAGTAAATATAAAATGTGCCTCGAATATTATAGCCTAATGTGATCGGTATGGGTCAAGAATCAGGCTTCCAGCCGACCGGCTACAAGTACGTGGACTCGGCCCGGCCGGGATGGTAAGCTATAGAGCAAGTAGTAGCACAGGTCAGGCTATACCCATCGTGAGGTGAGGGTATAGCTATGATACAAGTAGTAACTCAAGATGGGCATTGATCACACTATCGATAATATTCCCTATTCCCCGAATAGTATACGGATCCGGACATAGCACGTCATGACGCGGGATTCCCTAAGAGGGGAGCAAGTCCTCTTCAGGAATCGGCGTCAATACAAGTACAAGAATCAAGACCAAGCAAGTACCAATATCCCAAGAAATCCAGGAATGACATCTCATGACAGGAATCCGACAATACTAGTCCGTGAACTATCGTGTCTGAGAATCAAGTAAGACACTACGACTGAATCGGATATAGCAAATATCAAGACAATGAAAACTATCAGTGAATGTACTCGCCTGCGGTCCTGAGCTGTCAAATGGGGTCGATGCTCAGAGTGATGCCACAGACCTAAAGATAAGATATATATAAGCTAATTAGGGTTCAACAGTGTTAGGCTTGATTCTATAGTATAAGCTACGCAATCTAGGTCAGACTCAGTCAATGAAGTCAAACTAGGTCACACTGAGTCACACTAGGTCAAACTAGGTCACAAGAAGTCAAACCAAGTCAAACTAGGTTAAACTGGGTCAATGGTTGACTTACAGTTGACTTTTGGTCAACTGGTCAACTCTAGTCAACTCTAGGTCAAACTAGTCTAACCTAGGTCAAATGTTGTCTCTACTTCGACGTTCAGTCAAAGCAGTCAACCATGGTCAAATAGGGTCAAGGCTAGTCTCTATAACATCTACAGGGTCAACACATAAATTCCAGTGATGGTGAAATCATTGGAATCGGTAGATCTCAAAATACCACAAAAGAGAAAGATTATAATAATAGGATAAAAACCTACAGATATTGTCGGATGATAAAATAAATATCACCAATGTATCCAGAATGGTCAACAGCTAGAATAGCCTGTCCAAAAGTCCAATTTGGACACAGGAGCAAAACGATAATTTTGGACCAAAATGATGTCCGTCGTTGGACACATTTTGCACCAAAAAATGTGCCAAAATAAAAGTGCACAAAACCTAACAAATTATATGTCCACGAATCCAGAATGACGATACGAATCCAACGGTATATCCAGAATTGGATTCCGTTGACCCGATCTCAAATTGGTCCGTTGACCAGGACATTGGAAACCGATTTGCACGGAAAAGCGTGTCGGAGCTAATGTCCTCAAAATTCAGCAAATTATATGTCAACGAGTCCAGAATGACGATACGAACTCAACGGTATATCCAAAATTGGATTCTGATGAGCCAAACTCAAAATGACCCGCTGACCCGGATATTGGTATCCGACTTGCACCGAAATGCGTGTCGGAACTAATGTCCACTAAAACCTAGCAAATTATATGTCAACGAGTCCAGAATGACGATACCAACTCAACGGTATATCCGAAATTGGATTCCGATAAGCCGAACTCAAAATGACCCATTGATCCAGAAAGTGGGACCCGCTTTACACCGAAATGCGTGCCAGGGCCCACGTTCTCCAAATCAAGCAAACTTTATATGAAAACAGGCCAGAACGATGCCACGAGTCTACTGGTGGTGTCAGAAATTGAATCCGGAGTCCCGGGTTCAAAAATGGAATTTAACAAGTGCAAATTAAAGAATTCGGACGGCCAACTTTGGCGTCGAATTCGACCAACCGAACGTGCTTAAAATGAAACAAAATCTAAAGGAGACAGGAAGATGGTTATACCAGCTATGCACAGGAACTGGTAGCGTGCCAACCGAAGCTGCGACGGCGGAGTTACGAGCTGACGAAGTTGGCTCCACAAAACTGTCCAAAAACAGTTCAATTTAAAATGTCAACTTGGTGGCCAGTTTTGATGTATCAAACGATAAAATTAACGGGTGAAATTTGAGAGGAGTGAAGGTGGATATACCGATATTGAGACGGAGCAAAGAAATTGCCGATCCAACGGTCAGATTCTCCAAAAAATTGGTACGAAGTTGTTGTCCCGGAGCGAACTTTCAGCCTTGATCCCGCGCGCGTCACGCCGGGATTCCGTGCAAAACGCACGAATAGGGTGTTTCTCGCGCCGGGGAAGAGGGGACGCGCCACGGGGGCCTACCTTGGGGTACGCCCGGCCAAGGGGGGCCGACCCCGGCGGCGGCCGCGGCGGCGTACGGCCGGCCGGTGCGCACGCCCGACTGTCCCGCACTGCTGTGCTCGCAGCTGCTGCTGCGTTGGCTGCTGCCCGCGCGGCTGCGCTCGGCCTGGCGCGGCCAGGACGGTGGCGGCGCGGCGCAGCGGCGGTGGCGCACGGGTGGTGGAGGTGGTGGTTATGAAGTTGGTGATGGTGGTGAGTAGTAGTGATGGTAGGAATGGTGTTGATGGTGGTGGAGCTCTCGGCTAGGAGAGGTAGTTCGGAGGAGGAGGAAGGAGGCTAAGGTAAAGTCGGAAGGAGGTGGTGATGATGTTCATGGAGGTGGTGGTGGCTGGTGATCATGGTGGTGGTGTTGCTCTCTTGAAGAGCAAGAAGAAGAGAGAAAAAATTAAATGAATGAATGAAGAAGGAGTGTGAAGAGGAGATGAAGGAAAGAAAGAATGGGAGAGGGGGGGTTGCTCTCGTACGTGAAGGGGGGGTGCTGTGGAGTGATGGGGTGATGGTGAGAGAAAGAGAGAGAGAGTATGTATGTGTGCATATAAAATAAGAGGGAGAGAGAGAAAAGAGATATTTAGAAAGAAAGAGAAGTAGATATTAATGAGGGGGAGAGAGAAAGTGAAAGTAGAGAGAGAGAGATGGGGTGTTCGGCTGTTAGGGGGAGGGGCTTGTGTGTAAGAGTTATTTAGGAAGAGAGAGAAAGTGGGAGTTATATATATATATTATTTATGTATGTATATATGTGTATATATATACAAATGAGAGAATTGATATTTATACATAAAAAGAGATATTTAGGGTAGAGAAAAATATCAGTGGGGGTATGGGCAGTCATGATGGAGGGCAACATGGAGCTGGGGTTGGGTTCAGTGGAGCTGGGTTGGGCCAAAATCGGACATGGTGCAATATTTGAATTAAAATAGGTATTTATAATCATGGGTAAATAAGTAGCATGTGGTGGCTCAAATAAATGGGACACAAGTGGCAGGCGGGTAGTAGGCTTCATGTGGGCCATGCCCCTATTTGGGATCGACTAGGTAGGGTCGATGTCGGGTCCCAAAATTAAATTAGAATTTAAATCAGGTTTTACGGTAGATAATTAATTGGCCTAAATTGAACCGAAAGTTGTGCGAAGGAAATGGAGCACAAAATGGAGTGTCTGAGTGGGACACGAAGGTTATGGGTGAAGAGCGTCTCGAGTAGATCAGGCATGACAAGTTGGTTATGAGAAAACGACTGGTCTGGTGCTCCTAAATTAAAAGTCACGGTAACGCGCTTATGAGGATCAAGGAAAAGAGTGGGAAATCAATAAATAATTAAATGGTCTAATTTGACCCGAACTTGCGCGAAACAAAAAGAGCACAAGGGAAGGAGTTCAAGTGGGACAGGATATATCAATGTGAAGATAATCTCGTCTACTACAAACTCCAAGAAGGAAGTTTCCAGAGACTGGCATCCCTGATGCTCTAGAATTCCAAGTCACGGTAAAGAGCATTTAAAGATCAAAATTAATTATATAGAAATAAATTATTGAAAATAATTCATTAGAAATTTTGAAAAATAATTCGGAAAATTCAGGGGGCTTACAGTAGTAATCTCCCTAATCGAACTTGACGACCCCTCGATTAGATCTCTTCTTCCTTCTATCTTGGATGGCGAAGTCCTAAGAGTAAAGTACAAAACTTTCTCTTAGATTTCATGTGGACGAGCACCTCGAATCTCCACTTTTGTGCTGTACTTTGTGCCTCCACCCTCAACCCATATATATAAGATGAGAAAAATCTATTTTTAGGTCATAATAGGATTTCTTAAATATAAAGCCCTCAAATAAGAATCCTACTACACCTAAAATAGCTCATCAACATCCTATTCTAGATTATAATAGGATCTCTTAAATAAGAAACCCTCAAATAAGAATCCTATTATATCTAAAATATCCCAGCACTAATTATGGACATCCAAATCAAATTAAATCAAATATTTAATCAGATTTGGACTCCATAAATATGCTATTACCAAATTCAGATTGGACTCCAACACTTATATCACTTAGAACAACAGGCTATAGAATTCTATAATTTATTTTATTTACGCGAGTCGTGCCAAGTAAAAAAAATTATAAAAGAGTTACTTGTAACTTAAATATCATTAATTACTACTTTTTTGTAATTAAATATTATGAAAAAAATACGTTAGCAAAAATCCTAGAGGAACTCATGAGTTCCTAATTTTTGAAACTCGTTTATCAAGAATTATTGGATTATATATATTTCATCCCTTGTTTTTTAAGACCTAACCAGAAAGAGTTAATGACCTAAATAGAAAATTTTGTTCTACATGTTCACCATATTGAGAGTTCCTATATGAGTTATATGAGTGTATATTTGAACTCGACTTGTTAGCAAGTAAAATTTGTGACCTAGTGGACCACTACCTAATGTCCTATTTGTTGTCAAAATATTTTAAGACCATTTTACCTATAGTAAGTAAAAACAATAATAATTTCTTTAAAAGGACCAAAAAAGAAAAAGGTAAAATATTTTTTTTTCGAGAAAAGAGTAGCTTTATTAGAACTTATTCAAATGAATCACAAAGAGGAACAGGAAGGGAGATTGCATCCCTGGCAAGATCATGGAGGATACACTCCGGAGCAAATTCGTAGCAAGCCTTCTCGTTGGCGGACAAAGCAGATTTTGCTAAACTGTGTGCTGCTCTATTACCCATCCTTCTCACAAACATAAATTTGAATTTTTTGGACGAGCCCAACACAGAGAGGATAGACTGGACAAGATCATGTATTCTCCAGGGAGTAAGGAAATTCTCACCATTGAGGATTCGGATTGCTGTAAGGGAGTCGCCTTCGATGATAATGTTTGTGGTCTCGAGGGTGTTGGCCAGCTCAATGCCTAGACGAATTGCTTCTAATTCGGCTTAGAGGCTAATCTCTGTAAAGAGGAAAGAGGATGATGTCCAGGTCATTGCGGAGACAAAGTTTCCTCTGAAGTGCCTGGCAATCGTCGCTGCTACGATGGAATGGTGCGATGTGGCGCCATCTATATTGATCTTGATACAGTTCTCTGAGGAAGGTGTCCAAGTCATAGTGGAAGTGGCAGCATTGTGCATGTCTTGGAGAAGATCTGAGACAGGTTGCTGGTCTCTAGTAAACCCAAGTTGGATGTAGGCCGCATGGAGGTTGATCGCATTAGGCATGGGAGCTTCATGCCGGAAGACGCACGCACACCTCGCCTTCCACAGCGCCTAGAGGGTCGCAACACCTATTCTGAAAGCTTCGATCGCTTTCGGATCAAGAAGCCATGACGTGAGGAGGGTATTGATCTTGTAGTTATGTTCGATGCGCAGGCCCAAAGGCGAAGAGAACCAGTCCTCGCGGGTCAGGCCGCAATGGAGGAATAGATGATCGGCTTCCTCCTCTTGGCTAAGGCAGAAGGGGCAGAGGTTGTTCATGGAGGGGATTCTCCTGCTGATGGTAGCTATGAGGTGAAGTGCTTCATCGAGAACACGCCATATAAAAATTTGGATCCTTGGTGAGAAGTTTCTCATACTCCAGATCTTGGGCCACACCTTACTGTCAACTGTGTCATGTGATGCTCTATTACCCATCCTTCTCCAGGTTCAGGCTGTTTTTGGTGTTTTTATTTTGTTTTGTTTTATTTTGCTTTGTTTTTTTAGTTTTTGGAGGAATATATTCAACCTTTTTTTTTCTTATATCTAGCACCACAAATACTTTATGATGTTTTATCGATAATAGAAATAACTTCATAATTTCAAAATATTTAGTTACAAAATAGCCTTAAAAATAGTGTTTAAAAAACTGGATCGGACCAGCCGATTGAAACCATAAATTCTTAAACCAACAGTTTTCAGACTGATTTAATACCGATCCACTATTTTTTTTCTTCCAAAAACATGGTCAATCCGACCAGTCTGTCAGTCCATCGAACTGTCTGACCAGTTGGGTTTTGAAACGATTTGACCATAACTTTTGACTTCTGGACATTTACATACAATAAAAATTAATATATTTGTTTCTTGACTAATTGTTGGTGCTTTTTTTACATGGAGAGAACTAGCTCTCAACATGCCTTGTAAAATTTTAGTCCCACATCGGAAATGCACCATGAGTTATCTCAACATATATACTTGGGTGTGTTGTTGAGAGATGCACATGGGGTGGTGACCCTAAGGAGGAAACCATGTGGGTGATTTTACTAGGAGGTAAGAATAAGGCTCCAAGGATTAAGCATTAATGCTTTTGTCATTCTCTTGGATTAATTCCATTTGGAGCTAAGCCCCAAAGGGGCTTAGCGACTCGGACTCGAACTCGGACTCATGGGCTCATGAGGCGTAATGTGGCGTTTTGTTGGCGCACTTTGCACTTAGCACGTCAGCAGTCATACGGCCATGCGGCCATGCGGTCTTATGCGGCATGCGGCTCATATGCGGCCTCATGCGGCTCATGCGGTCCATGCGGTCCATGCGGCACATGCGGCTCATGCGGTCCATGCGGCTCATACGATCCATGTGGTCCATGGGCCCATGCGGCCATGAGGCTCATGCTGCTGCTGCTGCCGCATGGAGGGTTTCGCTGACTATGCAGACTACAAGTCAGTTATAGAAAGACTGATTCAATGCGATTAATTCAGATCCTATCTTTGTGGGATTTGAATTAATTTCGTTGCTATCTTTGTGGGATTTGAATTAATCTCGTTGCTATCTTTTTAGAATTTGATTCAATCTTTCCATAACTGAAGAGGCGGCTAGAGTTTCTACCCTCTCTCTATATATACTCTCTTCTGGCCTCCTTTGTGACCACCACAAAAATATAAGTCAGAAAAGGAGAAAGAGAGAGAGAGCTGCTGTCGCCATTGCAAGTCCATCCGAAGAGTCAGAACAGAGGTGACTTCGAGCGTTCCACAAGTTCTTCAAACTTGCTGGTTCCTGGAAGCAGTTCGTGTGGGGCGAATCTTGCTTTGAGCAACGGTGTTTTGACACCCCAGTATTTTTCTTCTTCTCATCTTTCTCTAGATTATTGTACCTCGTTCTGTCCCAATTGCAACACGTTTGCAAGAAAGAACGAGAGATCTTCTCTTCTCTATTTTCCTCCTCCATATTGTAATCGGGTTATTTGGTTTTTCTATCATCGTAGATCTCTGTTGCATCTGTTTTACCATCTTTGATCAAGCTCCGGGACTAACAATCTCAAAGCAAGATCCGTGTAGATGGAAAACATTAATGCTTCGCTCCTCCAATCGGACTTCTGCAAGTTGGAAAAGTTCGATGGAGAGCATTATCAAGTCTGGAAGAGAAAGGTTTACCTAACTCTTCAACTAAAAGACGTTGATCATGTTCTGTTGGAGGAAGAACCCTCTGTTCCAGACACTGGTTCTACTGCCGTAATCAACGCGGCTACCAAACTCCAGGCCAAGTGGAGAAGGGAAAATAGCATCTGCAGGCTTCTCATCCTGAATGCTATGGAGAATTCCCTGGCAGAATCCTACTCAAAGAAGGAACTTGCCAGAGACATATGAGAGTCTGTGGAAAATCTGTATGAAGAAGACAGGAACAGGAGCAAGATGTTTGTGGTTGAAAAATATCACAAATTGCTCTTTGAGGACGAGAGGTCCATGTTGCCACAGGTGAAGGAATTTCAGAAGCTGCGTCAGAAACTGGAAGACGAAGAGATGCCCCTTCCCGACAAGTTTGTCGTCGGAGGGATCGTCTCAAAACTTCCTGCTGGATGGAGTACCTTCTATGCAAGGATGCTCAGAAAGAAGCTAGACATTAGCTTGGGAGATCTACTTCAAGAGATCCATGTTGAGGACGAGATGCGTTCCCAACAGAAGGTGGACACTCTGTCCAAACAGTTGGCTAAAGCCAATCTAGTGCAGACGAGAGTTCCCAAGGGGAAGCAGGCGGCTTCTCATCCCAAGAAGAAGGACTTCACTAATCTAAAAGTGAAGGGTCCTTCTTTCAAGCAACAGAAGACTAAGTCCCACGTGACTTGTTACAATTGTGGCAAGAAAGGCCACTACAAGAGTGAATGCAGATCTAAGCCTAAACAATCAGAGAAAGGTGAGCCTAATAAGGTTTTATTGGTTTCTAACATTGTTGCTATGATCGGACAGGTCACAACTGTGGGGGTTGACTCTGACTGGTGGATAGACACTGGTACGACTTGCCATGTCTGTTCTGGCAAAAAATGGTTCGTCACGTACCAGTCGATATCTGAGAAGGTTGTCATGGCGAACCAGGCCCAAGCTGAAGTTCTGGGGATCGGGACCGTGGAACTGAAACTCACTTCTGGGAACACTCTGATGCTTCAAGGTGTGAAGCATGTTTCGGCGATTGCCAAGAACCTGATCTCTGGGAGCCTGCTCTGCAACGCAGGCTTGAGGATGGACATCAATGCTGGTCAGATGGTGATGTCCAAGAAGGGAACATACTTCGGGAAGGCTTATCTAACCGAAGGAATGTTTAAAATTCAGCTTGTCAACCAGTTTGATGACATTAATGCAGTTGCATTTTCTGATTATTCTCTTGAGTTGTGGCATAATAGACTAGGACATGTTCATTGTAAAAGAATTAACAAAATGTCTAGTCTAGGACTTATCTCCAAATATGGGGGTAAGGTGGAGAAGTGTAAAGTGTGTGCTCAGACGAAGATCACAAGGAAACCCTTTCATCGGGTCAATCGAAGCACAGATCTTCTGGAGTTGGTGCACTCCGATATCTGTGACTTCAAACATTTTTCCACGAAGGCCGGGATAAATTATTTCATAACCTTCATCGACGATTTCTCAAAATACGCGTTCGTCTACTTGCTCAAGTCTAAAGACGAAGCCTTCGAGAAGTTCAGAGAGTTCAGGGCCGAAGCTGAACGGCAGACTGGACAACAACTCAAGAGGTTAAGAAGTGATCGAGGTGGGGAGTACAGATCTCATGAATTCGTATCGTTCTACAAAGAACATGGAATCATATGCGAGACTACTGCTCTATA
The DNA here is from genome assembly GCA_029216955.1 of Iris pallida. Taxonomy (NCBI): domain Eukaryota; kingdom Viridiplantae; phylum Streptophyta; class Magnoliopsida; order Asparagales; family Iridaceae; genus Iris; species Iris pallida. Next base: position 10,085,672 of record JANAVB010029617.1, on the reverse strand, counting down.
TTCTCCTCAATCTAACGGAGTAGCGGAAAGGAAGAACAGAACTTTGACAGAAATGATGAACTCAATGCTGCTAACCGCGGGTCTTCCTAAATGCTACTGGAGAGAAGCTGCATTGACGGCCACTTTTATTCTAAATAGAGTGCCATATACAACTTCGGACGTAACTCCTCATGAACTCTGGTTCAAAGTCAGACCAAACTTGAATGTCATTCGAGTGTGGGGGTGTCTGGCGTATATGAAGCTCCCAGATCTGAAGATTCAGAAGCTAGGGACAAGGACTACGAAGGCGATCTTCTTGGGATATGCCGAGAAGAGTGATGCTCGGAGATTTCTTGATATTGAGTCAAATCATATCATCGAATCTCGTGATACTGAATACTTTGAAGACAAGTTTGCAAAAGACAAAAACATTATTCTTTCGAACATTCCGAAAAATGATGTAGGTGCAAATGAGACTGAAATCTCATATGGGCCAGTAGTCCAAGAAGAAGCTGTTGTTGATGAAACAACTCTTGTACCAGAACTCGCAGAGCCGTCAGCTAAACGAGCGAGGAAATCGAAAGACTTCGGAGATGACTTTGTCACCTATCATGTGGAAGCAGATTCGCTTACCTATGATGAGGCGATGAAGACCAGAGATGCTATCTTCTGGAAGGAGGCAGTGAATGACAAGTTTGACTCTATCACCTCCAATAACACATGGGTGTTGGTAGATCTACCTGAAGGAGAAAAGCCCATCGGATGTAAATGGATCTTCAAGAAGAAGATGAAGGCAGATGGAACTATTGACAAGTTCAAGGCCAGGCTTGTAGCCAAGGGATTTTCTCAGAAACAGGGGATAGACTACTTTGACACGTACGCTCCAGTAGCTCGGATGACCACCATCAGGATGTTAATCGCTCTAGCAGCTATACATAAGTTGGTGATACATCAGATGGATATAAGGACAGCATTCCTGAATGGAGAGCTGACCGAAGAGATTAACATACTACAACCAGATGGATTTGTCGTCAAAGGTCTTGAAGACAAAGTCTCAAGTTAGTGAAATCATTGTATGGTTTGAAGCAAGCTCCCAAGATGTGGCATGAGAAGTTTGACAAAGTTATTAGGTCAAACGGCTACAGAGTCAGCGAGACGGACAAATGTGTTTACACAAAGTTCGTTGATGGAAGAGGAGTCATCGTTTGTCTGTACGTGGACGACATGCTAATACTAGGGACAGATATAGGCTTTGTCACGGAGACAAAGAAGTTTCTCTCAACCAAGTTCAGTATGAAGGACTTGGGGGATGCAGATGTCATCTTGGGCATAAAGATCATCCGGACAGACACTGGAGTAGCGTTGTCACAATCTCACTACATTGAGAAGATGCTCACACGCTATGGGTATAAGGATCTTTCAGGGATCGATACACCATACAGGGGTGATCAGAAGCTGAAGCCAAACTCGAGGGAAAGCGTCAGGCAGCTGGAGTATTCTAGCGTTATCGGAAGTTTGATGTACGCAACCACTGCCACAAGGCTTGACATAGCTTTCGCCGTAGGAATGCTGAGTCGGTTCACGAGCAACCCAGGGATTGAGCACTGGAAAGCTGTGAAGCGGGTGATGAGATATCTCAAGAAGACTCAGATATATGTACTGCACTACAACGGGTATCTGACAGTAGTGGAAGGCTTCAGTGATGCTAGCTGGTGTTCAGAGGTGGAAAGCGAGAGATCTACAGGTGGATATGTCTTTTTCTTGGGTGGAGCTGCTATATCATGGAAGTCGAAGAAGCAGACTATACTCTCTCGTTCCTTCATGGAATCTGAATTCTATGTACTTGAAACTGCAGCAGATGAAGCAGAATGGCTTTGGAAGCTCATGTATGATCTTCCAGTGGTTGGGGCTCAGATACCGACGATACCGATATACTGTGACAACCAGGCGACTGCGGCAGTAGCATCAAATGACCTCTTCAACGAAAAGAAGAGGACTGTGCGGTTGAAGCACAGGGCAGTACACGATCTTATCAAAAGAGGTGTAATTGCAGTGATTGATATTCGGAGTCAGGAGAACCTGGCAGATCCGTTTACAAAGGGCCTCAAGCGCCAGTTGGTCGATGACACAGCTTGTAAAATGGGCTTGAAGGCATTCTGATAGTGTGTCTTTGTAATCCTACCATAAAGTTTTATGCTATTAGTTCAAAGAGAAATCTACTAGGCATCTAACTTTTGGTTCAAAGGAGGATCACTGACTGGAAAACTATCAGGTAACAGTGGGTACTTGTTCTCTGGAACATGGAAGGGATACGGACACATAACCACTGTTGTCTACTATGTATTTTCTGTGGAAAAAATAGATCCTGTGGAAGGTTGGCTTAAACGCCTTAATGAGTTCTCAGGCAGAGTGAATGCTTGGTGTGCTTTACAGGAAGCACGGTAGAGCAGCACTACAAGGAGTGAAACTCCATGCTACGGTGGGGTGACTCCACCATGAGGTTCCCAGGTAGGGATAATGCCTCGGCTTTGCAAGCCAAGTCACAGCGGCGTAGCACCGCAAATAGGCAGGTAGCCTAATGCTGTATGACGTAATTAAAGAGTTGTAGACAGTACTACAAAGGGAAGGATGGCCCCATGTTACAGTGGCACGACACCACGATGAGGTACCCAGGTAGGGGTAAAGCCTCGACATTGTAAGCCATGTCGTTGCGGCGTAACACCGCAAGGAAGCCTTAGGCTTCATGCTGAGTAGATTGGCACTACAAAGAGGCTGAGACCTCATGCTACAGTAGTATGACACTACGATGAGGTTCCCAGGTAGGGGTAATGCCTCGGCTTCAGGACATGTCATAGCGGCGTAGCACCGCAAGGAAGCGCAAGGCTTCATGCCATATCTCTTTAATAAAGAACTCACCTATAGTGTATGGAAAGAGATATCAGGCCGTCTCTTGAGGGTAAACTTGTAGACGTCCAAAATTATACACTGAAACCAGGCTGGCACAGGGCCTTTAATGTGCAGCCAGAAGCGCACGTAACTACACTTTGTGAGTGGAAAGAATTACAATTGTGGTACAGAATTCAAGACGTAGTCCATTCTTGTATCACATTGTTATTTAACCCATGCGGGAAGATTCAAGTCGTCAGCGATATCTATCCTAATGCAAAATGGACAGTTACTGTGGAGAACGCTCAACCCTGGACACATATATATGTTGTGATATGTGGGAGATTGTTGGTGCTTTCTTTACATGGAGAGAGCTAGCTCTCAACATGCCTTATAAAATTTTAGTCCCACATCGAAAATGCACCATGAGTTATCTCAACATATATACTTGGGTGTGTTATTGAGAGATGCACATGGGGTGGTGACCCTAAGGAGGGAACCATGTGGGTGATTTTACTAGGAGGTAAGAATAAGGCTCCAAGAATTAAGCATTAATGTTTTTGTCATTCTTTTGGATTAATTCCATTTGGAGCTAAGCCCCAAAGGGGCTTAGCGACTCGGACTCGGACTCGGACATGGGCTCATGAGGCGTAATGTGGCATTTTGTTGGCGCACTTTGCACTTAGCACGTCAGTAGTTATAGAAAGACTGATTCAATGCGATTAATTCAGATCCTATCTTTGTGGGATTTGAATTAATTTCGTTGCTATCTTTGTAGGATTTGAATTAATCTCGTTGCTATCTTTTTGGAATTTGATTTAATCTTTCCATAACTGAAGAGGCGGCTAGGATTTCCACCCTCTCTCTATATATACTCTCTTCTGGCCTCCTTTGTGACCACCACGAAAATATAAGTCAGAAAAGGAGAAAGAGAGAGAGAGCTGCTGCCGCCATTGCAAGTCCATCCGAGGAGTCAGAACAGAGGTGACTTCGAGCGTTCCACAAGTTCTTCAAACTTGCTGGTTCCTGGAAGCAGTTCGTGTGGGGCGAATCTTGCTTTGAGCAACGGTGTTTTGACACCCCAGCATTTTTCTTCTTCTCATCTTTCTCTAGATTATTGTACCTCATTCTGTCCCAATTACAACACGTTTGTAAGGAAGAACGAGAGATCTTCTCTTCTCTATTTTTCTCCTCCATATTGTAATCGGGTTATTTGGTTTTTCTATCATCGTAGATCTCTGTTGCATCTGTTTTACCATCTTTGATCAAGCCCCGGGACTAAGACTAATTCTACTATAGCAGATATGTAAAAATTTCTACTAGTATGTATGTAGTTGTGTATTATGTAATATATTTTTTATTATTTAGTAATATGGTCTCATATATATATATATATGGATATTATGGTTTGGGTCTCGAAAATGACCAACACTAATAGGATCTCATATATATGAATATTATGATTTGGGTCTCGAAATCATTGTTCACGTAAGCTAATGATCAGTAATTTTGAGACGTAAACTATAACATTAGTTATTTTCGAATCCAAATTATAATTTTCATATGTATGTAAGATTCTATTACTAAATATCTCATATATTTAACATATGACTATAAGTTTACTAAATATCGGATCGATTTGATCCAATCGAGTGCGTTGACGAGGTCGATGAGAATATAAAAATATATTATAAGCTATCAGATGAGAATATAAAAATATCTAATAATTTATTAGACGAGAATATTAAAATATCTTATAATTTAGTATCAAATATAATCTTTTATGTTTTATTTTCATATCTTTATTTTTTTTTATCTTTTTAAATCATGTCAATTTAACCTAAATTTAAGATAAATGGTCAAACCCATAGGAAGATATCAATTTCCATAAAAAACAATCATTTAAGGAAAATAAGAACAATCAAACACCTAAATTAATTTCGTTTAATCTACGATTTCAACACCTAAGATGTTCTAATATTAGACTTGAAAAAATATTGAAGAACTTATCTTTATTTTAATTTTTATTTGAAAAAGTTATCTAGGATTTCAATTATATCTAAGATTTGAGAAAAAATATTTAAGATTTTAAATTATTATTTTTTAACTTATCTTTAAGATGTTTCTCTAATATTAGATTTAAGTGATGTTTTTCTAGTATTAGATTTAAGTGATGTTTTTCTAACATAATTTTTTCTAATATTACATTTAAACAAATATCTAAGATTTGAAAAAATTAAACAGATAAAATTGTATATAAATAGTTAAATTTATTTACGGATGCAAAAATCAAGATAATTTTTTTATTTTTAAAATAATTTTCTAAATAATTTTCTTCTAATATTATATTTAAACAAATATCTAAGATTTGAAAAAAAAATTAAAAGATAAAATTTTATATAAGGAGTTAAATTTATTTACGGATGTGAAAATCTAACTTTCTCACATCATCGAAGATAAAAATTTTGAAAAAATTGGACGCCAGATCTTAGGAAAAATTAATAAAAATTGGACGCCATCTAAGATGGTGCCAAGTCTAGAATTGTGTTGGGCGCCGTATCCCATTCCTAGTAAATATTCAAAACTTGTACTCTTATGTATAAATATACCAAGTTTCATAACTCTATATGAAATTTTATGTTAAAACATTGTTAGAAGAAGGGGTGGGGTGGGGCTCAAGGTGCAACTTCGGCCGGACGACCCAGTCCCCGACTCGGGCCTGGCCCGGTCAAACTCGATCTGGGCTGGGCCGAGCCCGGTCAACGACCCGGATCGACCTAACCCATTGATAAACCTGTCCGGGCTGGGTTGCGCCCTTGGACCCGAAAGCATGGACTGGCCCGGTCCAATCAAACCCGTTAAATCCGACCGGACCTGCCCGGACCGGCCCGGTTGGCCCGGTTAGGTTAGTTTTGAATTTTGGTCATTTTTTTGATTTTTGGTCATTTTGTTTGTTTTTAAACGTTTGGAGGCAAAATGACCATTTTACCCCCATTTTATTTGGCATTTTTCGACTGTTGGAAGGATATTTTGGTCATTTTGCTGACCAAAAACCCCTTATACAAACTCTTTTTTTTGGATAAAATAGATCATTTTGCACCAATTTTTATTATTATAAATAAGCCATAAATCTTCAAACTTAATCACACCAGCAATTTTTTTTTCTTACAATTTTTACAAGCAACCTAGTGTGAATAGACGATTTATATCATGGATGATCATCTACCACAACAACCACAAGATCAACAACCGCAACTGCAAGAAGAGCTCAAGTCAGAATCAAAATTTGTCATCATTTTAGCGGAGTTTACAATGAGCATGCAAGTTGCGGTACCGAAAGAAAATACTCCACTAAAGTTCTTGTTTTATGTTTGCATTGTAGCAAACGATTAAAATGGGACTATAGCCATGGTACAGAGAAGCTACGCATACATTTAAAATTATGTATCAAAATCTAGTAATCTTGTGTGAGACATTAATCACAGTTTATGTACTAATAATCTTGTACGAGTCATTAATTCATTAATTGCAGTTTATGTACTAGTAATCTTGTATTAGTCATTAATTTTCAAATTATGCAAATATTGTATTAGCCATTAATTTTTAAATTATGCAAATGCAGCAAATCTTGTATTAGTCATTCAATTATCATGACATTACTCATTAATTTTTACTTTAAAATTTTTGTTGGAAACAAATTATTGTAATGTTGTACATTAACTTTTACTTTTTAATTTGTAATTTTTTGAAACATAAATGATAGAAAGTAAAATAATTTTTTTTACTCATTAATTTTTACGTTATAATTTATTTTGGAAAAATTTCTTGTAATGTTGTACATTAACTTTTACTTTCTAATTTGTAATTTTTTAAAACCTAAATGGTAGAAAGTCAAAGTTTTTTCCCCTCAAAAAATCGGGTGGCCTGGCCCAGCACTGAAGCGTCCCAGCTCAGGCCCGGTTCAGTCCGGCCCGACCAAAGCGGGCCATGGGTCCGTTTTGGTTGATGTACCGACCGGGAGTGTGAGAAACGGGCGCCTCGCCCATTCAAAACTCAAAAGTCCATCTCCTTTTTGGCGCTGTCCACACTACGGTCCCCAAAGCAAAAGCCCAAACACGCTTGGACTCCAACCAAAATCCAAAAAAATCAAACGGCTGGAAAGCCATGGATCCAGCCGTCGATCTCCCGAGCAAGCCGCCGAGATCCGACGGCGGCGATCAGCCGAAGCCTCCCCCTCCAGCCGCCGAACCCAACCCCTCGCCGGAGATCCCTCCTCCTCCGCCCCCGGCGGCCTCCGATCAGAAGTCCGTCCGGTGGAGCCGCGAGCTGACTTCCGATATCCCTCCCGAGGAGCACAATCCCTATATAACTCAGGCGCCTCTCCCTCCCGCTTCCTCCAACAAAAGTATGCTAAATTTTTTCGAATTGGTCCTTCCTTTTCTTTTAATTTTGAATTTTGGGTTTTTTTTTGTAGTTACGGTGGAGACGGTGAAGAACGTGCTGGGGAGGTGGGGGAAGAAGGTCGGGGAGACGACGAAGAAGGCGGAGGATCTCGGAAGGAACGTATGGCAACACTGTGAGTTTCTTGATTCTTTTAGGGTTTGGTTCGTTAATTTATTTTCATTTAGAAATAAAGTTCCATTTTTTTTAATTACAACTCACACACACCCCTCTACACGTCCTTACGCTGGTGTCCACGCTGCTCTCCACATGAGCTTACAGGTGCTGGAAAAAAAAAATTCATGGAGATTATGAATAATTACTACGAAGAGACACCACACATCTAGATCCAACCACGAGAAGCGGATCCTAGTAGATCCTTTGAAGTGTATAATGTTGGGATTGGTCCATAGATTATCCGGTCCCACTTTTCCACTTTGGGACAAAACTTGTGTGTATGTATTTCAGGGTTTTTTTTCCCACTTGTAAGTGATTTTTTTTTTTTTCACTTACAAGGGATTTTTTTTTTTTCACTTACAAGTGATTTTGCTATTTTTTGCACTTATAAGTGCTATTTTACCATTATGCCCTCTCATATAAAACATGGATAATATATGACAATCTAAAAATATGCATGCCAACATATTGTATTACAAATACAAAAATGTTTAGTTCAACGCAAATAAGTGCTGAAAAAACGAGGCTGCTTTTGGGACTGTTTTGGACGGAAAAGAGAGGTCTATTATAATTTGGACAAGTGAAAGAATTTTTTAAGTTCGTACATGGGCATAATAGAATTTTTGGATGCAATAAGTACTTAAGAAATCCAATAAGGTGAAAAAATGTCACTTATGAATTTGGAGCCACTTATAAGTGAAAAACGAATGCAATTATTGGAACAAAATTCACTTATAAGTGACCCACATAGAATAAGTGAAATTCACTTACAAGTGAAAAAGAGAGCACCCCTCAATTAACTATTCATTTATTGACTTAAGCAAGTCGTGTGGTAACTCAAGTGTGTATGATGGATTTTTTTTCTTGTGGAGTAGGTTCAAATCCTACAATCAATCGTAGCACCATCTTCGTCATTCAAATATTCTCCCACTAGAGTGATCGTCTATGGAACATAAGAAAGATCCATGTATGAATTGACATAGTTTTTCTAATTGGCTGTTGACATGACGTCATCCTTACATGTAGGTGCTGAATTCTAAGCCAAGATATTTATGAACATAGAGGACCAAAAAACCTAGATAGCCAGTTGACATGTAGATAGATCATGTAACCAAAGAGCACCCTCCAAGTTCCTTTAAACTATAAAGAGTCGGACAATATAATTTGCTGCAAGCAATTACATTCCTCTCTATTGACACATAAGAAATAATGATATTACCATATATTATAGAACTAGCATGACTTTGTTTATAAGCACCTTACAATATGAGGAAGCTATAAAAGTAGCTTTATAAACTCGACTTTTAGCTCATTTACAATCTCAAGTCCTTGCCCCATAAGGAAATTTTGAAGTAGGTACAAGAAATAGAGAAATCATTACAGCATATTGTTAATATGTATATAAAGATCCCGGTTACAAACTTACATGTATCCTTATAAGGATGATAATGGGCTAGTGTCGGCTAGATGGCCCACGGACTAGCCCGAAAAAAATCTGTCACGGCCCTGACCCGATTATGATCGGGTAGGGCCGGATTCAATTTTTGGTTCGATTTTATTTTTGGGCCAGGTATGGATACTAGCCGGCCCGAACCCGGTCTGAAATCGAACTATTGTAGGTTCTTTATCCAATCATATACAAAATTATGGGTTGGCTGAGGAACTATTGGCAATGAGAATTGGTATTCTCCTAAAGCTGAACATCCTACAATTGAACTCTAATCTCCTTTGATGCATCCTCGTCTAGCAGTTCCAAACAGTAATGAGGATGGTCGACACTTTTTGTCATATTAATAAAGAATAGTGGTCAAACTTATTTTGTTTTATCATATTTTATAACTGTACTGGACAGTGTAAATAATTTATGATCATATAAGGAAAAAAAGGTTAACTGTCACGTCCCAGTCCCAAAATACATAAGACTAGGTACGTGGCTTGACCAGCTGGTACACACTCAAGGGTAAACCCGTTATAGAAAAACCCATCAAGCATGCACTTACGTTGTCTATAAAGTTTCAAGAACAATATAAGTCTCAGGTTTTATCTATATCTCATCAATAAATAAACAAAGATCCAACTGATAGAATAAATGCTAAAACAATCCAACAAGTCAAATATAGAGAGATAGATGAAGAGGGTCTAGTGGAGACAAATCCACTGCCAATACAAGGAAAGTAAAAACAGAAAATAAACTAGAGTCCATGCTAAAATTAAACTAAGCAATAGCAACATCTCAACTGCTTCTGCTCCATAATCGAGTCCTGCGGGTACTCTTCATCTATACCTGGAGAAAAGTCCAGATCCTCAGGGGACATAGCAAGATAAATAATATACAAGGCTACTGTACAGTTTATGTAACATGCATGAAATATACAGGAAAGAGACTATGAAAAACAATGTGAATGATGAAAGTACAAGGTACGGTAATAAGAGACAGATAATTAATGACATGTCATAGTACTGTAATGCTAAGAGTGGCTAATAAAGGAATCATATGACCGCAACCCTGTGTGGTACCTACGGTCCTATAGAGAGTAGTCCTGTGTGGAGCTCCCTATCTATAGTAAATTTCTATCGTAGCACATGCGTGATACTTCCGAGTCGAGAGTGGTCAAATAGTCGATCCTACTATCGAATAAGGGTCAAGTCAAGTCAAATGATCAAGTCAAACTCGTACTCACTACGATGAACTATACAAGTGGTACATGAAAATAAGTACAAGAGGATAGACAAGTCAACAGAGTATAGAAACTGACATGTAAAGTACAAGCATGAATAAATAAACTGTACATATTGACAAGGTATATTTGCCTGGGTTCATGAGAAAGAAAGTTGTGAATCTGATTATGAACCCAAAGTAGCAATGTCCCGAGAGCCTAGATTAAAATACTAATGAATTAATTATTAGTCTAGAATTTACTACATATGCACAAAGTACATTTACTAATAACAAACACAACTTAAGGAAAGTTAGAGGTAGACTCTAATTTATAAATTAGAAATTAAGGAAAGTCACTTAGCCTTCTGATCTTATAATCAACAACTCTCCAAATAATTGTATAAATAAGTTACATATGTCTACTAGGTCCCTCTTCTAGGCATAGGTGTAATGTGTTGTCCCTTATTCAGTCTTATTTGCATAAATATGATATCGATACATTCTAATGGTCTTTTGCTAATAATGACATGTCATACCTATTAAACTTAGAGTTTTATCCTCAAAGTTATAATCAAGTAAACATATAAAAGTAAACTAACTTATATATCATAAATGACAAATTTTTGTGAGACTTTGGTTGCACAACTTCAACATTTTTCTACACATGACCCAACTAAAGTAAATAACAAAATCTATAGTCTAGACTTAAAATAAAATTATAAAATATAATATGGACATTTAAAGTTCAGAACCTAAATTATTTTAAAATAATTGTTTAACTCACAATTACATAAAAATTAATGCCACAACTTTGCTATGTCCAAATATAGGTTTTCTAGGTCGTATCGGACACTATTTGAAGTCATTTTCTTATACCAACATATATATAAAAAAACAGAATAATATATATTTTTTAAAAATCATTTTAAGTATTTTTAAGGTTATAATGTTGGTAATTATCTATATAAATTTCGGGTCAAATTCTACAATAAAACTAGGTCTTACTAGGCTCACATTGTGTATTTCGGTGTGACATGTGTGAGCCTAATATACATAAACTTATAAACAGAATTAAATAGTTCTTAAATAGGTTTTTAACTATAGAAACAATTCTGAAACATGCACAATATGCTAGGTATAATTATAGAGCCATACTATATGTAATTTTAACATAAACTACACAAGTTTTTCATTCAACATGTCAAAATACACAATTTAAATTCAGTCTTTTATAGGCTGTGTTTGGGTCTATAATTCAAGTTTAACATGTGTTAATACATGATTTACCAACTTAAATACATGGGTTAATATACTACCAAGTCATACAAAAGTTTTGGTAAGAAAAATATGCATATTTCGCTCTCAACATACACATAGGTGTGACAATACAACATTTAATTTCAGAAATTATACGCTGACTTCAGACCTTAAAATCCCAATATTTCCATGCCAGATTTCATGGTTTTCATACTTTAACACCTAGGTTTAAGGGTTCATAAGTTTGTATAAAAGTTTGGTAAAATACATATGCATAATTTGTTCACATTTAACACATATATGACATGTACCAATTAAATTCCAGAATTTTATGACCTGAAAATCATATTAAAATTGGTTTTTAATTAGTTTATTAAGGTTTCTATCCATGTCACGACATGCTAAGGAAGTCCTAGTTCTAGTTTTCAACATTTGGGAACAATATCGAAGGTATACTTACTTGAAACGGGATCGGACTCAAATGAATCCAACCAAAGTTCAGAATCAGTCCGCTTGTGTTGTGAAGGGGTTTCGGAGAGGAAAACATGTTCTAGGCTCGAGACTCCCCTCCTAGCAAGCCCACACCTTAGGCTATCTTCTAGGCTCAATCCTTGATGGCCAAACCTACCCGGATGCTCGTAGGAACCCTCCGAAGTCGATGTAACTTCAGCCGAAAGGTGCTGAAATTTCCGTCAAGTATGGACAGGTTTGAGATGTGAAAATGAGAGGAAAAAGGTGGAAAATGAGTGGAAAAGGTAGTATAGGCTGTGGGAAGAGTTGTGGAGAAGTTGCACCATGATTATAGGTGGTGGAAGGAGTGGAAAACACAAAAACTACCCAGTAACATGTCCACACAGCCCACCCCCTTGTAGCTGCTGTCCCCTTGGTTTATACAAGTGTTTCGGTGTATAAATGTGTCACTAAACACTTTAGGTTGAGGTTAGATAAGTCTCCAACAATTTAGAGTTGGTTTGGTAGTGTTTTGGATCACTAAATGGACTTAAACCATGCATATACACCAACTATTCAGCCCACTTGGGCCGCACACTTTGCACAGAACCTGACTGCTGTCCACCTAGTTTAGAGGCTTGGGTTTGGGTCTAAAATTAGTTGGTTTAGGTTAGAACACACCTATATAGGTTATGACTAAGTTAGGAGCTCATTTGACCGCATTACTAACCCAAAAACCATAAACACACATTGATTATAGCCACTTATTGTAGCTGCTGTACCAGCTAGTTTAAATGCCTAAAATTTAGTCTAAGGCCCTCATGTTGAGGTTGGCTAAGCCTCACTTAAGTTATGCTAAGTTTGGTGGTCATTTGGTTGCTTAATTTGGCCTAAAACTCAACCTATACATCACTTAAACCTATGTAAACTGATTTAATATACCATGTTGTCCACACATCTTAGGGATCCAATAACTTGGTCTAGACCCTCTAGGATTTACCTAATTAAGTCCTATTTATATAAGGATCGAGTTGGTGAACCATTTGGCTCTCGTTCCGGGCTATTTCGATGCACCGATAAACTTTTATAGCCCGTTGAACACAATTTTTCTACAGAAATGTCCTAACGATTTGTAGGTGTTTAGAGAGTGTGTATGGGTCCATTTGAGTGGGACACAAGCTACATGAATTCTCTAGCTTAGTATAGATCATAACGATCCTATGGGTCGAAGGGTTCGGGTCGTAATTGTGTCTCCAATTTCGATTGGAATGGACATAGACATTTGGACTATTTTAACTAAGATTTCCGTATACTAATATTGTGCTATAAAATTAAAGCACATGGAGACGTGTCTGAGTGGGACATAAATAGTACAAGTCTAGAGAAACTCAACTAGGCCAAGAATACAAATTTTGTAGAGAGAAACTAGCCAATGTGGTGCTACTTATAACAAAGTTACAAGAAAGGGTACTTAAAATCAATAATAAATAATACACTCAAATAAAATATTTATTAACTCTAAATATATAACTAATAACTTTAATTCTTTATCTAATTTTTTTTAGTGGATCTTACATTAACATAATTGAACCGGCCCGAAACCCGAATGACTGGGTTATGGCCTAGGTTATGTAAAATTAGTACCGGGCCAAAAATATGGCTCGAAATATTTTAGGGCCAGGCTTGGTATTTCCCAGCCCAATCCGGTGCAGCCCGGCCCATTATCATTTCCATATCCTTATTTACAACTAGAACTCTAAAAATCTCTAGTACAATATCCCACATTTATTTAATCCATCTCTACCTCCCATACCATTAAAATTCAGTATTTGTAAAATTAATCTCTACACTCTCTCCTCATATAGATAGATAGACCACCTAAGCGAATAGATCATCATAAAATTACAATGATGCTAAAGATCCGTTTTGCAAACTGTAGTTACTGTACCACTTACTTGAAGTGGTTTAGATACTTGTCAATTTTGAAGATTTGGGCTGTGGTAGCTGAAAGTTAAAAGCTTTAGCATGGGTGAGCTACACTCTAAATGGCTCATCGATTCTCTTCAAATGAATTTAGCTTGTAGATTATCGATGTCGATGGATTGATCAATTTATCCTTCTAGTTCTTATTTTTTTGGTAGAGGAGCATGACAGATTTAACATCTAGTTCATATTTTGTATCATTTAGTCCATCTTTGTTATTGGTGTATGTTAAGGAAGTTACTAATGCTACTTAGAAGGGTTCAAGGGGGGGGGGGGGGGGGGGGGGATCCAGGAGCCTCAGTCCGAGGGGGCTCCTCTATGTGGAAGCACACACAAGAACAAATATAGTAGAATTGCTTAAGAGTATTAGATACATGGTTCGAGTCCTCAAATAGTTAAGTATATTTGCAAAATTTTGAATAGTCCATATATTGATATTTCCCCCCCAAAATCCAGTCGGTGGGTCTTGAACCCGCTCTGGATCTTAATGGATCTACCCCTGCTACTTGGGTTTCTAACCTTTGTGTGAACGTTTGTTTATCATTGGTTATTTGGATACTAGAAGTTAGGAAGATGAAGGGTGGACCCAGAATTGAAGAGGAAGGGGGCGTGGTCTCTAAGGTGGATCCCCCTGGGAACATGGATAACTTAAGAGCGAGGTCTAGAGAGTGGTAGCTAAACAATAGCACTAAGACATAGGGTGGGCTTAAGACACATTTCTCATAGTACTAGACCATTAGACTAATAACTGTGTTTAAAGATTTGAAAGGCTTTAAAGAAATTTTACTTTCCCTTGTATCTTAGAAAAGGGTATGTTCCCTTTCCTCATTTCTGGTGATCGATACCCTAAATTTAGGCTCATGGGAGAGTGTCTTCTTAATTTGGGGGTGGGTATAATATTGGTTGGTGCGAAGGGTCTCTTATTTGACTATAGGAGTATTAATATTATGAATATAGGAGCATGAAGAGAGAATATTGAGAGAACACCTTATAGACACCTTTTGTTCTCTTATTACCATGGTTTACCAAGAACAAACCCATCATACTTTATCTTGCTCTCTTTTGTCTCTTTTGGTCTGTGATGTTTCTGTATCCAAGGAGGGTGGGTGGGTGGGGGTGAAACACTAGTTTAGTTACTGCAGGCTACTAGTAGCATAGATAGGATAGTGCCCGCCCTTTTTTTAACCCTGTCTGTGAGGATTTGTGTTTCATCTTTATTCTTCGTTGTTCATGATTTAGACAGTGAAACACTGTGTATCTAGTACTTTTTTTTGTTTGATTTGCACAATCAGCAACGTAGGCAGTCTTACCATAAGGACCTATAATGTGTTGTTAATTTCTTATGCCACTTGTTGATTTGGAGAATCTCCATTGTAGACAATCAACTAACAAGGTAAGGTGCACGGTTTCTGTTATGTATTTCTGTAAGTACCACAGTGCAAGTTTAAATCTATTTAACAACTGCATGGGTTGCGCAACCATATATTCATGACTAGGATTGGATTCAGGATTTCTTTCAGCGTGATCGGTTCTGAATAGGATTGTATGTGCTGTAGTTTTGTCATTCTCATTTATTCATGACTAGGATTGGATTTAGGTCCTTTTGTTCTGTTTCAGGTTTATTTTAACTTACTACTACTAGGGTTGTTTTGTCATAGGAAGTGGATAATTTATCTGAGCTGATAGCTTAGGAAGTCCTGACGGAGGTTGGTTTGCAAGCCAAGGGGAGACCATTAGCATTTATTACCTGGAAACAAATTGTCAAGTTACAATAACATGCCCTAGTATCATGTTGATGTTAACGTGAAATGGAAAGAATGAGGAACCAGATTCTCCAACATAGTACTTCTCCTTTTCCTAAAGAACATTTTGCAAGTCACATTCTTTCGAGGGAAAATATCCAGGATACTACGCCCAATGTCGTCAATGGCACATCGTGGTGCACTGAGGCACCTCGCTATGATGCCAGCTACTGTACTTCATTGAGGCGCACATCTCAGTAGCGCCATGGTACATTTAGGCGCCGTCTCATGAAACCTAACATGAACTTTTGGTTTTATTTTATTTTTGTTCAATTATGAACCTATACCATGCTCTATTCTTACCTACTACCCCAGTGACACACTTTAACTGTCTACTTTCAGAATTTAATATTTACCTTCTTTCATCTCTCGCCATGTTTCAATTTCAGTAATCGTTGTTGACCCTCATCCCTCGATTGTAACAACCTCTTGCTTGCCAAAGGATTCAAGTTTTTTTTTTTTTTTTTCTTTGCAAGTTTCATCTTTCATGTTCTTTTTCTTTATAATTTCAATTTAGTCTATGCCGATGATTTTCTAGCCCCTTGAGTGAGATTTTTAAGTTCTGCAAATTTTCTAAACTATCTATACAATAAATGATTGATTAGGATATTGCAATGACTTTTATTTTGTTATTTAGAGTTTGACAATAAAAAAAAAGAAAAAAAAGTGCGCCTCACTTCAATGAAGTACATGCCACGCCATGCACCTCAGAGCGCTATGTGTACCTTGCTCCTCACTATGCGCCTTGCGCCGCGACAACACTGACTACACCTTCTTGAAGACTTGGCTGAAGGCTTTGATGTTGATGTTATATAGTATGCCTAATTCTCAGTATACCATATAGCACTGATGCTTGTCCTAGGCTAATTTCAGTTGCCTAGACCAATCACTTGGAGGGATACTTAATATACAAAACCATATTCACAACTGCTAGTATTATTGTTACATTTGTTATATTTCTGTCTATAGCATCTATCATCTATAACCGTTCTTTGTGGTATCAGATTGTAGTAATATTTTCTTCCTTATTCCAGTGAAAACAGGACCAAGTGTTGCTGAAGCTGCTATGGGAAGGATTGCTCAGGGAACAAAAGTTATAGCAGAAGGTGGATATGAGAAGATATTTCGGCAAACTTTTGATATAATGCCAGAAGAACAACTCAGGAATACTTATGCATGTTATCTATCAACTTCTGCTGGACCAGTAATGGGAATTCTGTACCTTTCTACTGCAAAACTTGCATTTTGTAGTGATAATCCGCTTTCATACAAAGTTGGCGATAAAACTGAATGGAGCTATTATAAGGTATTTTTGTCTCATTCCTTGATCACCAGCATGTACATGCTATATGATCACCCTCTATTTTTTGAAATTAGGATACCTTGTAGGGTACTTTGTTTCTTTACCTAAAAACTAATTGGCAAAGTCATTCTAATACATCATATTGATGGATGACTAGAACCTCATAACCAAATAGAAATACTTTGTTGTGGTCATCTGCTTTTTATGTTTTTTTTTACTTCTATCTTCTTTTGATTGAGTAGCTGAAATGATGTATACTTGTGTGAAAAAGAATCCAATTTTAAGAAGTTCCTCTGACTTGCAGCCTTGATTTGATGTAATTAGTTATTGGTGTGTCATATATTCTAAGACCACTGGATATTAATTTCAGTTGGATGGTTCTGATATCGCCATATCGGGGCAATATCCAGTGTGAAAAAACAATCTAGTAAATTATTAAGAAACACTAAATATAACACTTAAAGCCCGACCTAACTTGAAACTGAGCTTAATTTATTGAAAAACGACGCACTTTATAAGTTGCACTAAGGAACCGAATGCTTTTGGACAATTGAACGAGAAAGCCACAAGGATAAATGAAAAGCAAGCCTCCGGCTAGGTTGTATTTCATGAATCTTGTTTGAACATCCATATTCATTAGTACGGTCAACTCTAAATGAAAAAGGCTCTTAAAAAGTGTTGACCAAAATTTACTGCGAGGTGTCAACATAATGTCATACCACACAGACAGACTATGCACATGAGAGGGGCGGTTACAAACCCTGTGAAAGGCTAGTTTGCTGGTAAGAAACCTGAATTATTGCTCATTCAGTTTAAGCTCCGTCAACCTAGATCTACCCTTACTTCTCCTAGACTAAGAAACAGTCTAGAAGTAGGGAAAGGTAATCTGAATTAGTTTAAGAGAGATAATCCAAGGCATTTAGTAAGCCAAAGAACAAAATTTAAACACATTTCTATACTTGATGGCCATTGTGTATATTTTTAGTTTGTTTTTGAGATGGGAAAAAGTATAGGTAGTTTTGTTAAAACTTTTTGTAGCTGTTGCCATTAGTAGCTGAAATATGGATTAAATTTCAAAGAAAAGGTGACCCAAGACTACTTGTTCCACAAATGAAGGAACGGTAGTTGGATTGCCTGTATAACTCTTGTACCTGAATTGAGCCTTGACATGATTGTTTGTTCCTCATGGTTTATACTTTATAGTTAGTGTTCTAGAGATAGACATACTTAAAGGCCTAATCATCAGTAGATTTTATTATATAGTGGAATGCGAATTCATTATTGTTTACATAAATGTGAGTTTTCAGTTATTCTGAATAAGAAATTCTATTAGTTGGACCCGACCAAAAAATGTAATGAAGTTTGTGACTTGACTTGGTCATTCTAGTCAGCCCTCGAGCAATTATGAGTTGTCTGCAGAGCCACATGCTATGGTTGCTCATCTCAGATACATACTTTCACCCCCTAAACAACCATGACCTCACCCGGCCCCAATCCCAACCAATTTACTGGACCAAAACAATGTTAAATAAAGTAGTAAGTTTGATTATTGGTATCAGTTCTACAGAAAAAGTTAATCAAAGTAATGAATTATTCATACCTTATCTTAACAAAAACCATGTATCAGGGAAGAGTGGCAAATTTTATGCACAGTTGATGGAAATATTGTAAGTTAGTTTGAGTTTAATAGGCACTTAATATTATATCACATTCCCAAAGATGATATTTTTGTATTAACTGTAGCTAATATCAACCGTTCTATTTTTAATTACTCTTGATTTTACATAGTGACTATTGGCTGTGGATGCTCTAGGCATTGTACTGCTTCCTGCGGTTCATTTCTTATAGATGAGCTTATAGGATAATTGGAATACACTGGTTGAAGAATCCTGTTATCTGGGTCATGAAGGAATTCATCAGATTTCTCAAATGGTGTTATCCATGAATCTGTTATTGCATTGTTGTTAAGTTTTTAAGAGTAGTGGTTGAACTGCAACTCTGCAGTTTCATGCTTGTATGATGAAAAATATTTTGTTTCGATGATATGCGAAACTATAGAAGGTGTTTGATATATGAGATGGGTCATAATCGATCCTCATATACCTTCCTTCCAACATCTTCCTTGATGGTGTGTACGAGTCGGGATAAATATTTGTTAATACTTTAGAGCGAGGTACATATTTATTCATGTAGATATATCAAGCCTCCCTTTCCCAAAGGATTAAAAGACCGTAAAGATCCTTTTGATTTTGAATTTGTTCATTTGGAATCTGGCCTCAGTAGGTCATGCTGGTGATGCTAGCATTTAAATCGCAAGGATTTCCTTGTTAGATATCTTGATCGCTCTTCTTTTCTTTATCTATCCCAGGATAGTTATCTGACCTGAATCAAATCCCTATGACGAAAATCAAGTACTTATAGGCCACGAGCTAATATTTCTTGTGCATTGGTGCAAAGGTGGATGTGTGTTCACTTGCGTGGCTGATTGTGAGTAATTGGGTGGGGAGATAGAATCCATCGGTTTTTAGAGTTTATAATGCATGCCACAAAATAAACTCAAACCCTGGAAGATGACAAATCCATTCGTTAAGATTGACAGGGGAATTCCTCACATACCGAACAATCTTTTATCATTGAGTCCCTGGTCACTGAATCGTCTATATATTTGTCAATTGGGTGCATTTTGTTCTTCACTGAATCTTAAGACCCTCATCAACCAATGCGATTTCTGTTCTCATTACCAATTTGGACTTTGTCGACTACAGTTCCACTTTATTTCTTCATGGCGAGTCTTATATGGTTTAATTGTCAATTAATTTTGTACGTCGTTATATGACTCTTGCCTTCCATACAGGTGGTGGTTCCTTTGCTTCAGCTAAGATCAGCCAATCCATCTGTCGGCAAAGCAAACCCAGCTGAAAAATATATCCAGGTTGTCTCTGTGGATAACCATGAGTTTTGGTTTATGGGATTTGTCAGTTATGATGGTGCTCTGAACAGTCTACAGGAAGCTTTGCATAGCGCTCGCAACTTGCAGCCTTGATATCTATCGATACAGAACTTGCTCCCTCCCTAGATACAAGAAACAGTCCCATTGTAACAAAGATATCGTCGTTTATGTACCTTTTTGTATTTGTTATCTGGGTAAAACCGGTTTTGATACTCGATTGCCCTTTTCGTCTCAATAATTTGTACCAAACCTAAATGGGGCTCAAACATTTGCTGTTTCAGTAGCTTTGTAACCTTATCTTGATTTTAGTTGCTTCACCAGTGTATCTTCGATTCTTACAGAGCTTAGGCAAGTTGTTCATTTTGTACATTGATGCAACAATGATAGGCTAGTTCCTTTTTTTCCCCAGCTTCGTGGTCAAAGTATTCTTTGTATGTTGATGCAGCAAACATAAAAGCTTCGCCAAGTTGTTCATTTTGTACATTGATGCAACAAAGATGGGCTTTGTTCATTTCTTTTTCCAGCTTCGTGGTCAAAGTATTCTTTGTATGTTGCTGCAGCAAGTATTATACTAACAATCTTTGAAATATGAAATTCAGCAATCAATGGGGGCTGCCAGTCTCTTTTTTTTTTTCAGAAAATTTTATATGGGGGATAAAATTAGGTATATTTACGTAGAAAATGAGTAGTTAACGAAAATTATAAATGTAAGGATGGGGTGCCATCTAAGATGTCGCCAAAAAAAATTCAAGAATCCGGCACCATCTAAGATGGAGCCCAAAAAAATCCCACAATCCGGAGCCATCTAAGATGGCGTCCAAAATTTTTGTAGACATTTCTTGAAGTGTCGTAACTTTTCGAAAATAAAATGGTGCTGATAACATATTATAAAAATGAGATTATTTACTTTTTTATTAACACATAAATGAGAGAATGGAAAGTAACTGTATAAAAGCAGTCAGTTACTCATGGTTACACAAATATATAATTTATAACATAGATGATTATTGGGTGCATACCAACAAATAGGACCATCTTTTATGAAATCAACTACTTGTACCATCACACACTAATCAAAAATCTTTTTTGGGGATGTTGAAGGATCACATTATGTATCCACCACTATGTTTGTCTCAATCAATCCCTTTCCAATTTCCTATTGCTTTTCTTTAATTTTGTTTGCATATGAATCAAGAGGATCATATTCATGTTCGTCGGTGATGTGCACATTCTTCTAAGCAAAAAAAAAAAAATACAAAAGAGGAAAAATAAATAAAAGAGAGGTGACAGCTTAACACATTGGATTCTCAGGTTTTGATCCTTTTTGGACATCAGCCATCCCATCCTATTGATTTAGGAAATGACATGAGTTTCAGGTGTGGTTTAAAAGGCTAGGGGAATTTTTGTTGCAATTGCAACGTATCATTCATTCATTCTCGTGGTTTAGGTCCTTAATTATTAATATTTGAACTGTTCTTTTTTTTTTTTTCTCTTAGAAAACAATAAAAGAGTACTACGTAACAAAAGCTTTTATTTTTATTTTTTATAAGATAGTTTATTTTTTGGTATATTAAGGAAACAAAATTCTTCCTCTTTTCAAAAGGTCAATGCTAAAGACACAACACAAAAGGTTAGTAATTGTCATCATTTTTTGCAATCATGTTCATATTCATGATTGTATAATTTTTGGCAGTCTTTGCTGTGTTTAAGACTGCCAAAATTTCTGCAGTTCTGAGCTATTAGAGACTGTCAATTTTGACAGTCCTGAATATGCACATAGCTATCATTTTTTTTTTTCTTTCAGTTTTGGACTATAAAAGACCGTCAAAATATTGATAGTTTTGGACATGTACGTTAATGTCAAAGTTTTGTTAATCCACACAAAAAACTTGCCACAATTTTGACAGTCCGTGACTACAAAAATGAAAACTATTTATACTTTGCGGAGTGCTCTTGGCATTTATCTTCTAAAGTTGTTTTTGTATACATGCCAACACTCGGAATCACTTTTTTTTGGTTAGGGTTGGATCCATTTTTGCCGTGTCTGATAGGCTTAGGGCGTTGACCGTAGAAGAAAAAGTATTCAATCATGTGACCCATCTAAATTCGATTCAAATTCTGGGTCTCCTCAAACTGTAGCTCATTTGTCTTGTTTGGCTCTTTTTTTTTAACAATGGAGAGGAACTTTTATATATATATATATATATATATATATATATATATATATATATGGAGTGGATCAAAAGCTCTCTTTAGAAAATCTCCTAAAAATCCTTCTCACTCTAATTCGTAATATTAATGTTAATGTTAATATTAATGTTAGTATTAATGTTAATGTTAATATTAATTTTTTTTTTATTTTTTTAATATTAATGTTAATGTTAATGTTAATGTTAATATTAATTTTAATGTTAAGTTTAATGTTAATTTTAGTATTTAATGTTAATATTAACATTAATATTAACATTAACATTAACATTAAATTACGGATTAGAGTGAGGGGGGTTTTATGGGGTTTTCTAAGGGGGCTTTTGATCCGCTTCCATATATATATATATATATATATATATATATATATATATATATATATATATATATAGAGAGAGAGAGAGAGAGAGAGAGAGAGAGAGAGAGAGAGAATAAGGGAGGTAGGGTGCCACCTCACGGGAGGGTGTCTACTTGTCACCCCCCATGTATATATATATATGTACGTACTTTGTACGTATTATAATAATATATAATAAGAATATTATTCAATTATAGTGAAATATTTCTTCTAACTCATGTGGTTAAGATGAACAGTATTCTTCTAGTTTGGCTGAGTTCGATTCCCCACGTTGGATATATATAACAATTTTAAACTTTTTTCAACATTTGTTTACATAATTTATATTTTTAAATAGAATGGACCGTGATATAATGACGGCTTAGACGTCTCACTGTTGAGCCGTTTTGAAGCCTCATTATATAGTAGAATATATATATATATATATATATATATATATATATATATATATATATATATATATATATATATATATATATATATATGAGGGCTGCTATTAGCACTCCTAAAATGTCATTCAACACTCTTCTTTAATTTTTTTAACATTCAAATTACAAATCTATCCCTACATGCATGTATGGAAAGAGGAGTGTAGAATGACATTTTAAGTGTGCCAATAATGTTAATGCAAGGATAAATTTAAAATTTAAATATTAAAAAATTAAAGATGAGTGCTGAATGATATTTTAGGAGTGCTAATAGAAGCACTCATATACATATATATATATATATATATATATATATATATATATATATATATATATATATATATATATATATATATATTTGAGGAACATATAACTAAATACTCAAGAAAAGGACATCAAGACATCTGAAGATAACAAACTCCCATCTCATACAAGTACCAATCTATTCTACTATATAATAGGAAAATAACTTTTTAATTCCTAAAATGCCTTTGAGTTATTTTATGATCATGATATTATCATGCCAACTTGCATATCATTTATGTTTAAGAGTCAAAGCAATAAAATTTGCATGCAAGTTTTCTTTTTCCATACAACTCATTATGTTCCAATAGTAATAAATTTTTTTTGTCCTTACCATTTTTCAAATATTATAATTCTCAATAGAAAATTAAAAATAAAATAAAATTTGTACGTCGAATCTCTTGGCATTGTAAAAAGAAAGCACACACATTAATAATCACCTGGAAAAGAGGACAACTAACCTTATGAGATTCTAATTAAAATACGTGCAAAGCACGTACATGTAGACTAGTATATATTAATCATAATATCTATTCGGTGACTATATCACATAGACAAGTTCTGATCTATAAATCTCAATAATACAAGATTGATTACAAATACACTGAACTCTTTACCCTCCAAGTTCAACCCTTCACTAATCTCAGAAAAAGAAGAAGATTATAATTGAGATCACTCATCCAATCATATGACGATCTTCCTGAACGAAGAAGAAAACTTATCGATCAGATCTTCCCTTCAGTCTGTCTAGAAAGATGAGCTCTAAGTGCAAAGCACGAACTCTCTCTTAGACTTTTGTGGACTTGATTATTTGAATATATTTCTTGAGCAGCCTTCTGAATAACTTCTCCTAGCCTCTTTATATGTAATGCCTGTGGTTCGTATTACGTGTTTCTGGAATACGTGTACGTATTTATTCTTGTATTGCATGATTTCCTTGCTTAATTTCCTCTATGGGCTTGGTTTATTCTTGGTTTGGGTTGGCTTGGTTCGGTTTGGGATTGCTCTTGGTTCATCATGAACCAAGGGGTGAACCCCCTACCTACCACCACCACTACCATTTATTAACCCTTCTCCTTTCTCTCTCTTTATTTATCATCTTCTCCACCATTACTTCCTTACCTACCAGAGAGAGGGAGAGAGAGGTCTAGGCAAGTGCAACTTGCTTCATGGAGGAACTCTAATTTTATTGCTTCATTCTCTTCCTTACAGCATTTTAACTTACTTTAGAACTTGGCATTTTCACTTTCCATGGCTAGATTCTTCTAGATCTAAGTTTACTTTATTTTTAGATTTCTTGGGTTTTCATCTACTTAATCTTGTTATTTCTGAGTTTTGAGGGTTCTATGTTGTAGAGAATCTCGTTCTACCCCATTTTGACCTATGGAAGTTCGGATTTGGGCTCCGGATGATAGAGTTATGCAGCTTGGAAGCCATGGCTTATGGTGTACTTCTTCTCGGAAATTTGGAGAAGAAGCACAGTCCCGAGCCGCATGGTGTACTTGACCGCATGAACATTCATACGGCAAGTCAGTTCCAAACCGCATGCACTATTGCCTTGACTTGACCGTGTGACAAGTTCATGCGGCAAGTATTCCTGGCCGCATGGGACCCAGTCAGTTCAGCCGCATAGGGCTGAGGACCTTATCCTGCCGCATCAGCTTATCTTGGCCGCATGAGTTGGACCCAGCCGCATGTGCACAGCCTTGACGAGCCGCATGAACCAGACTCACTCGCTGGCCGCATGAGTCCTATATATATCCGCCAGCCGCATGAGATACTGAACCTTATAAGCCGCATGAACTTCCCTCCCCCCCCCGTCAGCCGCATAAGCAATCACCTTGACCCAGCCGCATGGGACTCGACTTGGTTGAGCCGCATGGACTCATTTTCGCCAGCCGCAGGAGTACCCTTGCCCTCCTGGCCGCATGTGTCTTGCCCTTCTCTTGGCCGCATGAGTTCGATTTATTCTAGCAGCATGAGAATCCCTCTCCTGCGAGCCGCATGGGCCCTTAGTTCCCCCGACCCGCATGAATCTCTCCCCAGCCGCATGAATTCGACTCCTTCCCCAGCCGCATGAGATCCATCCTGGCCGCATGTGCCTTAGCCGCATGGCTCTTCTATAGCCCTGTATATTGATATTTTATTAGATATTTAACGTCCATTTTATATCCTTACGCCTTTTGTTCCGAACTTGAAATCATGAATTCATTTGATATGTTTGGAATTGATAATTGAGCATGACCTGATAGTGGCCCGTCGTGGCGCACTCCTGACTAGTACACTTGACATGATAACCTGACATGAATTATCTTGAACAACTGTTGCGACGGCTACCTGACATGACATGACCTGTATAATGACCTGGATACCGTGGGCGATTGTGCTTGTACAAATAAACCAGTCCTGTCTTGCATCATGTCTAGGACAGGGACTCCTGAGTACCACGATCAGGAGTACCTACTAAAATGGACTAAGGTTAATAACTAGATTAATACATTAGTCATAAAGAGATCTCCCAGCTACAGGCAATTTCGTTACCTGGGCACGCCTTGGGATCTGTAGCCTGCCGTCGAGTAGGGCACATTTCCAGCACACTGTCATGTGTTGCACCCTTCAAGCTACCTAAGGGTACATTCGTTTCTTGGACGATGTACCCACCTGAATTCAACTCTAATTCTTTTAACCCGGGTAACCTGGATGGTCTGCAGGACTTGTGGCTGTGGAATAATCTCGCTGCATCTTGTTAGTAACTAGGCCTGTGATAACCCTAATTAGTTAAAGTATCAAGTCGTAGTTCTTGATTGGCTGTGAAATGATTGGATGGAGTCTAACCTGTCTAGTCTTGCCCTGATTTTGTCCCAGAGTACTATATGACCAGAATGCTTGTATTTATTTTACCGATAAATGGTGAGAATTCCAAGTTCTGTTCAGACGAAGGGTTACAACCCCGGTCCTTGTTTGGTTTACGGGTTGTAACCTGGTTATCTGAATAGTTTCATGGTTATCTCGTCGTATATCATCCTGATGTATTTTCTTTATTTCCAGTTCTTACTTTTATTTATATCTTGTGCTGATTGCTGGTTTTAGTTTCTAAGTGAAGCCTCCTTTGTGGCACTTGCTCTTTCTGGGGTCTGACACAGCTGGTTTTGTATGGCCAGATTTTGGAGCAGCTCCAGAGGATCTACCGTTTTTCCAGCCCGATGGTGAACACCAGGCGTAACCAGGACAACGAGTGGGTTATTTTTGGCTCTCCCACTCTATTGTAAACATATTCTTTTGAGGCGTTTAGCCGACGAGCACCTGTTTAGCTCGATTGCACTTTACTTACTGTCTGCCTACGGGCTGTAACATGATTGACGGATCCTAGGGTTGATCATGTATGACTAAATTCTTGCTAGTCCTGACATTTTGTAATGACTAGCTTCATGATCAGCTGAATATGTAATGTTTGGGACGCCTTACTATTGTATATTTAATGATCATACATCTTGTAACTCTTACTTACTTGCTTGTGATTGAGACAATAGGCTTGTTCATGACCTTAAGAGACTGGTGGATTGTAGTTAAACCCTCATGTATCTAGACTGCCGTGACCGTATAGCGAGGTGGGTTGCACTTCAATATACGTAGCTGGCTATGTCTGCCCCCGCTCTCCAGTATTCTGGTTCTGGGGCATGACATTATATAGGTTAGGAAATCCTAATTTAGGATTATATATATATTTTTTAAATTAGTCCAGTAATAATCTTGGTTGTCTATATTAGATCACACGATCAAATTATATTGGGTTCACACCTGAGCCAAATCCCGACAACTGGTATCCCATAAGTATACTCGTCATATCTTCAGAATAGGTTCTCGAACGAATCATCCAAATACCAGTATACCGCGGTGTACCATCGATGTTATTTTGGCTCTGTTTGAGCTCCGATTTAGTTACTGGTCAATCGTTGCCTTAGCCGCACCTCCTGTGGATACTTCACGATGTCCCAGATTGTTCTTCCATACACATCGAAACAAGAGTTGTAAGTCAAGAAGGGACACCGGTCTCTTTTGGAGGTATTCATGTTGGTAAACGATTTGTTAAGCAATATGTATATTTTTTTTTTGGGTATATTTGATTTCAGGGTCTCACATATACATGAGTATTAGAGTTTGGGTCTCGAAAATGACTGATGTTAGAGTTTGGATTACGAAATTACTGTTCACATAGGCTAATAAACAGTAATTTCGAGACCCAAATTTTAATATCGGCCAATTTCAAGATCTAACTGTTGGGAAAGAAGCGCGGAAACCTTTCCCCAAACCAGAGAGTACCTGCGAGAGGACCGAGCAATACAACGCACGAACCCAAAAATAGCCACACAAAAACAATCACGCAGACACAGAGAATTTTTGACGTGGAAACCCTTGCGGGAAAAAAACCACGGGACGATCGGAGTCCAACCCTGAGAAGCCTCCACTAATGGAATAGAAGAATTACACCCTCTACAAACTCCTCCCGATCCAAATCGGATCCCCACAACACTCAGAGATAAGAACAATGATTACAAGGCTACGAAGAGCGAGAACGACGAGTAGAGATTACCCGAACACGATCTCCTTCGAAAACGACCTTCAATCCTCCGTCTTCTTCTCCGAAGTTGTAATGGCACTCTTGCCTCCTTCTCTCTCAAACTTGTGTTGTCCAATGCGATTATACGATAATGAATTAGGGTTGAGAAAACTCAATATATCTCCCTAATCCCGCAACCAACCTGGACCGTTGGATTAGATCCAATGATGAAAACTCATCCAGAAATCCGCTTCAGCCCCCCGACACACAGAGTTCGGCCAGAACTCTGTGTGGGGCAACCAGCACTGGGTGGCCAAACCCTGGAACGGCCAGACTGAGTTCGGCCAGAACTCGGCCTGGGACCGAGTTCGGCCCGAACTCGGCAGACTTGGTCCAGAACCCCTTTGG